>VZSE01012832.1:728317-810947 GCA_013398275.1 Promerops cafer
GCGGGGGGAAAAAAAAAAAAAAAAAAAAAAAAAAAAAAGAAATTCAATAAAAGTATCTGTACAACTGAAGAGATGGAAAGCTTGAGAGTGTGACTAAAAACAAATTAAATACGGGACTAATGAGCAGGCTGCTGAGTGCAGCCTGGAAATTAAATACTAGAGAAAAAAAGGTCTATCCTGAAATCAGCCTAAAACACCTAAGATATCCTAGCTGAAAGGTTTTCCCAGAACCAACTTTCTCTTAGAGCACTATGATATCACCATGTGGAGACCTTTTTACTGAGGCCTTGCTCCTGATTTTGCTTATGTTGATATTTTATTCTGTCATTTTGGTGGGATTGCTTCTGCTCACTCAGTTTGGGTGTAGAGCAACAGGTATTTTAAAGTCTGGCACTTTGGCTGTGCTGGTAACCACAGTGGAACAGAAAAGAGAAACCACCAGGATAATAAAGAGAAATTAGGAGACTCTCATGTGCACTGGAGTGCTCCCACCAAGCTAAAAAGGACTGATGTGTCTGGTGTACATCAGTGACTTAGTTAAGAAATGGCTGCACAAACAAACAGGAAAACAGAAAACCTGTCAAGAGACCGTCAGGGCCAGTGCACACAGCTGACAGTGACAAAGCCAAAGATAACACAGAGCAAAGAAAAAGCCCATTAAAAAGCACAAGAAGATAAGAAGGGAAATTAGGCAGGCACCAAAGAGCATCCCATTAGAGTGAAATTTGGTGTTAACAACTGCTACTTACAGTCATCATATGGCCTTAATGAACAATTTGTCTTTGCCAAAGCCTGATGTCCCTACTGCAGGCCACCATGTTTGATGTCCTTTTAATGATCCATGTGTTTCATTTGTAATAACCCAATTAACAATCAGGCTCCAACAGCTCTAATTATCATCTACCGTTAATATTGTTTCTGTACTGTAGGGAGTTTGAGTTACAAAATCTCAGTTGTGCAAAATGTGGTTTAACAAAGTCCTGCACAGCCTGTTAAACTTCTGGAGGGGAATGAACTGGTAAGGACAAGAAAAATACAGCAACAAAAGAAATGTCACTGAGCTGCTGCATCAATTTCTCCTTTCAGGCCCAATTCTTAGCTGCAAAGAGTGTATTATGTGCACAAACCATATAACACAGGGGCTGCAAGGCTGATGAACAGCCTGGAAGAGAGAGACACTCTCTGTTGATTTACTTACACACTGCTGGGTCACTGCTGCTGAGCATCACTTCTTCCATCCTAGAAGCCAACATGCTGCAAAAACCAAAATCAGGGGAAAATTTCTGTCCCGGACACACAGTGAGCCCAGGTGTGCACAGCTGTGAATGGACCAGATTAAGAGGATGGGTGTTGCTGGTGAAAATGTTACACAACCCTCCACAAACAAGGCATGGAAATGGCCAGGTATACAAAGAGGATTTCAGTACACCCCCTAGGCAGACACAGAGGTGGTAGGGAAAAACCCCGATTTATTTGAGAGGCAAGCTAGAAAATCTGGCTATTTACATCCTGTCTGCTGAAACTGCATCATATGAGACAAACACAACAAAACAAAAGTGAACAGAAAAGAAAAGAAAAACCAAAACACTACTCAACCCTGCCACAAATTCCAGCAGCTCTTGAACCCATTACATATTTGCAGTCACTTTTTGATGCAAAGAAAAAATTATAACCAGGTGATGATGTGGATTGACTGCCTATCCACTAACAATGCCCTATGAGGATCCTTAGAGGTCCACAATAAATACAAAATAAACAACTTTAGAGCATCTTTCCTATCACCTCATTATCTCCTTTGAATCTAATCCAGTTTGGGACAGCTGACTCTCAACTGTACCTTTCAATCTTTGTGTATATGCTGAACATTGGGGTTTTCTTAGAAACTATACATGCACATAGTGTGTTATAGAATATACAACAGCTAATTTAACTCCATTTTTAGCTTTTTATACCCTGAGTGGTGTAAAAGATCAGGACTTCGGTAAGATTGAACTGTAGATGCTGAAAGAAAAGACCAGTTTTCTTTTCATTCTCCTTGTTAATTTTTGCTCCTTGATTTTCTGCATAAATTGGCAATATCTTTCTATGCTGTGTAGCACTGGATAGCTAGCAATCTGGAAAACAAAAAAAAAAACCTTTCTATTTCCTTCTATTTATAGAGAACAAATACCTGTTCCTTTTTTTTTTTTTTTTTTTTAGCAGGCAATTTTTATTTTTGCACTAAAAAGAGAAAAAAAAACATTTAGAAAATCTTTGACATTCAACAACATTGAGACTAGGTAAACTCAGAAAAAATCTATATATGAGAAGAAACACAAAATACAAAATATCTCACAACTTTCCCTGTTGACAGCATTTACATATATTTTAGTGCAATATATGAAAAGATTTGTGATAGCCTGATATTTCTATATATGCAATCAAAGCTAGAAGATCTAAATCCTCAGAAATCCAGCACAAATTATGTGTGGGACTGTTGACCAGTGGATATTAAAAAACACACAGAGGCAAGCGAAACTAGGCTGCCCAAAACAACCAAGGTCTTCCTTGATATACCTGATAGATGCCCTTTGAAAAGCATCTGAAAATCGTGTTAAGTTTTCCTATTATAGCAATGGGCAAAATGAATTTTACTAAGACTAGCAGATTTTGGTCTTAATGGCAGAAATAATTTACCAGAAAAGAGAGTGGAAGAAAGGAGGATGTAGAAAGGGACTGATTAACAGCTGCACTTAGGCAAGATCAAACAATCTAATAAAATTAAGTATCTCTGCAAGACCAAAATAAGACCCAGAAAGCTAGACCCTATTTGAGTCAAGTAATAAAGATGTTGTAGCCAATAAAAGTTTATGTGGAAACCTACTCCTCTAAAATGATAAAAACTAATTTAACCCAGAATAGTTATGAGGTTACCAAATTACCCTTTTCTTTTTAACTTTCTTTTAATGTCATTCATATTTCAGAGATCCCACGACAGATCTCAGTGTAGCGCTTGAGTTTCCACCCTGTGAAATAAGACACATAATATTTTTTTTTTTTTTTTGCCTCTTCTGATATTTCTGAGAGTCTTTACTGCTATTCCCAGACTTTTACCTGCACCGGCATGTCAGGAAGATGTTTCCTGCCCAAAAGATTTAATCATATTATTGACTGGCTTCTTTTATATTTGGTGGATGGACAGGTAGAAAGTGTTTTTCTGCAGTGTCTTCACAACCCCCATCTTTGTACATCTGTAATGTGAGCACTTATATCTGACCCATGTAATCAATGGAAAGAAACAGGCACTTCTGGGGGCTTCTCTTGACTCAGATGTCTGCTTTCAGGAGGTAAGTCATACCTTTGCAGTGCCTACTTGTCTCCACTGATATTAAGGCAGACTGAGGTCATTAGGTCAAATGTAAATGTGATCAGACAACCTGCCAACCCCTGCTAAGTGCATCAAAATGGGAATGTCAAAAAAAACTACTGTTGTCCAGAATTATATTTTCTTCCTTTTTATCCTCATTTCCTGTATGAACCAGCTCCCTAGGGATGTAATGTTGTTACAGGAGAAAGTTTAATTATAAGTTGGTCCTCCTCAGTAGAAACTTCATGTTATTCTCAAAAGAGCAATGTTCATCCACAGGTTTGGCGCTAGCCATGTCACAATCCAAGTTATTCTGTCTGTTTGTGGGGCAAGCAGAACATGCTACAGAAAATCACAGAATCATTTAGGTTGGAAAAGACATCTAAGATCAACACGTCCAGAGCACAGACACATCCTACAGCTCAGGGTGCCCAAAAGGCACACAAACATGTCACACAAACATGCCCTGGACCTCCAGACAATGTGTTTTCCAGCTTCCTCTCACTGCTTCCTGATCTTCTGCCTCTTTGGACCAAGTGGTGAAGAGCCATGAGACAGGAGAAGGATGGCAAAGAGGGAATTTGTGGGATGGAGCCACATCCTTAAATGTGTTTTCCGGCAGGGCCTGTGCAAACATGGGGACCCTCAGGGGGGAAACATTTCTGGGTTTGTGCCATGCCCACTCCCTTCCTCTGGCAGGAGAAAACAGAGACACAAGCCACAGTGTTCCTCGTTGCTTCCCATACCTGCCTTCTTGCTACCTAACACATGACTCAGCCTCCGTTTTGAGTTTCTAGGTTAAGTGAATCAAAATATGATTTATAGACCAATAATACAATATAAAAATCATTCTCATTTCCTACAGCATGCACAGTAATTGATGTTGATGCCTGTTGACTGGAAGATAAAGGGGGAGATAGGGAAATTCAGTAAGCCTGGCCCCAAATCCTTAGGTTATTTCTACTCTCTGCAGAGGGTTTTGGATGCAAGTGTCTGTGAGCCCTTCAGAGAGCTCAAAGTTGTCAGCACTGTGTCATTACTAAAATATATTTTTTTTATTTTAAAAGTTAGTAGCTGATTTATGATAGTTTTCCTTAGCTTATAGAGAGTATAATACCAGGTGGTTTCTCTATTGGCAGTGACAAACTGGAAGATTTGAGTGGTGTTAGTCTCTCCCTGAGCTGGATGCAAAGCAGAATTTTCTCCCAGCAGTCTGCAGCCCACGGCCATATCCCATGTAATTCTCTCCCAGTCGTTGTATCCTGTCACCTTATATATGCACACATCAAATGTATGTTAATTCCCACCACAATAAATAATTGTGGCTGAAATAGCTTGTCCACTGAGAATTTTTGCTGATTTATAGTCTACCCTTGTCTATACTATAGATTTAAAGTGATCCATGTACTGCTGTAGCCGGGCAAGAGGAGTTGCTTTTGGATGGACTCCTTATGGCTATCAACCACAATTTGCAGGATAATATTCTTGCCTGCTTTCCAACAGAGGTAATTCCCACTGGTGGAAATTTTGCTGCCACAATGAAGATTTGTCATTGTGCAGTTGCACCAGTTAGTGAAAGTGGGGAGATGTGAGGTGTGGGCAGAACTGTAGCACACACAGTCCCTTTTGGAGTCTAACTCAGTTGCTCATGAATGAATTGCCATTAAAATATATGCAAATGAGCTGGAGTTGTCAAGAAAGAAATACATTACAAAATCCCCTATTCTGCTGGAAAATTTACTAGAACACCAGAGGGGAGGTCTGAGACTGGCTGTAAAACATAACAGTACTTAAGAAACTCAGAAAGCTGCTGAACTGCTGACTAGGAGAAGATGAGGGCTGCAGGACAGCTCTGTGTACAGCTTATGTTTGTCTCCTAAATGTTTCCTGAATTCCAGCACCTCCTGAATATCAGCACCCACTGAACACCAGCCACAGGATGAACTGTGGCTAGACAGCCTTTTGGTTTGACCAGTGTGGCCATTCATGTGCACAGTAGTAAAAGGAGAATTAACAGATTCAGGTCAAGTACCTGAAGATGACTGAGACCTTTCCTGCAATATTAAACTGCCCTAAAGCCCCAGTCTTGTCCTTATCAGAGCATTTTCCTCTGGTAAAAATTTGAAATAATTAAAAATTCAGAATTTATGTCATATTTTACATGCTTCAATATTAAAAATATGGGAATATTTTCCATATTATTTGTACAGTCTCAGAGGGCTGATTCCTTGCTGATGGATTTGGGTTGGGTCCTCTCTGCCTTTGGAGAACCAGCCTTTAGTCACAGTGACCAGAATATCTGTGAAAAATACTCAGATAAAAAACCTCCAAAATATATTCATTGCAGTCACAGAGTAAGAAAAAGTAAGGAATGAACCTCAAAGGAAATAAATATACCCTGATGATAAAACACCCTAATTATAAAAACCTGTTCTAAGAGAATGTGTTTATCAGATCTTTTTCAGAGTTTTTCAGAGCAGCAGAAGGAAAATCCATCCACCATGAAACTGCATCTCAGTTTCCCTTCTTTGGGAAGGTTACTCATGACAACTCCTATCTTTTCTTTTCCTTTCACTCACAAATCTTCTTGTTTCTATCAGCTTTACCTAAGTTGCCCTTTAAAACCACTTGATTAAATTTAGATTGGATTCCTTCACACACTATGTAACCATCTTCAGATATATATTCTGTTATGTCTAAGTGTTTACATGGAAAACAGATGTATATAGAGGGGCAGATCTAGAGATAAATATATAGGTTTTAAAGATTACCTCTTCACACTTCTTATATCCTGCTTAATTCTAGCTGGTATGAACAGCTCACACATTTAGATCATGAATCAGAGCCGATTAAACTCAATGGAAAGCTCACACTGACTTCAACAGATATTAGATCAGGGTAATAGACCTTTCAGTAGAGAAAATGGAAGTGTAATAATACACTGGCTTAGTGTATAATCATGTCTTCATCTAAGAGCAAGCCTCAGTGTCTGCAATAATCCACTGATTTCTTACAGCTGAAAGGTTTATTCTTTTGGCTCACATCTTACTCTTCTGGTATCAAAGGTCAAGGATTCCCTTCCCACCAATAGCCACAAAGTCATGGATTCCCTTCCTACCAATAGCCAGAATGTTTGAAGGGAGGCAGTTGTTATCTGTGTGTGGAGACAGCCATGGAACGATGTGAACTCTGGCTTTTAGAGGGATTTGTCAAAAAGGAATAATATCTAATAGAAAAATATAGTTTCTGAATTCTTGAATCATGAATTCCTCCTCTAAACCTCTGCTTCAGAGACTATAAACAGGTTTTTATTGACAGCACATATAACTGGCACATAACTCTAAGTTTGCTGATGGAGATGGCTTTTTGAGTACTGGCATTTGTGATATCAAAATATATGTAACTCTGATTATTGCAGAAGCCATATCTCTACTACTAAACTGAAAGATGCCAGGCAATATCCCCAGACTCTGAAATGCTGTTCATCCTGGTACACTGACAGAGGGCTTCCAAGGACAGATTTGACCAATAGCTCCCAGAATCTCACAAGATTCCCGGGCAGATGTGACCATTCCCAGTAGATTACTTCAGAACTTAAGAGAACCTGGCAATATGCACATGGACTGGTTTGTGTCACATGGACATTGTGCCAGTGCCAAACAGTTGGAGGCAAAGATCTGAATCTGTCTCCCAGCACATCTTCATCCAATCCAGAGGAAAACTCCTCTTATAAAAGTCAGTTCCAAGTAGCATTGCTCCATTTTGAAGAGTGGCCAGGTGCACTAGGGTGAAGAATATTGCAATTGCTGGTCTGTATTTCCTGCATTATAAACATTAATCTGAGGAGGTTTTAGTGAAAGGGTTGGCTGCAATGATAACTAAAAAAAAAAAACAAAAAAAAACACCCAGAAAACAGAGCAGATAATAAAGACTTATATAAGAACATTTCCTCCAAATGAACACGTTCTCAACTGACATGTATCTTTTATCTGTAGTGTAGGATGTGAGAAGAAAAACCAATATGCTGCTGCTTCAGCTCTTGATAGCATCTTATCAGCATTGTACAACAATGACTCATGTAGAGCTTTTCCAGCTCACACCTGGGTGAAAAATTATTGACTGCAAGGAGGAACAGTTCAGAAAGAAGACAGCAAAGAAAAAGGATACATACCCTACATCTCTGGAAACACCCTCCCTTGTATTCTCTGTCACTGGAAGAGACAGAAATTACAATACCAAAGGACATAAAATTAATCTCAGAACTCCAATGAAAGCTATATGGAGAAGGCAGACTCCAGCTAACCAACTTTGGCAGTCTTTCATCTGCTGCAATACACCAAGAGTATTCTCCTGCAGGCTCCTTGCGTGAAAGATAAATGGGTGTTTGAGGCAAGAAATCCTCTCCAATGATAGATTCTGACTGGTGCAGGTTGCCAGGATCAGTGGGAACATATTCCCAACCCATCATCACCTCCACCTTGCCTTTTACTAAGTGTCTCTCATAACATTTTCCATTCCTTTCACAGATTCCTACACTCAAGCTTTCATTTCTAAGTAAGCAGATGTAGGAATGCAGATGCTACCTTAATTTAGCAATAACCTCATTTTCAAGATGTCTTCTACCAAGATTGTCAAGAGCCATGATTTCCAGTCCCATCTTCTGAATTCTCTCCACCCTAGCCCACTGTCCATCAGCAAAACAAGTTTTCATATACATTCAGGCCTACAATGGCAGAAAAAATCTTCCCTTTAAAGTACAATAGCCATTTACTCAGGTGTGTAACTAGCATAAAGTAGGTTATAAAATGGGGATAATGTTCAGCCACAGCTATCACAAAGCCAGAGCTTCTCCACTTTAGTTCTCAAGTTCTCATATTAGCACTTTATAAAAAGTATGCGAAATACCTGACATCCCCCAGATAGGACTCTGAGCAAAAATTCATAAGTGCCTATTTTAAATTATAAACTTTTTGTTTAAATCTAATCCGTAAAGAAAGGACATAGACTTTTAAGTTAATAATTATTTCAGTTTAGTTTTCCAGAGGCAGCTTCTCCTGCTTTTCCTGGCCTAGGAAATACATCACAGCATAATAACTCCTAATTATATTATTACTATTGTAACTATGGCATAATAGTGTAGATAATCATGATATAGTAACTAAAAATATGCAAAAATTCAGATTCTGTTATCACTATATTGATTTAGCTGTTCCACACACCTCAACAACAGCATCACTGACTCATGCAGTGAATTCAGCTTTGCACCATTTCAGTTCTTACAGTGCCACATTATACAAAATCTTCCTGCCTTATGTCACAAAGTCTCTGTGGGTGGGATTTCATCTCACTTTAAACATCCACAGAAAGGATGTCAGCTGCCAAACAAATACCTGAGTGTTTCTTTATGGTCATCAGGAAGAATTAGATTATTCAAGCATGTGATTAACTTAAATTCTTTTAGGATGAGTAGAATAGCACCCTATGAGTCTCACATTTTAACTCTGGTGCCTGTAAAGGAAGCCAAGGAATATGAATTCAGCTGGAGTCATCTATGCAAGTAACCCTTTTGCAAAAAAACTTGCTGCTTGAGTTTTTCCAAAAGAATATTTACTTTATTCAGGATATCAGACAAAACTTGAAACATTATTTAAAAAACTGAAAATCTCCAGCAGGCTTAACAAACTGTGCCTTCCTCATAACTTCTAAACTGTCATTTCTCCCTGCATAGACTTTTAAATATTTAATTTTTTCAGTACAGCTAAAAACATATGTGATTCTCCCCTAAGACAAGAGTTTATTAAATGGCAAACCCTAGTGGGTTCGTTTTTTGACAAGAAATATCAGAAGACCTGATTTAAAAAGAGCACTTTGTTTGTATAAGGTTCGTGATGAGGGTAAAAAACACCTTCTTTGCAGTGATGAGGCTTTCTTGGAACCACTGTTTAGGGACAGAAATAACTAACCAAGACAAATCAGGAAATGCAAAGCAGAAGAATGAACAATATTACCTGAATCAAATTATTTTGTCTCATTAAGTGTAAGTGCTACAGCTGAGAGCAAATCAGCTCTTCCAAATCAGGAAATCAGCTGTGCCAGTTCCAGCAAGGAGCCATTACACCCTTCTGCTAATTCTTCCAGCAGTTGTGCCCACACCTGAGAGGCTCTGAATGCCCTTGGCTCCCCCAAAGCCAGCCAAAGTGATGGATGCTCACACCACCACGAGACTAGGAATGCACCAATCATGTTGTTCAGCTTAGAGATTCCAGAAAACTCTGTCATGGTTAAACACCACGCATGGTTAAACACTGCCTCCTTCCCTCCCACAGTGGGATGGGAGACAGAATTGGGGGAAAAAAAGTCAAATTCTTGAGTTGAGATAAAGACAGTTTAATAGGACAGAAAATGAAGGGGAAAGAATACTAATGATCAATAATAATTATAATATCCAAGTGATGCACAGTGCAATTGCTCTCCACCCACAAACCCATGCCCAGCCAGTTCCCAAGCAGCAGCCCCTGGCCAGCTTTCCCCACACTTCATTTACTGTGCTGCTGTGTGCTCTGGAACGTCCCTCTGGCCAGCTGGGGTCAGCTGTCCTGGCAGTGTCCCCTCCCAGCTCCTCATGCCTGTTGAGCCTCCTCTCTGGTGTGAGAAGCTGAAAAGACCTTGATTTAAAGTAAGCACTGTTCAGCTAAAATACCATCGTGCCATCAGCATTATTGCCATTCTGAATTCAAAATGCAGAACTGTACCAGCCATTAGGAAGAAAATTAACCCTATCCCACCTGAAACCAGGACAATCTCATAAAACCTCTTTTCCTTCCTTCTCTGACTATAAGCTGAATTTGTAGTCGAAGGTAATTTGTACTTTTCATTTGAAACAGAGACAATATAAATTTTTGATTTTGCAGAGTTATCATTAATTTAATCATTAAATAGTCTTGATTGATTATGACACCATAACCAACATGGCAAAAAAATCATTTTTCTTCTGTACTCTGAAAATCTGGTCATTCTTGCCCTCAGGACAATAAGTTAAGAAAAGTAACAGAAACACAATAAACCTTTGAAAAGACATTGACAGGAATCTTTTTTCAGCCACTTACTCTGACTGTCACCGGATGCCTCTGGAATATACTCAGAGAGTTCCTATAACTTATGAGAGACTATTTTAATAAGAAGAAAACCAATAAACAGACAGAACTAAGTGATTATTAAACAAGAATTTTTGATTAATACTGGCTGAATTATTTATAAAAAAGCATTCACTCATATAATTGCAAAGCCTTATGTAAGACCACAGCCAGCAAATTCATTTATTACATTTTAAAGGTACTCTAGTATATATCCTTATAGCAAACATAAGATCAAACACAGGAAAATCAACAACAGCATAACAAACACAAGCTGAAAAACAAGAGGACTGCTTTCAAAACAAAAAGAATATATTTCTGTTTAATTATTCAGCACAATTGTTTAAAACTACAAAAGCAATGGAACCATTATTAATTAACCATTAACAAGCAGCGTGTCTTCGCTCCAATTAGGTTTTTTACTGCTGGTGAGGGGCTGTCACTCTCTGAGGGCTGAGCTGTGCTTCCAATGGCACTTACAAGAAGAGGTTCTGATCAGCCTCAGAGACAAAGCTGAAGGAGAACTCAGTCTTCTTGAAATGAAGAATGAAATTAATTCGAGCTTGTTTCCTGTCTGCTGCATGTTTGTTGAGGTGGGCAGTGATTCAGACAATAACTATAATTTAGTCCATCCCAGAAGGAAAATTATAGCCGTTCAGGAGGATTTTTTTTTAATATTGGTTGTAAGAGTGCAGAGCAGACTGTAGTTCAGAAAAAATAATAAGCTGGTGAGCCAGCAGAAAGAGAATGATCTTCCAGCCACAGACCAGAGCCAGGATCCCTGCTCGCTGATTCTGGTCACCAGTTCTGAACTGCAGAAAACAGGTGCTGCCAGGTTTTTATCACTGCTCTCTCTTCTGCTACACTCAGCAGATACATAAAGGCATTTAAACAAGCAGGTGAGGGCTCCAGCACAAACACGCAGTGCACTTGCTACGCTCCAGTCTCAAGGAAATTTCTTCACTGCAGTTCCAAACCATCAGATGTAAAACAATTCATGCTTGAGCTGTTTCAGTCCAAACACTGATGAAAGGCCAAAATCAGTAATTTTTTTGGAATATTGCCCAAGGCAAGGAGCCTGCCCAAAAAAATCACTGTGGTTGATTTTGTTACCAACAAGTATAATCAGAATCCAAACCTGTTGCAATGGGAATGGGGATATTTGGTTTACTTTGTTATGTGATGAAAATCAGAAGTATTGCTGAATTTCAAGGAAAGCACCCAAAAGCACAGCAATGACTCCATCCCTAATTGTTGCTTTTTTTTTTTTTTTAACTTGTCATTTGCAATCTTATTTTTTATTTTGTAGCTACTCATCTGTAATCTTTGCAGCTCATCTGCCACCCTGTGGCCCATCTGGAGAGTTTTCTTGGAGCTGAAAAGGAAGAATGAGTTCCGTAGCAAAACAGCTGCATCTGCTCTGCACTTGCCAGCCTTCACTATTACTAGACTGATTAGCTTTTCATTCCACAGTGTTAAAAATTAGAAATCTAAATATAAATCATCAGGCCATGTCTGTAAACTATCAATATATATTGGTCTAGTATGTTGTATATGTGTCTATGTGGGGATAGAATCAGTTGTATCTATTAAATCCTATATGTGAAGTTCTGAAAATGTATATACATATCCTATATCATGATATATACATTGACAAAAATAAGGCTGGAAAAGACCTTGTGATCTCTCCTAGTGAATATTTTTCTGCAAAGCTGGACCAGATCTAACAGATTATTCTTGACAGGTATCTAAGCTTTTCACAAAGTCTTCAAACAACAGAGATTGCTCAGCCTCCCAAATAAACTACTCAAGTGCTGGCTGTCTTGCTAGTAGGCAGCTGCTCTTCTGATTTAAGCTAAACCTTTGTTTTTAATCCCATCACTTTTTGCCCAGTGTGAACAGAAAGTATAGTTTACTCCTTCCTTTCACATAAACAGAAAACATTAATGAATTGATATCAGTTTCAACTCTTTCTCTGATATTAACTGATTCTGATATGGATAAATGGTGGATATTTACATTAAAACTATCTGGGTTCAAATTATTTCCAAATAACTAAGAAGATTGCATGTCCAATTTAAATCTCATTGAAGAGGCTTGATTTCTAAGTCTCACTTTGCAAAAATAGGTCTCTGTATAGCGAAAAAAAAAAAAGGAAACTAGAAACTGGGGCACCAGAAATAACTGGTTGTTTTTGAAAATGAAAATGCTGATATTTATTTATGAAGAATAAATCAACATTTGTACCGCATGGTGATAAAAGTTTTAGCTAAAGAGGGTCCAGGTGTTTGATCTTGCTATCTTGACATCTTCCAAAATTACAGCACACACACCCCTCCTTTTGAAAAAAAAAAAAAAAAAAAAAAAATTGCTTCTAGTTCTTTTTTATTTTATCTCAATTTCAAAAACAAGCTGCTACTCCATCTGCTGCAGCAGAACACGTTTACAGAGTCGAGCTGCATGGTCTACATGCTAATACCATTGTGTGAGCTGCACGATTACTGCTCAAAGACAGATTAGATCTGCACATCAAAAGGATCCTACAGACTATGCCAATTTGAGGTGTTCATAAGGAGCAGTCACTTCTACAGCTAGTGCCATGCTTATTAAAGGTACTTATGCACATTGCTGATATTAAAGATATCCCTCATTCTTATCTGGTTATTTACTCAGAGCTGTTTTTATATTAAATGTCATCTGACATACAGCTTCCTTGGCTGAAAGGGTGGAAAAAAAATGTACAGCAAAACTCATCAGGGAGATAAAATAATTTAATACCTTTTTCAGTCTTTCCTTTGAAGTGTCTCTCCCATCCCAGTTCTCTCAAGCACAGAAGTTTATACTCTTCCTTCTGTGGGGTTGCCTACTGATTCTTTTTATCACCAGTACTTCAGTCCACATCGTCTCTTTTTCACACACCAATACAATCACGAGATTCTCAGTTAGCTACAAATATGACAATACTGATTGTGGAGACAGAGACTCCCCTGTGCCTACCTGGTTTGCAGGTCCTTGCACCAGCTCCCTTTAGGCACATTTGAAAATGCCAAGGCCCTCGTTCACACCAGCCCAGAATAAACTAAGCCTCATCCCATGTCAGCACATGGCAGCAGGTGTGAGTCACAACTGGAGGGTGTTCTGTGCCTATTCTGGCTAAAGCACTGACCTTATAGTTTGGCCTTAAGATTAATTGTACTGGCAGGTCGATTAATTTAGTCCTGAGCATCTCAAGTGGTCAGAAAACATTGGCTGCCATTTATTGACGGGAGATAGAAAAATTAAAACTCAAGACTACCACAAAAGGCCATGACTAATGCTTCCCCTGGAGGGTCACTATAATTTTTGCCTGAGGGCAGTTATGGCACTTGCTGAAGGGTATCCCCCTGCTGATTTATTCACAAACACATCGATATGTTGGCTGGGGGCAGAGAAAGCTGTAGGTTTTGAGATAACTTTGCACAACTACAGCTGCTGAACACGAAAAGAGTTGAAAAGATACCTGCCAGCCATGTGGCACATGCTTTCCATCTCTCCCAGTGGGAGTCTGAATGCCAAAACACAGCACTTTTTGTTGCCTTGGCCTCAGCCTGTCTCCATGGAGGCACCTGATGCCCAGGGTTGAGGCTGTGTCCAGCTCCCCCTCATCTGTGCTGCCAGCTGGGGCCCCCTCACAGCTGCTTTAGAGGCAGCCCCCAGTGCAGCCCCGACAGTTTGTTAGCACTGTTCTGACGCCTGTGGCGGAGAAGATGCAGCCCCAGCTGCCTGCCCAGAGCCGTGTGTGTGCTGGGAAGGGGAAGGGGAATTGCTTGGTGATGGGCGTCACAGCAGGGGGCTCAGCTGCGGCTGGCCCCGGCGGGGAATGCACACAGCCATGCAGGGAAGCTGCAGGCCGCAGTCACCACCACGCTGCACCAGCCCGGAACGCCGACACTGCCCTTGCCCCCGGCAGCCAGCAATGCCAGCCAGCCTCTGGGGCAGCAGACTGGCCTGAAGTGAGGCACAAGCCCTGCAAACCCCTCCAGACACGCTGTCTCTGTGTTTTCTGACCCTACAGCATCGACCTCAATGCATGCCTCATCAACAGCTTACACGTGTCCTCCATGAGCCCCGGGCTAAAGATTTACTGGAAGTGGGCACAAGGTATGACCTGCACTCTGCTGCTTTCCCCTTGAAATGCTTGTGCTGCAAAATAAAACACTATTGATCCTTGCTTTAAAAATCACAGGGTGCAACAGGTCCAGCTGCTTGTAGGGTAGAAATATAAAGTGTCAGTGCTGCTTGAGAAGTGTGGGAGAGCAAGAGGAGTGATCCCCACAGCTCTGACAGCCACCATTTCTGGAGAAACTCCACCTGCTTTCCACTGGGAGCAAACACAAGATGCCTGAGGTTGTTTCTTACACAAAAGCTCTTCCTGCCACCTCTCTGTGCAGTCTGGTCATCAAGAAATTTAAACAATGTCCATGGTATGACAAGGGAGACCTTGGAATTACATGGCATTATGAGGGAGACTGGCTCCTTTCCCATCAACCAACAACAGGAGGGTGTTGCAGAGGCCTCAGAGCAGACTCTGTCCCAAGTACCTTCCAAGCAATTAAAAACCACTCTAATGAAGCACAGAGGTGGCCAGAGTAGGGTATAGAGAAGATATCTTCCTTATGGCTACTCAAGACAGGTTTCAGATGAAGACCTCAAAGGAACTGACAGCAATGAGAAGAAATAAAAGTATAAGCAAGATGACCAGTTATCATATTCTCATGAAGGATGTCTAAGAAGGAAGAGGCAAGGGAAGATTAAATAAGGTGGGCAGATTAAAGGATACAAGATGGGTAATATTTACCCCAGCCTTTGGAGGAGAAAGAAAGAAAAATAAATTTTACAAGCCAGAGAGCATCCCTGCAGAGCATCAGATGGGATCACAGCTGGGTCCCATGTGCTGTCTCCCTCAAATTTCTCTCTTACATATGTATTTAAGACCATCTGCATTCACTCTTTGCTATTTCAGAACTCCCTTGAATAATACATTTTTTGTCTATACCAATATTTTAAAACAAAGCAGTTCTGCATTATTTGTTCCAATCTGTCTGCAGGTTAAATTCTGCCAGAGCAGAATGTTTCAGCACAAAATGCATTTGAAATATAAAATTGTTTATGATTCTTTTTCCTCCTTTCCAACTGAAAACAACCCAATGAACCAGTAGTAATGGATTTTTATATACATTTATCATTAAAGAATCTTTCCAAGGAGTAAAAGCCAGTAAGTGGAACACAAATGGACCTTCCTTACAATATTTCCCCAGGTATGGCTGTGTACTGAAAAATGTGCCAGAGGCTTACACCCTCTAATAACATTTTCTTTGTATTTGTGATTAATGAAATTTTCAGCTTAAAAGAAAAAATTTTAAAAGGAACAAAATATTTCATTACTAATATTTCTTACTACTAGTTAAGAAGACCTTTTTTTCTCAGCACAGATCTCCCTGCTGCCGTTCATTATGTAGGAAAAACCAGACTAATCTCTTCAGATCATTTCCAGAAAAGTCTTGTCTTTTCCCATCAAGGAGCTGACAGATATTTCTCAAATGAATAGAGCCAGAAGTAGCTAAGAGCATCCCCAAAACCTGAAGTTCCGTCTGTTCTAATTTTCATAGTGTCAAACAATGGTAAATTATTTGCCTGCCTACCTGGCACAGACACGGCTTTCTTCTGCTCTTACTGTGAGAGGCTCTAAAACATTCTGTCACACCTGTATTTATAAATTTCTGAATGCAAAAGTGTTGAAGAAAGACCATATTGGCCATGTTGTTATTGAGATGATGTCTTGCCTCTGGGGAAGCTGTTGCAAGTAGGGAATTTATTTTATGACTCAATTTTTCCAGAGAGAGTGAATTGTGAATGGTTTTTTGATTGTCTGGAGTGAAAGTTTGATTTGCTTTTTCTGAATATCTCCCTACACAATAGAGGCATTGTACGAACTTTACTAAGTATTCAGGTTAAGAAAACATCTAGATTCTATGCCATAGATATTTTTTTAGCAAGAATTTCTTTTCAAGGCTTCAAGATTTGCCATTGTTTGGGGATAATAAAAAGTATATCCTTGACTTCCCCACTGGCTGGCTCAAAATAAAAGATCCCTGAATCTGTACTGTCACTAAATACTCAACCCATTAGGAAAAGACAGAAGAACTATGTGTATTTTCTGCTCTAAATTACTTATCCAAGGGCACTGTTATGAAAATGTTTCTAAATAGATCATGAGACTTCATTTCAACTTCAGAATCAGCAACAAACTGCATACCACATCCTAAAAAAGTATCAATAATTATAGAGAATATAGGAAAATAATACATCACACCTATCAGTTAAAAAGGAGGTTTGAGCAGGGTTTTAGCCATGCCTAAGAAGCAGCTGTGGATGCAGAGGACTGCAAAACTGTACTTGCCTATTGACCCAGAGATATAAGAGTGGCCAGGTTTTTTCACAGTGTTGCATCTCTCGTAGTAATGGCTGCTGTAATAGTTTTATGGCCCATAGAAGAAAATTAGTGTATCCAGGCTGTAAGCTGTAAACCTGTGATCCTTGACACTATGACCTGAAAATATGTGTTTCATTTGCTGAAGCTCTGTGCATGTTGCCACTCACCACTTCAAGTCCTGGCTCCGTGCAAAACATAGCAAAGGCCTAATTTTACCCTCAGAAAGGTACATGCACACCTCAAAGGCTTCAGACAGACTTATCTGGCCATATTTGAACATATTTCAGCAGCCCCTACCACTTCCTCGATGTTGCAGACACACGCCTGTCTCCATCACGAGCATCGGGGCAAGATTAATTGGTGAGAGAGAAAATTAACAGTTAAAAGACTAAAACTTGGGTAAGGAAACCTTTTTTAAAGAAATTGCTTTCTTATGACATATTTGTTTTGATTAAAAAATTATTATTAATTGAATTTTAAAAAAAATCACAGAATGCCTCTGCAATTGTAACAAAACAAAGAAATGGAAATTAATGTATTTATAACAAGGATGCAATCAGAGGAGGCCAGTCTCCTAAAACCTCCTTTTCTATAATCACAGCTTCATGAAATAAGTAGGCAAAAGCTCAGTGTTTTTCCCAGAAAACAGTTTATATCTTGCTAGTACAGTTAATTATGCTCACTGCTACTTTTCAAAAAACCTTTAAAGGGAAGAAATCACATATTGCAGAGACCACAGCCTGACAGTTCTGACTGCATTGGCTGTTGTGTTCATTGGCGTCTTTGCATCTTTATTGTGCCTTTAATACACACTGACTTAATGTGGCAGACAAAGCTTAACTTCTCCCTGAATCTGCTCCAAAACATCTTTGAGAGTAATGGTGCAAAAAGAATCCTCTCCCTCTGCATCCTCTCCCGCCTCCCTCCTGTGTGTGCTCTTGGCAGTGCAGGCAGACACGTGTGCATCACTCATGCATGTATGTAAGCATAATTTTTTATCCTGGGGTGCTGAGACAGTTTGTTAGCAAAAAACACCTCAGAGATTTGTTTAGATACTCAACTGTCAATTAAAAAAATCCCACATCATTATGATATGAAATTTTTTGCTTTCATATGTGCCCGTACAAACTTCATTTGGACCTGATGTTAGCAGAACCTGAATGTTTATGAGTCTGCTTTTTATAAAGATTTATTCCTGAGGCACATTTGAAAACTTCACTAGTGATGTGTGTCACCATTTACACAGTGACAATGTGGGATCCGCCCATTGCTGCTCAACCTGCACCTGCTATAAAAGAAAATGCTGGTTTAAAACCTTTGGGGCTCAAGTTTTCTATGTGGTAAGTATACAAAAATAATTCTTGCCTGCACCCTTTTTATTGATATTCTGCTACATGATACTATGACTACAAACCTACCCATGCTTTGTATGATGCTGCACAGCTCTGATCTCAGAAATTTGTGATAAAACTAGTAGTGATGCTTCTGCTTGTAAGGGTAGAGTAATATAAAAGGCAAAACCTGTAGCAGGTCTATGCTACCTCTTTTCTTACATCATACACAAGAGGAACAGAACTGTCATCAATATTTTTAAGTCTTTGCTGTAGCCACTTAATTAGAGATCTCTGCAATTTTCAGGATTTATGCCTCTAACTTGACTCTAGTTAATATTTTGCCATGCAAACATAAACATTATAGGTGATTATTACTGCAAAACATGTTCATACCATTTTAACTGCCCTGTGCTTTGCAGTGGAAAGCACTGGGAATGTTTTCCTGGATGATAAGTCCCCTGCACAGCCAAGCTTCCCTCTCAAGTCAACAAAATAAAACGAGACAAAGTGTGGGATAACAGATCAATAGACAGAAAGCCTGAGGGTTTCTGGAAAAGAAGAAAGAGGAAAGAGGGGGGGATTTTAGTGATTTTAGAAAGTAGGAAGTGGAAATGAATAGGAAGAGGCAGAATAACAGATGTGTAGCACAGGGAAAAGCAGTGCAGAGAAAGGAAATGTAAGAGGAGTGGAAGAAGTTCAGCATGTAAAAGATAATAAGAATGAGCAAGAATGTAGACAAGAAGAAACCTTCTCTAAAAATAGTTTAAAAATAAATGAACCTGGCCCTAGTCCTCACAACTCAACCAGGAAAGGCTCAAGAACTAGGATGTTCCATCCCAATCTCTAAAAGCCAAAACACAGCCCCATGTTGCTACTGTGAAGAAAATTAAACCAGCACACACCATTGCCCTGGGCAGCTTCATTCAAGTGGTTCCTCTGTGTTGCAGTGTCTGCTCTGAGTCAGACACATCTCACTGCTCACAGCTAAATTTCATAGAGACCTGGTAATTGCCAGCCTATGGATCAAAGATGCCTTCTCCCCACTTACCAGCTTAGGAATGGCAGGAGACACAAATAAGATAAAAACACACATCACAGTATGTTTCTTGAAAGTTAATTAAAAATCCATATGAAGTATAGAATATGGGAATGAGCTAATATCAATTCACCTGAGACACCATGCAAGACTTAGCAGGGAGCACAACTGCTTCATTCCAAATTCTCATCATACTTTAACAATTTTGACTGCAAACAAGACCTCTGCTAATCACTGTCTTGCAAAACTGTCTTCTGGTTTTAGGGATCAAGTCTTATTTGTACGAGGAGGGAACACTGGGGAAATCAAGATCAACAAGGACTTGGGGAAGGAGGCAAGCCCTCTAAAAGCTCCCTGCTGGAGGGCACTCATCACTCCCAGTGCTTCTGGGGGACCACTGAAGCTGGGTCTAGTTTCCATGGCTCCCACAAGCCTCAGGACCCTGTGGGGCAATGCCTTCGATGGACCTATTTTGCCTGGAAGAGCTTTAAGAGAAAATTGCAGCATCCACTGGTCAGCAGACCAGTGAAAACAAGAAGAAAAGACTTCTCCTGAGTGCCCTGTGCATTGGACTACTTGTTCTTGGGGTTAAAAAGCATTTTAATTTCAAGATTAAGACAAAACAACAGACACTTGATGACAGGATCAGGCACCCATTTGCACCCATCAAGAATCTGTCCCTTAGGTCCAAATTAATTCCTCAGTTTCCTCAACAGAATCCAGAAGTAACCATGGATTTTAAAGACTAATCTTTTTAGAGCAAAATTGTAGCCCAAGCTGTAATGCCCTGAAGTAATTTTAAGGGAATATTATTCATGTGGTTTAAAATTTTATTATAGTAAATTCTAATTTTCCACTAATAAAATGAACTATACATGAAAAATAAACTATACATGAAGACTATAACTAAGGACTAGGTGGCTCAGTATGGCTCACCAGGCTGGATTGGGGTTGCTTTTACTACTCTGAGTATCTGGAATTCCACTCTTGGCCTCCTTGAATCGGGTGAGGAGAGAGGCACCTCTGCAAGCCCTTTAGCCCATCTTAAGGTAAACGTCAGAAGAATCAGCAGGAATTTCCTTTGTAGAATAAATGTGGGTTTCTACATGGGGTATTTCCAACATACCAATCACACAGTGATTATACAGACAGTGTGATGGGAATAGGTTTTAGCTAATACCAGCTATTTAGCTTTGCTGGTGTTCTGACTTTCCACTACAGTTAAAGAAAAGAGAGGCAGGCCTTGAGAGCAACACATGCCCCTTGCTCAAACACTGCTCTTAGGACAGGATGGAACATCTCTGGATGCTTCTCACACCCTGCCAGCTTCAGCAGGAAGCAGGACCATTATTTTGAGAGCTTCTGAACATGAATGCAGCCCAAACAATATATTTGTGCTTTAATGTGGAATACAACCGTGGTTTGAGCTTTCCTTTGGCCAGTGAGTCTGTATCTCCAGTATCTTGCTGAGAATACACAGTCCCGTGTCAGAGAGGCAGTGAACCACTCAAACTGAACTGGTCCCTGACTGAAAAACCCACAAATCAAAGGGCTGAGCTGTGTGCCAGGTCTGGGGAGAAGAAATCCAAGCATTGTCCCATTAAATCTGATTACACCCAAACATATGCACAGAGGCATGCAGCTTTCAAGTGCTCATTTCACACAAACAAATCAATATTATCCCACAGCATTTTCTTCTCTCTGAAGAAAAGGTTAAACATCCATTTGACTGACACACATCCCAGCCAGAACACCAGAGCAATGCAGAAATATGAACAGATAGCATTTAACTGTGTATTTTAAAGTCATGCCTCAAAATGTAGCCATAGATGTGCACTTGAAAAACAGCGAGGTGAGTCAGACACCCAGCAATTACACTGTACTTAAAATGAGTGAGAAGGTTGCTGCTGGGAGGTCATGAGAGATCATCTTGTCAAGCAGTGTTAAATGAAGCAGTTGCCTGGTGTCTTTCTTCTGAGCTGCTCTGTGGAACACAGGATTCAGTAATTTAAAGGCAATGTGAAGAATAAGGCAGAGAGTTTCCAGAAAAAAAATGCTGGCTGTGTCCATTTGCTTCCATTTGCAAGAGCATGGACAGGAAAAGATGAAAGATGCCTTTGCATGTCACCTCTGTAGGCTCCAGCTCTCTGCTGAAGGGGAAATAGGGACTCTGAAGCTCCTGGGCAGGATCTTTGCACAGCAGTGAGGCTTGATTTCATGCACTGAAGTTTAATTCTGGCATCCACTGACAGGCAGGGTAGCCTGAATGTTGAAGATGTCCCAGTTCTGCTACTGAAGGTGTAATGCCATTATCAAAATGATGATGCAGCTAGATAACTTTTTATGTGGAATGAGATGTTCAGAATGTAAAAGGACTGCCCTGGTGTTTCCATTCCCAAAACTTTATTCAGCATTTTCATCTGAGCTCACCATTTTTACTGTTTTCCTTTACTCCGAACACTCTCAGCATGAGATATGAGAGCTATAGGGAGGAGATTTCCCTTGTCCCCTGAATGAGACGATAAATTGAAATACAGACTGATCAGAGCAATCTTCTGCAACCTTGATGTGAACACCACCTATGGTTCCTGTGCTGTGTGCTCTGTTTTTCACAGTTCCCTAATCCACCAATGGATTTGCTGACCCTGTGTCCAATATTCTGGACCTTCCAAAATTCTTGTCCTCCAAGAGTCTTCTTCTGCATGCAGTCCAGATATATTTAACATTCCTTCATCAAACAGCAGCACACAAGAGCTTGGCACTATTTTCCTTGGAATAGCAATTATACATAATGTAGTGATGGCCATTGTCCCAAGAGGCAAGAATCTGAGTGCTACTGATAGCAGTGAGAAAAAGATGTCCAGTGTGAAAGTTACCCTCTGGCACAGTTTAGCATATTTAAACATCACTAACTTTATGTTGAATATTCACAGAGCTTAAAGAGCCCCCAAGTGCTAAGCTGACCCTGTAGTTTGTCCTTTGTGACTGCAGTGGAAGCACACCATAGCGTTTGCCCTTTAATGGGATTTCAAAAGCCTTTACAATCCTTTAATAAAAAAAAAATACAATCAACAGAAAATAAAGCTGCACTTTCAATTAACGAGGACAATTACTCCTAATTGTAAAGCTCATACATTTTTAAAATGAAGAGATATCATTTTGCCTTAATTGGTAAGTGCAGTGAATAGGCAATTAAAAACACATTAAATTTGGACCCATAGATAACAAGGAGCAAATTTCTGTCCTAAGCAGATTACAGTTGTGAATGTGCCTCTGTTGTCACTTTAAAGCCAATAAAGGGGCTCCCTGGGCATATTTCATGGTTCCTCCATTATTGCCACTGAAGATAAGATATCAGCATTTCCATTACAAACAGTTGGGTTTCAGGGAGAGTTGACTAAATGATCCTGCAGACAGAAGTGTGTCATCACTCAGCCCAGAAGAGCTGAGTGTGGTTTTAAAAACACTGGGTTGCTTTTTGCTCCCATTAGTCATGCAGTGCCTGCCCTCTGCACCCTGGTAGATGAGCCCCAGCAATTAAACAGTGGTGGGGACCGTGTTGGTTCTGAAGTGCAGATGCTCTAATGGAAATTCCTAACAGAAATATGACCCTTTACCCCTTCACACACACTGATGTGTGCTGTGTTTGCTGCTGGCAATTGCACAAAATTGAGAGCAAAAAAGAATTTCTCCCTCCTTCCCTCCTTCCCCTGGCGTCACACCTGAGCATATCAGCCAGTTTTAGAGAGGCACTGGCTACCCCTTGAACTGAGGCAGATAAGCCCTGGAGAGCCATGTTCTTTTCTGCTACAGAGCATCATCATGGGACAAATTTACATGTGAATCCATTCTTGCTGCTATTTATCTGCAAACCAGGAATGACATATGCAAAACCGTCACAGCTGAATGTACTTTGCAAACCAGGAAAGCTTCTGTATTCCAGTTCCGTTCATCTTGTTCATTTAAATCCTGTCTCTTTCCAGCACTCTGTCTCAGTCAAGGAAACTGAGGCTCTCTGAGGGTACTAATAAGAAATATAATTTGCTATTCCTAGAGATTACTGGAGGCTGAAAGGATTGGAAGTGTAAAATGACCTCCAAGATCAGAAGTTATGTCCGTCATCCTCTCAGTCTGGAGGGGTAGCAGAAGGGTAGAGAGGTGAAAGCCAGGCCTTGTTCATAACAAGTGTTTAAAACAGCATTCACAACAGATGCTTGAAGAGCCACGCTATAGTCCCTAATCTTTACCCAGCAGTAAAGCCAACTTGGATTAGAAAATTCATCTAGTTACTACTGTGTTCATACAGCCCAGGGAATTTTAATAATACCTAAAGCTGATAGCAGACATCATTATACATAGGATTTTCAAAGCAAAAACAAACCAGAAATTGCCATTCTCTTTTTTTTATGCTCAGGAAAGCAGAAAGCACATATTTTATTTTTGAGATTTATCATGCACATAAACTTATTCCATCAAGACAACTTTACTTGAGCTGCCTGCATGCCTGGAGCTAACACAGCAGAGAGCCGAGTAAAAGTAAGCGCGATCAGATGCTTAAAGGTAAGGCTATCTAAGCACCTGGCTGATTTGGGGCTTTTAATGAAATAATTCATGGAAACCCAGTTCATTAGGCTTTAGTCTTTATTGATTTCTTGCCAGGACAATTTATAGAGTTGCAGAACTCACAACTTCCTACAAAGATTCTTGTAGAAGTAGTAGAAGCATGAAATGCAGAAAGGGTCCTTGTGCTCAAGGATGAGCAGCTCTGGCTCCTGCCAGTCCCCCAGAAAGATCATTAAGTTCTCCAGAGGAAGAGAATTAGGGATGTGGACCCAGGAACAGCTCACAGGTCAGTCTTACCTTGGCCACAGTGGGGACTAACCCAGCTAATGGATGATATTATCTGGAGCTGTGAGAGCTGCCACAACAGACCAAAACAGGGCAAAGAAAGCAGTGGGTTTTTTTCAGGGGCTCTGACCAGTCCAGTGAAAGTATAGCTACAAGTATTGCTGTAATATTGATCTCTACAAATACAGATAATATTGCTTCTAAAGCCCATTTGCACAGTTCAGTCTTTTAAATGTTTTCTTTCTGCAACGTCCGAGACAAACATCACGCTAATGGCCAGAATAATTTCTGTACAGATGAGACCTTTGGCAGCCAAAAGCTCTAAGTTATTTATTTAGCAGAGAGACCTAAACTTTGGCTGGTTTTGCTGGATGGCACTCATGGCACTGTGCTGATGGCTGCCCTCCTTTGCACTCGCAGCTCTTTGCTGAAGGACACTGTTCATTTTGTACTTCACAGCACCCATCCCCAAAGTTCCCTGCTGCCATAAAAAACTGAACCAGCAGGTTCCTCTGAGTGCCTCAAGCAAAGTTTCATGGCAATGCAGCTGACCTGAGAGTGTGGTGACATGCGAGTTGCTTGCAGGTGCAGATGTTCCCAAAGCTGCCCGGGGTGCAAAGTGTGCCCAAGCTGCACTGGGCATTCCCCTGCCTCTGGATGACTTCAGGATGCACAATGCTGCTGCTCAAAGGAAGATCCTGAGATTTCAGACATCTTCTAGCCACCATCTCTCCAGAAGCACCTGCCAGCAGCTAAATCTCTCCAAGAGAGACCAAGAAACAAAATGGCAATGGAAATCTGGTCTCTTGAAATCAGATCTGATTCACCTGAGGAGCAGAAAGAAAAAAACCCTTTGCCTAGTGATGGGAAGCAGCAGCTCCTGCATGGTGCATGGTCAGGGGTAACCTGGAAGGGCAGAAGTGCATTACACCTCTTGGTGCTCCCCTTGGCTACTCCAGGTTCCACAGCCACCAGCCACAGGGCTGTGGAGCATTGCCAAGCTGTGCAAAGGGAGGAAGGAAAATAATAAATATTAATAACAAGTGATATGAATGAACTGTGTAAATCAGGAGGATTGATGTTACTGAGAAGGCTCCCTAGGCCTCCAATGCATTTGGGTCCTGCATCCATGATATTTCTCATCATTTTGTGGGTAGATAGATACAGCACAAATGGAGAAAAGAAATTGCAGGGCTTCAGTCACAGAGCATGTCAGGAGAACTGGTAGGGAATTTTCTGTTTAGAGGCTTCTGTCCTCTCAGAAGATGCAAGTTCACCAGAACAGAAGACATTTGAGTGAGAAAGCTCACTGGACTTGAAACTGGGCTTGATATATAATATTTTTCTGTATTATCAGAGAAACAGCAAATGATAAACCTAATTTTGCATTGTATTTGCATCTTAAGTTCAAAAGCATTACTATAAATGAGGATTTTAAGACACCAAATATTATTCATACATCTGAAAAGAGTACTCAAAGTGATGAGAAAATATTTGCCTGAGAAAAGCTGAGTTTTACAATGTTAAAATATTCCATGTACAGCAACCCGAGTAGACTAAGAGACTATTTCATACTTGGGTTGTGAGATGCATAAATATGATGCATTACATCAGGGAGTGTTAAGATAAATTTATAATTTAAGGACTTTAGAGACTGCTTCAATGTAGAAGATGAGATACCAATAAAAAAGGAAGTAATCTTGAAGAGAGCTGTGTTGTATCCCTCAGAAAGCAAAGGCAGCAAAAGATAAACTGTGACCACAGGCACATACTTAGTCGTCTTCCTTTATAAATATGTATCAGCTTAAAACAAGCACATCTAGTACATCTGTCTCACCATGAGTGCAAAAACCTAATCAATGTGAAGGATAATAGAGCATGGGTTGGGTCTGGTGAATGCACAGATGTTGTGATATGTGAATATGTAAATGGAAGCCTGGGATGGCAGTGAGTGTGTGGATACTGCTATAAATACCCAGGCGTGGGCTGTGTGCACTGATCTTTGCTCTAAAGGGCAATGCTGAAGCAGCAGTTTGCCACTGCTTTTCCTGACTGGCCACTGCTAATCAATAGCCTTATAAATCAGTGCATTTAGGGCACTGCCAGCCTGATTCCTCATGTAAACACCTGTCAGGTTCAATTAATGGCCAGCCAGGTCTGCTGCTCTCCCCTTGCCTTCTCCTGATGCAGCACTGAGCCCAGGCTGCATTTGGTGTGGTAGCTGGAGTTGTTCTTCCCTTGCAGTGGGGATGAAGGAAAGAGAAAGGCACCACAGCCTCCTTTATCAGTGGGGTTTCTAGACTTGCTGCCTTGCTCCTATTTCCACTGGCCTTGCTCCCAGCTCACTGCTGTGTAATCAATGGGGAATGTCTGCCTTTGTGGGAAAAAACCTCATCTGGAGCAGGAGCATGTGAATACAGATGGGAAATAATGTAGTGAACCCCAGGCATGGACAGACCAGCAAAACAAATATGTCCTTACAGATTAATGCACACAGTAAAATATAAGAAACAAAAGCAATAACAAAAAACTGGAGAGAGAGAGAGAGAGAGAGAGAGAGGGAAAGTTACCAGGGAAGTCCCTCAAGGATCTGTCCCAGTTTGTTCAGCTCAGCATATTCATAAATGGTTTAGAGAAAGGAATAAATAACAAAAACCTATTCAGAACAGTCAATTCTGTGCTGACTTCAAAGACTCACAAAAGGAGCTCACAATGCTGAATGACAGAGTGATAAGATTGCAGTTAAATTTCAATACTAATGAATACAAAGTAATGCATTTGGGAAAAAAAAAAACATAACCACACATACAAAATTATAGGTTATAGGAATTAAAGAGAGGGAAGAAAAGGATAGGAGAGGTCTGTATAGGAACTGTGCAGGCAAGAAAGACTGCCAATAATTATTTATTATGCCCAAGAAATAGCCTGTGTGAAATGCAATGATCAGAAGGAAGGTAAAAAAACCCAAAACCAACAAAAATTATTTTGTATGCACTTCATAATTAAATTGTGGGACTCATTGCCACAGGAAATTGTAGAGAAAAAAACAAAATCTGGTTTATATAAAAAGGTTTAATCTCTCTGATAGAGAATATGTCATTGAGGATTAACGGTGGCTCAGAAATTCCTTGAACTGCTGTTTGCCAGGAGCTGGTAGGATATACCAGATAAAAATAGCTTCCCTTACAACCTGTTAATCCTCACCTAGGGGAACCACCGATTACAAACAGAGAAAGGATTGGACTCTACCTGCTTTTAATCTAGCCCAGAATTCTTATATTTTTAATAGCAATATTCTTACCTACTTTGGGGAAAAAAAACATACTACAAGACCAAATTGCCATACATTTCTATGAAAACTAGAGAAGGTGTGAAAGCAATGGGGTATACTACTCCAATTTCCAGCCTATGGAAAAAGGGATTATTTCCCTCACTTTCCTATTCATTGGGATAATATCCATATCTTAATCAGCTTCCCCATCACCCTGACTTTGCCACAGACTCAATTGTTCCAAGCTGGCAGCTTGCCTGGCAATATAGGGACTGTAGGTCATGAACAAAAAGTGTCCTGCTTGTCAGCAGTGATTCACAGCGTGGCCTGAACCATCTCAGAAACTCAATCCAGCTCCAAAATACAAAACCTGTTTCATGAATGGTAAAGTTAAAAAAAGACTGGTTTCTTGCAGTTCTCCCACAAGTCAGGTTTTCTGCCTCCTTTCCCATCCACCCCAATCAGTATTTCCAGTTCCTTCCAGGAAAGCAATTTGGGTCTCATGTGACATGGCTGGTGGGCACTGGCTGGGTGGCTCTTATGCCCAGGATTTATGAGCCCATAAATGCCTCTTTAAGTGCTTGTCCCCTTATTCCTTCCTTGGTCTCCCTTTGCTCCCCCCTTTGCTCTCCCCCTTTTTGGGTGTCCCCTTTGGTTCCTTTTTCTTTTGTCCTCTATTTACCTAAGTTTTAAAGATATCATTAAGGTCTTTAATTCTCATAGAATCATTTAGGTTGGAAAAGACCTTTAAGATCATCAAGTCCAAATGTTAACTCATCACTGCCAAGCCCCCACTAAACCAAGTCCTTAAAAGCCACATCTATACATCTTTTAAATACCTGCAGGGGTGGTAACTCCACCATTTCCCTGGTCCAGTGCTGGACAACCCTTTTGATGAAGAGTTTTCCTGATATCCAGCCTAAAATGGCATAACTTGAGGCCATTTCCTCTTGTCCTGTCATTTGTTCCTTGGGAGAAGAGCCTGACCCCACCTGGCTACAGCCCCATTTGAGGTGGTTGTAGAGAGTGAGAAGCTCCCCCCTGAGCCTCTTTTTCTGCAGGCTGAACCCCCCCAGCTCCCTCAGCTGCTCCTCACAGGACTTGTGCTCCACCTCCTTCCCCAGCTTGTTGACCTTCTATGGACACTCTCCAGCACCTCAGTGTCATTCTGGTAGGGAGGGGACAAAACTGACTGCAAGACCCAAGATGTGATTTCATCCATGCTGGCAGGGACAGAGTCACTCCATCACTGAGTGGAAATGGCCACCTGGATCAAAAGCTGTAGAAGGGGAATAGACAGACCAAAAGCTCCATTACACAACTTTGATTTCGAGACACAAGGGTCACAAAGAGTGTCACATATCACTCTGTCTGTAGAGCTTATGAAAAGTCAACCTCCAGGGACAGAGTCATTAAGAGAAAATCCCAGCGTGTATTAAAGGAAGTCCACCATTTTCCCTAATAAAACAGACAGAAAAAAAACAGTTTCTGGGACATTTTAATTTATAAGAATATATTAGAGAACAAAAGGGCTATGCTAGAGGTGCCCAAACTCGTAAACATTTTGGTGTTTTCTGTTTCACTGTGAAGAGGGATACTGCTTCCCTCTGCAGCATCTGATGAAACGAGACAAACACAACCAAAGGATGGAAACAAATTGCAGACCCCATCCAATTACACAGTTCAAATTCTTAGATCATATAAACTGCAAGTTAGGCATTTCAGTTCAGTTTAGTCAAAAACAAGGAGAAGAAAATGATTCTTTGAGAAAACTCAGTTTGTCTGAAAGCAAAACATTGCCAGCCAGCCATCAGCTGCAAGTTCAAACACCTTTGCTAATAGGTGTCTATTCATTTGCAGTTTATTGGATAGCATGAAGCTGCCCATTCTGGTTACATTTGCTTTTTTAAATGCTTGGAACAGTGAAATATAAGATTAATCATATGCAATATATATTCATTAGGTAAATTTCAGATGACGAGTCAAATAGATTACTTTGCATAAACATTTCTCATAAAATATGAGAGGGCATCATATTCAATAAAAATCACAAACCAATGGAAACTGATTGCCCTGCACACAAAAGCAATATAAAATAAACACCTCCATAAGCTACAGTTTCACCACTTACCTCCACAAGCTATTCATACATACAATCCATTTATAACAGCAAACGGGGTCTGGTTTTTGCCATTTTACAATTATTATTCCCTCAAGAGAGAGAAAATATGAAACTTTATGGTAATTTCTCCTTTACTTAATACTGCACATAAATTGTTGTCAGGTCACAGGGAGCAAATAAGCCGAGTAAGTCCCATTTTCTTTCCATTCCTTCTTGTCTCCTTTTTGGTTTTGGGGTTTTTTTATTACTGCTCCTTTTGAGAAATGTATTCCATGAGAACATTTCTTTCCACATTAAAATATAGTCACTATTGTGGGGGAGGGAATGGCCTATAGGTCAAGTTTTATTGCTGCCTGTTAGTAAACTGGTCACTGCTATAGAAGGACATAAAATCAGCTATCCTGCAGAATCAGTACAGCACTGAACCAAATAAAAATGAATTATTTGAGAAACCAGTGCGCAGTTTGTGGGAGCAACACAGAGCTTTACCATAAAAGCCTGTTTTTCACACAGGTGAAAGCCTGGAACAGTCAATCCCTTGGGGACCACCACGCAAGGCTGCCCAGAGCTGGCACAGCACTGGAGAAGGGAGAAAGCCACCCTCAAGTCCCTCACTGTAAACATAAAATCTAACACAGTGTCCATAGGAGACAGTCTTTGCTCCTGGAGTAATTCAGGGCACGGGGGTCAGCACCCAACACTACCTGGAGCTGTTTAGCCTTTGGAATTTTTATAAATCATTATACATGACAAACACATTTCAAAGCAAAAATACAAATTAGTGGAGAAAGGGGTGCTAAATGCAAAGACCTATCACCTCTGGCTAAGGAATTTGCTGAGTGACATATCAGAGGCTGGAAGAATGTGCTGGGAAATACTACTCTGCATTTCCTGCCTCTACTATTGCCCACTCTCAGAGAGAGTACTGAGCAAGACGAACCTCTGCTCTGACCTCCAGCTGTTTAATAGTTGTTCATTCTCAGCCTAATCTAAGCTACAAATGTGCTTCATACTTTTCATCAGATTCAAGAAGAAGCTTGAGCATAAACAACCATGTGTCTGGTGCAACGTGCTCTAGGAAGAACTCCAGAAAATCAGGCAGTGAAGGAGAATGAAGAGGAAAAAGTTGGGTAAAGAAAAGTTGGAAGCTGTGGGATGCAGAACACACCTAATTACCACTAATGACCAATGTTGTAGAGGCAAATGCAAGGTCACACTACTTGCTCAAAACAAGCACTGATACCACCCTGAACTTGTCAGTGCTGTGCATCATTTTTACTGACACAGTCTGACAGTTTGCTGAGGAGAAGAGAGCAGTTTTCCCTTCAGTGACACAACCAGCCCAATGACATGGCTTTAAGGAGAGACAGCAAAGACATGTTCTTGTCAGAGACTTCACAAAGGTCTTCAAGAGACCAGGATTCTTAAAAATTTGCTTTTCCCATGATTGGTCTACACTGTGTGTTTTTTACCTTATGAAGAAGATTCTTGAATGTGAGAGCCTCGAGGGTTTAGCTCTATTTTTCCAATTGTGTTAATAGAGAACAGCTCAGGGTACCAAATTAATACTGAGTGAGAGAATAATTAGTTCAAATCTTCATGTGTGTCCCCATCAACCCAGAGAGTTTTACAATTCACAGACACATCACAGAGCACATTAATGGCTAACAAAATCTCCAGAGGTGCTTTAATGATTTAGACCAGCTAGCCTGTAGTTTCTGAGATTTGGCCTTTTGCTTTTCAAATGAGCAAGATTTTCCCAGAGGAGAGAAAGCAGGAAGTAGGAATTTAGGAGGTGAAGAGAAAGAAGGTATATTGGAATCCTTCTGTCAGAAAAAAACTCAGTAAAAGTTTCAGAGCATCCGTGAGGATGCGCAGGCTGAACTGCAGCTTGTGTTCAAAAGGGATTGAGCTCCAGGATTGTGATTTTGCCCACCTTGCTGTGCTGTCTGTATTTTATTGCTCAATCAACAACCTGGTTCTCTTTTTCCTGTTATTATATCCTCCTTTTTCCTTATTATTAAATCCTCCCCTCCTAAATCCACCCACGAACATACAATATTCTGAAATGGCATCATCTATCTTACCAAAAGGATGAAATTCTACCATTTGAATTAAAATGAGGAAAAATAACATGGATTCTATCTTTTCAGGCTGAGTTACTGCTTTAATCCATCATGCTGGCTCCAGTGGTAAATGATGGCCCAGAACTCCTGGAGACCACTTGATTAGCTTTTAATTACCCATCACACTGATGCTGTGATAAGAGACAGAGTAGGTTCTTGATTCCTACACAAATTGTGTGAATGGCTGTGATTAACATAAATGCTGTGAGATTAACACGAGTGGTTTTGGAAGAGATTATGATGCTATCTTCTCAAATAGAAGCAAGAGCAAGCCACGCTGTGGGTTAAATTACAATTTTTCTTCCTCCCCCACAAAATTTTAGTGCTGCAGTGCCAGATAATGTATTGCCTTGCATGCTCTTACAGCTATTTGCATTTGTAGTAGGCACTTTGCAGCTGGTTTTCAGGGGAGAAGTGGCTGCATCACAACAAGGTGCTGGAGAGTCAGCTTCAAAACGTGCATAGCTGATATGAATATTCCATAATAATGTTGTCCTTCTTCTGCCTCAGGAGCCAAGTCCTGCAGGATAATCTGCAAAAGATAAATACCACAAATGGACAGACCTCCAAAAATATACAGAAAGAAAGGGAAAAAATATGACAACTTCTTGTCAAACCAAGTGGGATTATTATCACAGTGGTGGGAATTCTGTTGAGGAAGGCAGAAGCAGGAATAAGAAAAAGAAATAATGCATTGCCCAGCCATAAATATACAAACAAAAGTAAGCAGATGTTATTTTTTTATTTCTTTCCCAGGTGCCACACTTTTTGACAGTGCTGAGATTAACAGCCTCACTCTCAAAATGTGTGGTCAGCCTTTGCACTCAAAATAACACTCTCTGGTTTCATTCCCTGGTAGGTCTTGATAAGGCTTCTGCAGAATTTTTGATGCAGAGCATTATCGTGCTGCTGTGGTATTGATTGATCCACTGTGATATGGGCAGGAGGTGCTCACACAGGCTTGAAATCCCCTGCTTGGGCTTGCAAATACTTCCCCAAGCCAAGATTTATGCTACTGAGAAGGGAAGAAGTAAAGCAAAGTTCACAGGGATTTTAGAGATGTAATTCCAGCTCCTAAACTGTTTGTATATTTTAAAACACATGTGTAAAGAACGCATATATTATTTATATTCATTGTTCACAAATACTGTGTCACTGGGGATTTCTCAGTGATTTAGAGGGAAAAGCTAATCTCCCTGCTTTCCATAACACAGCTGTCAGGTTTCTCAGGCTCTGTTCCACAACACATTTCAGGATCCCTCTTAATTGGCGCCTGAGCGAGAGCTGCAGTAACTCGATTTGGGGCTGCTCTTTGCCAGCAGACAGCACAGAGCACCCTGTGAGCTCAGAGATTTGTACTGGCTGAAACCACCAGCTCAGGGCAGCTGCTGTACATCAGAGCACAAAACCACATCCAAGAAAGGGGCCACAACCGAGTGAAAATTCAGACAGAAGCAGACCATGCAGATTGCAGAAGACAATTTATTTGAAGGTTTTTTTGTCCTACTAGAAGTTGCAGACAATGATAGCTGTGACATTTGACTTATTCAGCATCAACTTGGCGTAGTCACTGCCTGAACAGTACTGCATTTCCATTAATTCAATCACTGAGTTGGTTTCCTCCAGACCAAATTTCTTTATTATTATTGCATATTGACCTATACTCCCAAATCTCTTATTCTGTCAGAGCTCACACTGTGATAATAGCAACTATGAAAGTGCAAGTGCTGCTCATTACAGAAGAACGTAAGCAGGACCTAAATTATTCCCCTATATTAGTCATGTACTAATTTCCATTAGTTACTAATAACCAGTATTTAGCATCTTTGGGCTCATGCAAAGAGGCAGCATGAAGTTCCTAAATCTCCTATACAACCTGGCACGTGAAAGGTGCCCTGCTGTAACTCAGCTCTGATTTAGAGCTGGTGGGAAATACTACAGTCTGTGACTTCAGCCTCAGGAAATACAAGTACAACAAATTCTGAATGTTTTTTATAAAACTCTCCTAAAAAAAAAGTGCTCCAATGAACTACATTCTCCCTTATCCTTTTAGATTTGAACTTTTCTCTGTTCCAAAGTAGTTCTGTGATAGTACTCAGCAGCAGGCACATGTCCTACCCATCTCTGGGATAAAAGATGCTCAAGGAAAAGAAAAATTATATGCTATTTTCCAAATTAGTTGCAGATACAGTCACACTCTCCCTGAACACTAAATCATCCAGAAAAGCAGTGAATATGGTTAACCTATCTATAAACTAAATATGTTCTGCCTTTCAGTGGGAAGAATTGATAAGACTGTCCCCTTGGAGCAGCAGCCTGTAAGGGATGTGATGCAGAGCACAAGTACAAACTCCACAGAATAATCAACTGCATAAGACATAAGAAGCAACTGATTATGCAGCTTTTCTACAAAAAAGGATTTTCTACAAAGAAAAGAGAAGCCAATGTCAAACTGCTTTAAAAAGAGAAAAAAGACAAAAAATGAAAAAAAAAAAAAAAACATAAAATAACTCTTGAAATACAAACAGAATTTCTTCTTTGCAACTCAAAGTTGACCAAATCACTAAGAAAACACTCTTCTGCTTTGAGCATCACAGTTCAAGGAATGCACGGATCAGAGACAGTAGAGAAAAACAGCAACAAGAGCTCTAGAAAATGTGACCTATGGGAAAGGCTTGGGGCTCAGTTCAGTTGGAAAAAGGAGACCAAGAAAACAAACATCAACAACATAAGAGATATACACAAAACAAAAGACAGTAACAAGGTGTTCTTCATGCCTGCTGTAGCTAGGAGATAGATATTCAAATGCTGGAATGGATAGTAAGGAGGGGTTTGGGCTCTCATTAGAGATTTCTAAGAAAATGGTAGCTAAGCTTCACCCTGCACCAGAGGAAAAACACCATCCCTTGTGTCAGCTTCAATAAGCACATGCCCATTTTGTCCAGCAGAGCCATCATCCCTCAGATCCAAAGCTGACAGAGCAAACCACTTCAGTCCTGTGCTAGATAAAGGCTCCTGCCTATTTGTAAAGTTTGGTCTGAAACTGCTAATTAACCTGCATTTGTGAAACGCTTCAAGAAGCTCTCAAATATAAAGGTGGGCTTGGAGCATGGAGGAAAGCAGATAGAACAAGGAGAAAAGCAAAAGAGAACAGAGCCAAATAGCAGATTGAGTTCTGCTCCTGTCAGTTGTGCTGGAAATCCAGGGCAGTTTTGTGGGGTGTCACATAGGTGCAATTAAGAGAAGCAAATCACCTTTTCTCTTGCACAGACTTGTTAAGGATGCCATTTGCATGATTAGCATCCAGCTGCTCCAATCCAAGTCTTCACAGGACAAAGGAAGCAGCCTCCCCATGGGGTGTCTCAGTGTCTCGTGGATGTCACAGTCTTCCAGCTGCATGATCCAATTTTTGATCATAGGAGGAAGAACGTTGTTGGGTTGTAGCAGGGCAGAGAACTAGAAACAAAATTACCTTTTTAACAAGAGGTTCGAGGTGAATCCAAACTGGGTTAGGATGTGCTAATACATATTTTTTCTGGTCCAGCTGAAGGAGAGGTGGTCCTTTAAGGCATTTTTTGTGTGGAAAGGCAACTCTCACAGTCTGCTATTCATATACCTCAGAGTATTTCAGGTTAGATAATTTGTGAATTCATATTTCTGCTTCTTTTTTTATGAGTTTCTTATTGCATTCTTCATATTGACATTGCTACCACCACAGCATATTTTCCAGCTACTTTTACAATACCTGCTAGAACTTCTGCTTGGTATCTAGCTCCATCTGCCACACCTTCACCTAGGTTTGGTCTCCTTCAATCCCTCTTTCCCTGTTAATTCCTGTGCAAAGGTCATCATCTTCAGTGACCAGCTGTCAAACAGGGATCTAAGGTTCATAATATGAAAACCATTCAGTTTTTAACCCCTGCAGGGTGCTGGCATTTTGTAGATAGCACCAGGAGCACCATGCTACCATCAGCTGAGAGCTCATGGGCCACTTCAGGCTTTTCTTCTCATGGGGCTCTGCTGTCATTGATTAGGGGCTGCTGGGGCTGCTCTTTGCACACCTGACACCTGGACACCCCCTCTGCAGCCACCAGCACACCCATCACACCCTGCCAGGTGTGACTGCACGTCACATTCCTATTCCTCACTCACTCTGTGACTAAAGAGCTGCACAGAGGATGTACCTGCTTTAGGTGAAATGAAGAATACAGGGGATTATTTTACCGTATAAGAACACACCACACAAATTATTACAGAGTTCATGCAATTGGTCAGGAAGAAAGCAAGAGCAGGCTGTAAATCATTCCTGAATTGGAAGTGGCTCTGTGCCTCAGAAAGCAGCCATGCAGGACACCACGTGGCATTGTACACTTACCACCACCCTCATGAAAAAATTCAGGCATCAGGCAAGGATATCCACCCATAGCACATATTTCCCAAAGTCTCCCCTCATAGTCAGTGGAAAACTCACTTTTACCTCACTCCAACTCAGATGGTCATGGGAATTTAGAGGTTGAATCTGGTTAGAGATTAGAACACAAGCTGGCGTGCAACCATATACGTGCATCTAATTTCTGAATATACTGGTTGTACTGAGAAGGGTCTAAAGATTGCAGAAGTTGAGCAAAACTTTCCCTCTCATTGCTCCTTCTTCAGCCAGGTGACACCTAAAGGGAAAAAAAGTAATGAGAAAGCTGCTGATTTTGAAACACAGAAGTAAAATTCCTGTGGAAATTAAAATATCAACTATGCTTACAAATTATAAAGTACATACTATAGCATCATATCATTTCTTTATACTGGCATGTCTTAACTTTTTGAGATACTGATTTTGCAAACTGAGCAGCTTTAAATGTGTGTGCATACAGGTAAAGTGGGAGTTCTGAATGGTTTCTTATTAAAAAAAAAAAAAAAGAAGTATGTCCAGTAAGCCTTTAAGATGCTTGGGCTGGGCGCATTTTTTAAATTCTACATGGTCTGAAGTATTTTGTTTCAGGATTTGGCACCACTTTTACATCTCTGTAGCAGTGTACTTTCTCTTCACAACTTTTTCTGATCCAATGCACTCTCTCTCCCCATGTTCCCACAAATAAGACCAACAGAAGTGCTGAACCCTGCTTTGAACACAAGAAAGGAAAATACTGTTGGAATATGCTTTCTGAGGATGTTGCAGCTTGTAATCCTCATTATTTTTGCTTCCAAAGGACCCTGGGTCTGCTCTTGAGGGCACATGAAAATCCCACTGGGGATGGGCCTTACAGGGTTTCAGAGATTCAGGGGATGTGTTTGCACAGAAGGATTGAGATGATCTGCAGGAAATGTGGGAAGAAGGAATCAGACAGAAGAATGGATCAGAAGGATATCAGTTTTGCAAACAGCTATTTTTGTGTTCAAAAAGGCTTCTGCTAGTTTGTTAGTGCTCTCTCTTGTCTTAATTTTGTTGGATTGTTATGTATCTCATAAGCTGCCTACATCCAGGAAGAGATGCTCCATTAATGTGCATGTAGAAATTTGGAATTAATAAATAAGTAAATTGCCACCTATTATCACCCCAAATGTCAGGCAATGACTGACATTTTTATGTGTTTAAATATAACATTAAACACATACTGCAAGTTTTCTTATTTCACACAAAGTCAACCTTTAATATAATAATTTTTTAAAAAATACAAAGAAGAAAAGGAAAAACCTTCTTGTTTACTCCTCATTCTTCTTTTGGCTAGGGTTCCAAGAAGCAATTTCTTCATCCCCTAGGGACGCCACTTCTGCAGCACATTGCAAAAACAAAATCCTACCCCCTCATCACAAAACCAAGAGCACAGTGCACAAGCAGACTCAGACTTCAGAATTGCCACTCTCAGCATTCAGCCTTTGCAAGTTTTCCCTCATGATTAGAGACATTAGTGATTGCTGATACACATGGATGCAATTAAGAGGGAGCAAAGAAAGGATTCACAAACAAGCAGGTGAGCTTTGTATTTGGAGAGGGGGCAAAGCTGAATCATTTATTCATTTTCCTGTTTTAGCTGTGAAAGGAGGATATAGACTCATCACTATGAAGTGTCTTGCAGCAAAGCTTGTAGCATAGATATAAAGTGGATTAAAGAGGGAGATCTCTTTTATGCTTTGTGCTCTTTCTTTTTTCATAGCATTTATGTCTGCTTTTCAAAAAATGTGGACTGCATTTTCATCTGGATCTCTATAACGATGTTGTTGACAGAGAGCACAAAATTCTACAGACCACTGAAGTCATCAGGAACTACTGAGAGAACTAACTTAGAGCAATTTTTTTCAACTTTTATCTCAACCCAAGAGACTTTGATGATTTTCAGCCAAATTTTCACTAAAGTAATTTAATTTCCTGATAACCTACTTTTAACCTATAAACAGCATCTATGTTCCCTCTTTTGGAGAATTTCCATTTGTGTGTATTTCCAGCAGAACATTTTATGACCCTCACTGGGAATTGCCACATAATGAATAAATGCCAAAGCTGAGCTGAGATCCTGAGTTTAGCTCCAAAGCTGCCTCTTCATGCTTTCCAGGGACATCGACATCATTCTGATTTTACTTGGGACTCCAGAGGAAGCCTCAAATAGAATTAATTTAAGATGAGATTCTGCCCTGTGTGCTACTCAGGGGATTCAGGATTGTTGTTGAGATCACAAGGCAGTCATGAATACAGTCTGAATGTGAACAAATATTGTCCAAATGGCCCATGTGAACCAGAGTAGCTGCTATATTGGCATTAAAGCTGTGCTTTCCCTGATGAAAATTAAGAGTTCCCCATTTTTTTTTGTGGAACCCTGGACAGAAAGGGGTTTGTAGGAAAGCAGGAAATTACATAAGCCTGAATTCTCCTTTGTTTTCCCTTTCAAGCAGTTCAAGCACAACTTTACAGGATGCTGCTGCCTATAGGAATGAGTATTTGTAGCACCTCAAACCAGTGAAGTAGACTGAATCATGGAGATACTCAGTGCACCTCAGCTCAGACGCTGTGGTAGGAGCACAGGATGAGTGGTTTAGTGATAGATGTCAATAATTCAACTGTCTGGAGGATTTTCTCCACACTTTGGGAAGGGTGTGTACTCAGGAAGATGAACTGCTCCTTTCAGGAGCAGTAAACAGCCCATTTTCCAATCCATTTTTTTCTAATAAAGTGCTGACAAAGATTCAAAGCTGCTATTTGAGGGTGCCCTTCATGGCCCCTTGTTGAGATGTGCAATTTGTACACCTGCCCTTAAAATGGAGGGGAATAAACTGATAGTGAAATCTAGACTAATTTTGGAGCTGTAACTTAATTCTAACCATAAGAGCAGTCCCATTGAGTTCAAAATGCCTTAGCCCAGTAAGACTCTGTTTTGGGAGTCATACTGAAATACTCTTCTGTCACATTTTCAGTTAGTGCTGCAAACTGGTGGATAATCACAGCCAATCTCCACAGCACAGGCAAACTGACTCAACTCCTGCAAGGCTTGCAAATATCAGGAGAGAATAGAAAGAAGCATTTCCTTCCCAAATTTCTCAAGATTTCCTTGAAAATGTTCAGATTCAAACACCAGTGACTTTTATAAACACAAAAGCTTGGTTTTAAACACAGTTGTGTCAAAAGGTGCCCTTTGCTGGCTATCAAGGGACCTTATGTCCCTGCCCTAAATTTTAGGATCTCCAGCTTCAGTGATCCTGTAAGATCTGAGTAAGTCCTCTAACTCTATCAGATCCATTGGGATCTGAACCTTTTTCCTGCAGTGCTGCCTGAAAAAAAAATCCTATGGGACACCAGGACTTTCTATGGAGTTATTTACCAGAGGATTTGGTTTTATTATCAACAGAAGAAATCTGCAGTATGTCATGGTTTGCTTCCATAGCAGCTGGGAATAGCCATGAATAAATCATGAAGATGCTTAGGAGTGTTCATATACCTGAATTACAGCATGTTTCCCACACTAATTAAGAAATATTCATCCAACTTACTTAGACTCTGTCACACATTCCATATTGGTCACGTCAGCATTATACTTCTTTTCTTCCTGAACCCACTCAGTATTGACAGACTAATTTGCAGGCATATGTATTGCCCACCCTCCCTACCAGTCCCTAAATGAAAAGGCAGTAATCCTCCAGAGAAGTTTTCACTATGGATTTGCATCTCTCCTCAGATTATTAGATCTTCTTCAACCCCAGTTCATAATATCTAATTACCCTATAGCCTGTTCTCAATTATTTAAAGCCCAGCCCTTACTTATTGAATTTTATAGTTTAATGTTAATAGATCAGAGGTTAACTGGCTCAATATTAGAAAAGGAGTCACTGGCTCAGTAACACAAAAGGAGTCAGGATTATGTTGAGCTCCTCAGTATTATTAATCAGGCTTTAAAGAGGGAACAGAGAACAGCATATGTCAGCCACAGCAGGGTTTGAAGGAGAAACTCAATATTTACAGACATGAGTGTCTCCTACCTGAACTGCAGACAGTTCTGAGCAGCTGGGGCTTGATTAAGTCAGCTTCAGAGTTCTGTGGACCAGAGCAAGGGAAGTGATATCAAGAAGGCAATACTTCACCCAATTAAACCTGAAAACTCTTAAAACTAAAATAGAAACAGTGTTACTAGATGACTGTTCTAACTGACTGGGCAGGAATGGTACAGGGTTATCATCAGGCACAAAAGATACAGGGTCAACTCCCCATTTCTCATCTGCTTTCCCCCCCATTTTGACTGTGCTAAGGATGTGGTGGTGGTAATGCTGTAGGCTTTTAAGGATCCAAAGAAACATGGGGAAAGATGACTTTATTTTTATTAGACTAGCTGATGTAGTCAGAAAATGCATAAAAAGCTTTTGATCATCTGTTAGGTACCTATGGGGTAGATGGGCTGCTTGCCATGGTATGAGAGGGGAAGACAAAGTAGACAGCCAGCAGCGTTGATCTTCCAGATAATGGTAAGGTAAAATCCCAGTCCCATTACTTCTGGTGCTTTATGAAGTGTTCAGACCTCGTGGTTTTTTAATTTTTTTTTCCTTTTTTTTCTTTTTCTTTCAACCTTTACATGCAAGTGATCAAGAAACAGCTACCATGGGCTAACGGAGCCTTGATAACCATCCACAGACACTGCTGCCCACAGCAAGTACACTGTAATAGAGTTTATTTTAATCTCAGTGGAAGAAGCTTAAGCCTCATTATCTCACATTTACCAGAACTTTGAGTGCTCCCAATACAGTTATTTCTGCTATTCTTCTCTTGTCTTTTCAGATAAACAGAGTAATAGTTTATGCCACATTTATGAACTAACATTTAGACCACTTTCCAACAGCCTTTTCCCTGGCTTTTAGGAAGACATTTTTGACAGTTTGTATTAACTTTACACAAGAAATCCTTTTTTAGAATAACTGTAAACCACATCACCTTTCTCCCAAGACAAGTCTCAGAATCAATTTCTCTCACTTAAGCAAATAACAGTATTACTAACTGAAATCAGGATTTCAGTTCATCCTCCTCTTTTCCTTTGAAGCATGAGCTCAGTGTAACTGGACTTAACAAAAATTGTTCTAAAGATTTGCACAAAGCTTTTCTAAAGACCAGGATTCAAAAAGTCCAGCTTCTTCTATGACTCAAATTATTGGGCCAGTTATTCTAAAAGCCATATATTCCTAACCCTGCTGTTCTCAGCATTTATTGTCCAGAGCAGGAATTTATATCTTTATAATAAATGAAATCATTCCCTATTGAGGATCTCTCTATTCACAGAATTCTGTAGCTTTCAGGCTTTTAAACCCACCACACTTCTCCTAAGCCAAACAATTCCAATTACCCTTATTAGTGCTAGTGAAATTGCTTGCAATATCTTTTTAACACCCACACTGAACAGAACATTTTGCCACTCCAACCTGTTTTACCTGGAGTTTGCTTCTGAAGGTGTGCAAGCTTTTAGGGGAAAGGTGAAACAAACAGAAGCATAGTACTGAATGCATGGAACAACACTGAATCAAACTGAATCACTCTAAGAATCTGGAGTTCAGTGACACTGAGACTCAATTATCTGCTACAAGGTGAACCTAAGCCTCCTAAAGCATCAAGCATTTCAGCTTTCAAACCCACAAGAAGTTATCAGTCTGTGTGAAAGCTGACAGCACAAGAAAACAGTTGTGCAGCAGACTGCAGGATTGAAAGCCTTTGTCCAGCTCTGAGGGCTGAGAACTCTCTGGGTCACACCAAGGTCAGCAGTTGGTAGCAGCCAAGAGCAGAGGGGCAGCAGAAGAACTCTCTCATGGAGACAACACTTGCCATGAGGATATTCCTGCCCCATGGAGCTTCCATGTGTCTCCTTCAAAGGGCTGTTACTGCCCACCTCCTCAGCAGAGGCAGAACAGCTATGCCTTACTTGGAAATCCACCAAAAATCCAGGGAAAACTGCTCAGCTCATTGTGCATCTAGGCAGGATGCGCCGAAGCCTGCAGCCCTCCTGACACCTCAGCACGAGGAGGAATGGGGAGGCTCACCTGACAGATACCAACCTTTGTGCAGGGTCATCCTGGGTCATCCCTGGCCCCAGAAACGTCCAGGCAAATCACCCTCTGGGATAGCTGCTTGAAAGAGAAAGGGAAAATCCAATCTATCTTCTTTTGGGGCTTTTTTGGACTTGGTGCCCCCATGGTGGGCACCATGGAGAATTGGCCTTTTGTCTGTGTAGGGCCATGCCCTAGAGCTCCCTGCAGATCTGCCTTGTCCTCCAGATCCTGTGCTGATGATATCTGGTCCAGGGACATATCATGGCCCTACAGGCTTCTGTATTGACACCTGTATCCCCAGCCTCTGCCCCCAGATCCCCAAATCCTCAGGGGTAATTACAAACCACCATCCCCTTGCAATATTGCAAATGACATTAATTGAGATGCACTTTCATCATATTGATAATTGCAGGAAAATATAAGAATTTGCACAAAATCATGAGCCCAGTTTTGATTATTTATGTGCCTTTTGTCTTATCTGGCACAGAGTACTATCCAAATTATAGCTCCATATGTACAGAAGAAGCCTGTTACATTTCTCCTTCTATGAAGGGAATGTGGTTTTTCTTAGATGGATGGCATCAGCAATACCAAACAACACCTTTGTTGGGAAAATATTGCCTTATTTCTGAGAAAAAGGTTTGCCTTTAACGGATCAGGACAATTTTATGTAACCACTGACTAAAGCCAATAAGATCTCTACAATAATTATCCTCTTTTCAATGCCTGTTTCCAAGAACTCCACCAGCAGCAAATCCTTATCAGTTTCTATACAAACACTGCTGGAATTTCCTTTACATCAGCAACATGTACCTCATTATTTTTAGTGATCTCATTAAGTAAAACACTTAACTGACCAGGACCCAAAATTAAGGGGATTTGGGGAAGCCAAAAACTAAAATACCATCCTATTTCATTTGTCTAAACTCAATTTACTTTTATGAGATTCCCTTTTTTAAGCTGTCATTTTTAACCACTCATTTTAGTAGTAAATTTTTTGAGTTAGCCAATTGTTCAGACTGTGAAATGGCTGTTCTTTTGCTGACATAAGTGCTCAGAGTACTTCTGGAAATGTGCTTGTGGTAGTCTCCTGCAATGAGATGATTCAGTCATCAGTGAGTCTGGAAAGACTTTGTGATGCTTCTTCCAGGGCTGAAAATCTGGAGGCATTTTAGTACACAAGAGGCATTTGAGGGTTTATCAGGCAGTTTCTTGTCCTTGCACACCACCACATCACATCAGTTCCATGGGATAGCTGTGCTTCCAAATTAGTGTGCCCTGATCACACTGCTCCATCTATGCTATGTCAATATTCATTTCAGCTGCTGCATCCCAAGCACAGAAATACAGTGAAGAAGGCACAGATACAAGTGCCCTCCTGCTATTATTCATAGATGTGTTCATCAGTAAACAGTAGTTGAAAGTCCTCAGATGGATTAAAAACATTTATTTGTGTCCCAACAGCAAAAGAATATTGAGAGAAAGCACAGAAATGCAAACAGTTTTTATGTTGGAATGCTCAATATGAATTCTGATATCTGTCTAAAGACCTTAGAGTATGTGAGTAGGTGACTCTGGTAGCCATTCAGTCCTCCCCAAGGCTTAGACGTATTGCTAACAAGAGCTGAAGAGTGGGAAGATTAAAATGAGAGATCACAGGGGAAACCAAGAGATTCCTCCCAAAACCACATTTTACTGCAGCACTGCAGGGAAAGATAATCTGTATTTGCAAAGTGTGTGTCAGCCTCTGAACTGCCTTATAACAACATCCTCAGATAACAGAGGTGGGACAGCAGGGGAAAGAACTACTGCGCCAAGGTATTTCTTTTTAACGCGACAAAGCAAGACATTTATGCATTTTCATTTTCTAGTGTTTACGTAGTCAGCATTTCCTAGAAAGAAATCAAACCCAATGTTTGGAGAAAGACATGCAAAGGACAACAGTCCTTTCAGTAGCAGCCTTTTCAGTAGCAACTTTTGAACGAGGAGGTCTGTGTTCATTTCCCAGCCTTTTTGGGACACGTCGTGGCTATGAAACGGGGAGAAGCAGGAAAGAGCCCTCATCCACAGAGGGAGACTGGAAAGCAAAGTGACATCGTGTCTCTCTCCACATGGTGGCTGTCCCTGACGCTAATGGCATGAGAAGGGAGCACTGACTCCATGAGTTACATGCTAGGGCTGCTGCTGATTGCTCTAAATTGTCTCTTGTTTGAAATTGCTTTTCTTCCAGCTCATGCTGAGCTCCTTGTTTGGAGTTGCCCTGTGCTCATGACCAACATCAGTAAACACAAGTGTTTTCAGGGCAGAAAACAGAGTGTGAAGGTTGGGTGGGATGTCTCCCCTCCTTCCTCAGCACCAGGCTCTTCACTTCATGCCCTGAACACATCAAAGCAGTGACGGTTTCTGAAGATGGGGCTTCATGTTCTGAAGTTAATGGAGCTAGGTGTATTACAGCAGAGAAGGAAAAGTCATCAGGCCTGATTTATGTCGGCCTCTGGAGCACTGCCTGTGACAGCAAGAAGATTTAGGAAGAGGTGGTGTTATTTAGGTCTCCTCAACACACCCAGATAAGAGACACTGGAAAAGTACCACGGCTCCTCCATGATCAGGAAAAACGGCAGTGCAGGAAAGCAAACATGAATGCAAATTAACTTTGGCCCAGGGAAGGCATGATGCCAAAGGATAAAGCAGGGTCATACCTACAAAATGTGTAGGTCCAGAAGATGGTGAGTGTGTTGTAGTGGCTCAGGGCCAGGATAAATAGAAAGACCAGCCTGCTCTATGATCTATGGACTGTTTAACATCAAACTGGTCGTTCTGACCCTCTTCTACCCTGAGGGAATGAAAATTCCAGCTCCATGGCTCTGCTCTCTTTTGGTCATTCACTCCCAAAAGACCTCACCCCAAGGGAAGGCTCTGCTATCCCACCCTGGTGCCAGCCCTTTCTCACACACTCACGGCCTCTCCAAAGAGTCAGAGAAATTCAGCCCACTCACAACCTTCTGCAAGGCAAAACTCTGTGCAGTCTGAATCACCCACTGCTCCTGGTCCTTGTTGTGTGGGGCCACACAGGAAAAAGACACACAGCACCTCAGTGGGAAGAGGAAAAGGAGGGATATTGAGAGAAAAATGAAATATGGGAGGGTAATGTCTTCTCTATTAGGGGAATATCATACAGAATGAAGACCAGGAAGCATCACTATTCTAGAAGTTACTTTTTAAATTGAATTCAGTTCATTCATCCTCCCTTCCACATATCACTATTTTTTATTAAATCCCACATGGCCAGGATTTTAATCTCTCATCTTGATAAGCATTGCTATAATATCACATATGGAGACAGGTATGCAGCCAACCAGCCTAACAAGAGGCACCCGAACTATTGGGTTAGACAACAGAACCAGCAAATCTCCCTTAACATAAGAACTGAGAAAGGAATCAATTCCTGCTTGAAGAGTAGTGCAGACAGCTAGGCTTCCATCAAGAGGCAAAACAGTCTGTCAAAGAAAGAACAAAATACCACTTTTGTTTTTGTAAAAGTAGGTGGAAATCCTGTTCCAGAAATAACTTAAAAAGAAGCTAAAAAATAGGCATGAATGCACAAAGTTGAATATAGCACGGCATTCACCAATGAGAGAATTAATAGTTGTTTCCACATATGTTATAAAATATGGGGACATAACACAGCCCCTAAATGAGTACACAGGTACTAGAACATCATTAATAAACACAAGTTTTGTAACAACTCGACAGAAATGTCTTCTGGGTTTCAAAAACTTGGTCTTTTTCCATCTGGGTCAAGTTAAATGATGTTTTTTCATTCTCCAGATTAAAATGGATTAAACAAAACAAAAATAACACATAGGCCAAGAGAGGATACTAATTCCTTTTCTAGGAGAAAAATTTAGGTGCACAGGAAAATTATTGTGGAAATTGGAGACAAGTCTCTTTGAGGGGAGCAATGCAAACTTTCATAAAAATACAAGGAGGCCCGAGCAGAGAAATTTTGCAAGAATAATTTCAATCACAGGCAGAACAATTTTACAAAAACAATGTATAAACAAAGTACAGCAAAAAAACAAAACTTAAAAGTATTAAGTATATTTGTAGCAGCACAAAGAACAGCAAACTGATATCACAGGGAAAGGGGCAGGAGTTTTCCTTAAAGAACTGGATCAAAGTCAGCACAGGTCTGGAGCATTATGTCCTATTAATAAGATTTATTTGAGCATGGGTGACTGGCAAGCGCAGGTGAAGCGAAATTGAATTATTACATGAACCTCAGTGGAATTATTATTCAGCTGCAGAAGACTGCCAGAAAGTTGTCAGGTTCAACTCAGTTATGATAGCCATGGACTCAAAAAATGAGTGTGACCCAAAATGTTGCCAGCAAAATAGAAGTTATATCCTGAGAATTAATTTTTTTTAATAATCAATTAACTAAACATCAAACCCCACCAATTTTTTTGCAGAAGAAGAAAACAGGTTTATAATTTTTATCTCAGCATTGGACAAACCAGGTCAATTGATAATGCTAAGAAAAGGAAAAATAGAAGACTGCAATAAAAATATTGCAACAGTAGTCCAGAAATATTTTGGAAAAACTTCAGCTAATCTGTGCAGAGATAATATAACCAGAACATGTATCCTTACATGCCTCTCAGTTCTAGAAAAATCCCTATTTGATCTAGAGAAAGCTGACTTTCTACAAAAAAGAAAGTATTATTGTGTGCTGATTTAAGAACCAGAGTTTTTGCTGATACCTTGAATTGAATTCCTGACAAGGAGAGCCTCTCCTGTGATTTCAGGAAACCTTGCTGAGGAAGCTCTGAGCATCCTTCACTTAGTCCCTGGTGGAAGACAGAAAATATTTGGCTTCAACTCAGTCTGAAGGAGGAAGAAGTCTCTCTATGCCTTTTACTTTTATCAAAGCTGGTAAATATAAAATGTGAAATGAGCTTTTTCCTTTTAAGCCACTGAGCACAGGGCTGTTGAAGGTTGCTACTTCCCTACATCTGCTATATACTACATTTATCCATAAATAACTACAGAATACACTAACAACTCAAAACTCTTAGAAATGTTGTTATAGATATTTTGTTAAAAAAAAAAAGAAATAAAGATAGCTGACAGTGTAAATATTAAAGGTAGATTTCTTGTAAGTGTATAATATGTATTTAATTCTGCTTGTAGTTTAGCCAATGATTTTGGAAGTCCCTCCCAAAACCAGGAAAAAGATTTATGGCATTTGGGAACCAATCAAATTTCTATTGCACTCCTTATTATTTCAAGGAAAAGCAAATGTTTTCTCAGGGGAGGTGTAAAAAAGCACAATTTAAATTGTATAGACCAGCTCATGCAGGGCAGTGAAGATAGATCTATGCAGGGTCAGCTGCTCTGCTCAGAAACCCCAGAGTAAATTCACTTTACTACCAGTCACACCGAAATTTCTCTAAATGCTCACGAATTTAGCAGGGAACAGACAAGAGCCCAATGCCAGACCTGTAATTTTCTAGGGGAAAAAAACAAAACTAAATTAAATTAAGCAAAACAAAAGCCGCAAAAACCAATTACAAGACCCAAACATACCTGGCAGAGACTCACATTTTACCCTTCAACTCTGTACATGCAAGCAGAAATATTCCAAACGCCAATGTTTTTAGCCAATGTTGGCAATAAACAGCCACTGAAATTTTGATAACAGAGCTGTGGAGTGGGAGAAAGGGAAGCAAGACCCAATGTCTGTACAAGAACTCTCCGTGGGACCACCAAAACCAGGAGGTGCTGTACTTCCCTCTCCCTGCACAGTTGGCACAGTTACAGGGAAAAAACAAGTATAGTCCAGGCAAATCAGGTAAAACAGAACAACTACGGGGTGCCCCCACCACGGCACAGATGCACTGAGAGAACCCCTTGGAGGACAGGGCTGGATGGAGCCTTTCTGGGGACAAGAAGTGCTGATCTGTCTCTCATGACCTGCAGCATGGGTGACAGCATGGTGGCCCCTCCATATGCCCTTGTTCATCAGCACTGCTGAAACGACATTTTAAACTAAACAAAACCAGAAGGGTCTCCAGCTGCTGAGAGGACCTGAGACAAACTTCTTGTGCAAAGCACTGTTCCGGAGAGGCAATCATTCAAAGCTGGTGTGCTGCAGGAGCCGTGACCCCTTAGCTCTCATGCAGGAGCTGCCCAGTAATTCCCGCCCCTCGCCCGCTCTTACGGATTTTCCTCCAACTCTACATAGAGTGCTCGCTCTCCAGAGACTCTCAGAATCAAAACTGTGGAGACAGGCCTCTGTGTTTTGCTGAGGCTGTTCAGCTGACACCAAGAACAGAGGCACAAGACTTTAAAGTGCCTTGCAAGTGCAGTGTAGCTGCTTCATGTGCTTTGATCTTGCTGTTCTGTGTTTCCAGGTGAGCGATGGCAAGCACAGCAGGAAAGGAGGAGATACACCTCTAAACACACCAGGAACAACAGTACAACACGAGCCAGTGGTAAATCTTACCTCCTGAACAACTGCTGCTGCTGCTTGTAATACAGGTCACACCCCTCAGACCCTGGGTCTTGACTCTCCATCAGTTTTTATGTGACCATTGGTGCCATTTCGCAGTCTAAGAAAGGGTTTAGAAATATGTCAAGGTGAGATCCTCCACAAAGGCTGCTTTTCACCTGGGAAGGGGAAATATTAGGGGTAAAGCAAATTGGCAGGGGTCCTTAAAGTCATTCTCCCTGTGCCTCAGCAATGGCTAGATAGTGATGAGGAAACAATCTCTTCTGTTGATTGTTTAACCAACATAAGGCTAGAATAAAGCTATTAAAGGACTGCAAGGATCACAGAGGGGCCAGTGGATAAAACTCTATGGGTTATACTCGATGTTTCCTTTGTAACTTTATCCCATGTCTTCCCTGGGGAATGAACAGCCAGGTTCATATTTGCCCTTATTCCTCTAGAAAATTAAGTACAGGACAAATTTTGCTCTGCTTTTTATATTTGCAGTCATTGCCCTTTTAAATTAGAGGAGGGAGTACTTGAAAGGATACACTCTTAAGTACTTTTCCTGTAGTTCAACTATGTTTTCCTTTTCTCTTCATAGTTTGCAACAGCCCCTTAGGAGCTTAAAACAAACACTGCTTCATTCTCCTTCCAAATGTGTCTTCTTCTATTTGTCAAACACTAATTCCCTGCACTCCTTGTGTTACTAATTAAGCTTAAAATTAACGTGCGAGTAAACAACTAGAACCTCGTTTGTGCATCTGCATCATCAGAGATGACAGGAGAAGAAATGTTATGTCAAGTCCCTATCCTCACAGCACATCTCCTGGAGCACAGTGATAGCAAAACCAGTGAAGTTTCAAGCCTTGCTACTCCACAGGGTTACCATAAACAACAACAGATCTTCAAGGCAACCTTCACTGATTCTCAGATGAAGGGAAAGAAGAAAGACTTTGGCTTGGAAAAATCCACAAAAAGTTACCAAAAATTCCTCCAGCGTTTGCTGCTTCTGAAAATTCCCACCCCTCTGACTGACATATAAAGAGAAAAATATGTACTAAAAGGCAATGGGCACAGCAATTGACAGGCAACCACCCAGGGAAGGTCCAGCTTGAAGCATTGTAGAAAAAGGAGGAGGTTTTAATGGTAACAGAAAAATAGGCTGTCACATCTTTTTGTGCAGCAGTCATATAAGGAAGTGAGACTATTTCATGACCATACATTAGGCTTAAGGGTATAAATTTTCTCCTCCTCTATACATCATTTTTCTACAGTTGACAAGTGAGACCTGAGTGCTTCTTAGAATAACAAAGTTTGTTTCCACTTTCCAGAGATTCAAAAAATTGGGCAAAGCCCCAAACAGGAAAATCAGGACAAATGTCATATTATTTTACTTACCTGATAATTTCTTTTAAATTACAGAAATACATATAAAACTACAAGTTTTAGTCTGGCTGACCTGTATTGGGCATAGTAAAATCCTACTGGCAGAAAACCCAACAAATCCTTGAAAGACACATTTGTCTGAAGAGCAGAGAAAATTCCTTTTACTCATGGAAGGAAGGGTTCGTTTCACCCCAGTGGAACTCTCTGGAAGTCACAAGAACAAGGCAGATGTCTCAACTTCCTCTACTTATATGGAGGACACGTGGAGTCATGCTCCACCAACACATTTATTTTTAGGTGGGGGAGGCTCTCAGAGCTTGTGACACTGCTGGTGCCTGGAATACAAAGCACTCAGGTATAATCCTGACCTTGAGGTCTCCTTTCTCCCTTTGATAATTACTTCCTCTCACCACGTCTAAGAGGAGCAGTGGCAATGGCTGTGATTACATGCATGAAGGAAGCACTAATATAACTGAAATGCTAATTGCTCTGGACAACTTGCAAGAAGGTATTTTCTACCACTGAGCATAAAAAAAAATACAGACAGGCTCTTATTGTCTCAGCCTGACCATGGGAGAGCTCAGGAGCTGTTTCAACCCTCAGAAGCCATTGCCCTCCACACAGCCTACACAAAGAGAAAACAAACCACCTTTGGTTTTATTGGGAAGACACGTACAGGAGGCACTACCCACCAGGGATAAGGTGAGGGAGTTATGGTCATGAGTGATATAATCCCTCTGATTAGAAGTCTACTTCAATCCTCAGATATTTGAGACCAATTTTATTGACATTTCTGTTCTGACTATCTTCCACCAGTATGTGGTGATTTCTCTGGGTCTTATCCACAGATCACTGGGGCAGTGACTCATGATAGCAGCATTTCTGGAATAAATAATCTTTTTATTAGCAAAGTGAGAGAGATGTGACCTGTGGTAAGTATTTCTGAATCTTTCAATAATGTTATGGCAGTTAACTGGAGAAGTATGGAAAGGAAAAATATTTCAAATACAAATATTTTTCTATTTTGAATTTAACTTTTGCTTGTTTGCCTTAAGTTTTGACATTCATGGGTTGGTGTCTCCCAAAACAAATTTTATGTCAGATTCTTCTCCCACTCCATGGCAGTGACTTCCCCTGAGACCAGTTATAACATCCACTCTTACCTCCTATGTCACCCGCACACAGATTTTCTTGCCTTTATTAAAGATACTCCTGCATCAAGCTGAATAGTGTTTGTCTTAGGCATATCCCTTCAGTAATTCATGTTTGTTTTTTGAACTAAATACAGCTAGAAGAGCTGTTCTCTATATATCAATCCACCAAGTCACTTCAAGTTCATAGTCTCAGGTGATTTATGCCTTCTTTCTGACACGGAGCCATTTCCTTGAGCTCAGAAGGTGCTTTAACTCCTGTCTGACTACCTAAGTGGCAATTTAATCTTTAATTGGAAAGTACTATATCCACTTCTCCACGTGCCTTGGAAATGAACTCTCTGTAATATTTCTTCTGTACAGAACTGATCAGAAGGAAAATTTGTGACAGGTTCTGCCATTTCCTGCAGCTCACACCAGAGTCTGGGAGTGGAAAACACACATGTTAGTAGAGTTGGATGCCTTAAGAGATAAATCCAGCTCTCATTCTACCAGATCCAGGATGACAAGAACAGGGAAGCACTGTTATCAGCTAGGCAAAGCTGGGATTTGAACCTATTTCTGCCAAAGTACAAGCTGACAAACTCCACCCAGCCTTCAGAGGTAATAAATACACAGGCATGTTGCTGTGTCCTCATTTCTGTGCAGAGTGCAGATCTTACCATAACAAGTGCCTCAAACACCACCATTTTCCTTTCTCCTCTTGAAAACTGAATGCCACTGAAGTATTTACAATTGCTACAACAAGAATCACATTTCCTAAGGGTTGCAGTCACCCTGAGCAGAGGATGAAACCAACAACAAATGCAAATCCCCTGTAATCACTTCATTATGCAACTCAGTGGCAGACAGCCCTTGTGTGACAGTATTCAGTCTGTGCTTCCAAAGTCCACAGCAGGGTTCAGGGCAGCTGAGTTTGACAGCAGAGATGCTGAGGAGCAGCCCAGGGGAAGGTGTGGTTGGAAGGAGTGATAGCAGCTTCTGACAGATGGACAGTGCCTCTAGAAAGGGGACGTTATGGGAGACAATATGGAAGAGACTGAAAAGGGAAAATGGCTCTAAATTGGTTTCTAGAGGAAGGCTCAACCTTGTCACCTGCTGAAAGCTACAGAAAGTCAAAGCTGCCAACTCTGAGAACCAAGACTCACAAGGTCAACTGCAGGCACAAGGCTGTTTGTGAGGAGTTCAGTGGGCATAGCTGAAATTACTTAGTTCAGGGATCCTGGTGTGGGTTTAGTTTGGTTCATAGAGAATGGCTGTGTCAGCCTTGTGTCCCACAGAGAAAAGGGATTTCTGAGAGTAGAATGAGATAGTCAAGGCAGAAGGAAGCAGGCCAGGGACAGGCTGGAGTGAGTCTGGAGGAGGCCATGAAGACAATCAGAGGAATGGAGCACCTCTGCTGTGAGGAAAAGATGAAAGAGCTGGGTTTGATCAGCCTGGGGAAGAAAAGGCTCTGGGGAGACCTTAGAGCACCTTCCAGTACCTAAAGGGGCTACATGAAAAACAGAGACAAACTTTTTAGCAGGGCCTGTTGTGATAGGACAAGTGATAATGGCTTTAAATTTAAATCAGGCTAGAAATAAGGGAGAGATTTTTTTACAGTGAGGATGGTGAAACACTGGCACAGGTTGCCCAGAGAGGTGCTGGATGCCCCATTCCTGGAAACGTTCAAGGTCAGGTTGGATGGAGTTGCCCATCTATTTGAAGGCAGCCCTGCTCATTGCAGGGAAGCTGGACTAGATGAGCTTTAAAAGTCCCTTCCAATCCAAAATGTTCTATGGTTCTGTGGATTTCAGACTATAAATATGGAGTACATTTAGAATGGGCAGTACAAAACACCCATAAAATTCTGGACTCTCCATCTCAAGGGACAGCTGATCAATGACTAATGTGCTGAAAGCTGGGCAAAAAAAGAAAATCAGCCCAAAGCATGAATATGGCGCAGGAATTTCTAAGCAAGGCCATTTTCTGACCATCCAGAGAAGGGTTCAGCAGGCAGAGCACTGAGATGCCAACCCATGTCCCCTTTTCTTATCCAGTGGAAATGTAAGACTGGAGAGGTCACACAATCCCTCACGTGTGAGCACCATGAGTGCCTCTCCCATCAGCTCTTGTTCAGCTGATCAAGCAGAGACCCAAGCAGCATTCTCTGAAAATGAGATATAACACACACACAAGCCTCCAGATTTGCTGGAAAGGAAATCATGCTGCTCCTCTAACAATCTCCAGTACGGAATTGTCATTCTGTTACATTTGTTTGCTCAATTAATCATTCAGCCTTACAAGTATGCAAACCAAAGGAGTATTGATCTGAGCATCCATTGTGATGTGTTGACACAGAATGCTGTTACTGGGGCTCCCCATGGAGCTCTCCTGGCAGACCCAGCCTCTCCACCTGCTCAAGGCAGCTCTTCCTGCCTTACCCCAGCAAGCCACCTGCTGTGGGAAATTCAGTCAGAGCTGGGTACTCACCTCTAATGTATGGATGAAAATGCTTTTTTGCCTGTAAAAACGTGAGATTGTAATAGTGTTATTTTTAAAAAACCTTTTTCAATTTTAACCAAATGTCTCTGAAAATTTGAGTTGAGGTATCTGTGTCCTCCGTCTCAGGCGTGTATATGGTCACTGTAAAATTAGATGAGACAGAGCTGGAATACAAGTTGTCCATTCACCTAATGTTTATTTCTCATTCTATTTATCTCAACATCACAATGAAGGAAGCTCACTCAGAAGGATGGAAAAAAAAGAAGAAAAAGAAAAGGAAGGAAAAACTGTGTTCTGTATGATATCTAAGTGACTTCACAGATAATACAAGCACAAAAGCATTTTTGTTCCTATTCATAAACTCCCTCTCCCTGTGCTGTTCTAACAAAAGCAGTTTCAATGACTTTACATCTCAAGAATGCCAAGTGAACCTACCTTTTATATTACAGAACACTTTTTTCCATAGGATAACTATATCTCACAGTGCCTTAAGTTTTGCTAATAGATGTGGTTGTTTTACCAATCCAATCTGGCCAAAAATGGCACCTTCATATTTCACTAGAAGTTCAATGGCTCATGGCAGAAGAGCTGGGACATAATTCTGCCTTAGTTTGAGCTGTTAGTCCTCTTTTGGAAAGATTAATCTGTTTTCAGGATTCTTTCCTTTTGCCTATAAAATGAAGACTGTTCTTTAAGAGTTTTTAGCTTTACAAAAAGGTGTTGATTAGCTGGCTCAACATCTCAGCACTTCTGTTATTGCCTCTTCCATTACCCACACTCACATCAGCCTTACCCAGGCTGCCCTCCACCTTCTCTGCAGGCTCTCTGGCCACTCTCCATTACCTTCTCAGCAGGGCCATATTTCAGTATAAAATGGGCAGGGGAAACAGGGCTGGTTGAGTGACATACAACAAGCCACGGTCTTGAACATTGCCCAGAGAGGTCTATAAATCTCCTCTCCTACTGTTTGTCTGAGAGTAGAATCCAGATATTCTTCTCTAATAGATCAAGTCCAGACCTTCCACCTTTTTCTTTAAATGTCCTACATAAATCTGCCTACAAGGTGATCTCTTTCCCTACTATTTCTCTCGTGCTCCTACACTCCACATAACTTGCACCCATCCCAGATTTCTCCTTAAGGCCTGCAGCATTTGAACTGGGTTATGCAGTGGGAAACTCCAATGTTTTACAGGGAAATAGCCATTATTTTAATGTCTATGTGTAAAAAGTAATTATTCTCACCTTGTTAGTATTATCAGGGTAATAAATAACCTGTGTTGTTCCTGTATTGTGCAATACTGTTCTCATGAATCTCCATTGCTTGACACCTCAATAGCATACCACTATCGAGAATGAACAGCAAAGAAAGGCTTGGGCAAGGTTTAAAAACTTCTGGTGGGAACTGACCCACCTATGTCCTCAGGAGCTTTGCAAACTAGTTCCCAGCACAACTTAATGGAGCAACTTTATTGTGAAATAGCTCTGTAATTACCTAACAACTTTTAAGAGCAACAACACTGGTGTAAGCAAAGGTCTGGGTTTCTTGTCTTGCCAGAATTGCTAAAGCAGGGGTGGGATGGGGCCTGGAGCAGAGACCTTTGCCACCAGTTGTTGCTACAATTCTTGTTTCAGCCAGCAGCCGGGTAAGCTGTGATTTGTGACCAACAGCTGTGCTGAGTAAAGCTTTGCAGTGTGGTTGTGTTGCACCTGTGACACCTCTGCTGTGCTGTTTAAGGGGAAGGAATAAGCTGTGGCAGCAGAAACCTCTCCTCCCCAATATCAGTTGCCTGAAAATACCCATCACTACCTTGGCCAACAACCACCAACCTTCAGGTCTTACTCTTCTTGGAAATCAACAAGACATTGGATTTGGATTTTGGATTTGGATCAGTGTAGCATCAAAAACAGGTCTGGTCTCTTCTGTTGCTTATCACTTCTGACAGCATTACTCATATCTTCTTTTCTTAAGTCTCTCTGAATTCTGAGGTTTTATACAGAGCCAGTAAAAATGAATCACCAGACCACTGAGGAGCCATCCCCAGCTGAATTGTTGCAGTATCCAGGCTCCTCCCAGGCTTCTTCTACCATCCATGCAGAGAGTGATGCTGATAAGCTCTCACTACTGTGATAACTCTTCCTGGCTGTTATTAATCCATTTTAACCCTAAGCCTAATCCTCCCTTCTCCTACATTCCCCTTCAGCAGATATTTCATTTATTTTTGTTACAAAAATTTAGAAACACCACCTGAAAAATGTTACCCACACAAAAATAAAAAGCCAGATAATGTCCTGCTGTTCATACTTTGCTGTTTTAATTCCCTGAGATACATCACTGGTATAATCAGATTTAAATGTTCAAAAATGGATCATAGTAAGACCAGTGATCAATGGTGGATTAAGCATTCATTATCCTAAAAAACAGATAACTAGAAGTGAAAAAGGAAAATAAATTGTGTTGAGTATAAGCAAAAACTCTTCCAAAGGATTAGCTGAACACTGTTAATAATGATGCCAGGGAAAGTACTTAATTGTGGATGCTGATTACTAGCTCTGTAATTATGTTCTACTTAGCATTTTTAAATTATTATTTACTTTTACTAAAATCCTGAAGACTCTGTTGTGGCTAGTGCTGTTCATTCCTAGAGATGTAGGAGCTTCCTCCAACATATGAAAACAAACCTCAGGGAAGCAGATCTTCCAAGACTACAATCACCTTCTATCTTTCAGGGAACTGAACTTAAATCAATGGCCACATTTCCTTGCTGGGCCCTGGCAATAAATTTTTGGGACATACAAAATGAGAAGAACAAAAAAAAAAAAATAATATTACTGGTTAGTTTTATTCAGGCTACATGTTGGAACATCAATAGGTGAAAATGAAGCAGAAAAATTCAAAGCTGAAGTTGATAATTTCAGGGCAGTTCAGTAAAATGATGATAGAAGGCATGATGTTTTTAAAGTCCATTTATATTAAGATTTCTGGCAGATTTTGAAATGCATCTTCCCCCGTGCTCCAATCACAGAATACTGCAGAATAAATCTATGTGACAAAAAGAAATAAACCTCTGGCTGCCCCAGCTCAGCATGACAACAATAATTCAACAAAGGAAAAACAACATTTCAGCACTCAACAACACATAATTAACTTCATATCTGTCCCTTTCAACCACAGACTCTAAAGAAGGTCCTAGCCCTGGCTGGGGAGGGTGAGAGGATCCAGGGCAGCAGCTTTCTGCCGTCTCCTTTTTCCATCTTCCTTGTGCAGATCTCTTGGCAAAGCTGAGCTGAGAGTTCTGAGAGTTCAGCTCAGCTTGTGTTTATGTGCTCTGAACTATTTAACATCTTCAATAAACCCTGTGGCTGGGAACTCATCATTTTACGTACTGAGAGCTCCATTAGTGATGGCTGTAAGTGACACTTTACATTACCCAGTTGCTTGCAGGTGTAGTTTTTGCCAGGGGATTCTTATTTGAAGAAGAGTGCACTGAGAGGCATTAATTATATTTCTCTATTGGTTTTATACAGACTGATTTATTTCCATTAGCTTTTTAAACTCAGAGGCAAATCTGGCATTCTTGGACATATAGATATTTTTGTTATATTTATGCATAACAGGGCAGAATTATTAGCCCAGTTTTAATGCCTGCTCGTACATAGAGCAAGCTTCTGATTTTATGAGTAGTAGAAATAGCATCAAGACTATTCTCATGCCTGGGTAGAAAACGTGATTTATCATGTTAGACTGTAAATCCCTGTAAGTGCTGGATTTTTGTTACCTCTTGAAAAGTTTTTTTCATTGCCTGCAATGGTGGTGTAACAAGACAAGGCATCCCAAGGTATCCCCAACCCATGATCTCATTCTTCTGCTGAAGGTCACTCACTCTCTCCCAGCTCACTCTCAAGGAGTTTACTTGGGAATACATGACAGTAAGAGACTTCTTTGTCTGAGTGAAGACAGACTTTGCAAACCACTGCAGTTTTATAGTATTTGTTTTGATGTAAAACATGCAAATGGCAACCTGCTTTGAAAAGAATGACATTGATGCAATTTAATCTCCCTAGCACTGTCCAAATTTATCTCGGGATACATCTAACATTCATTTATCCAGAGTCCAGAATTGAGAATTCATTTGGTAGAAGAGTTTCTAGCCTTTTAGATATTCTATTTTGTTTATTATTTTATTTTAAATTATGAATTATCATGGCATTTTGTGGGTTTATACTTGATATTACTACTTTTGATGTGGTAAATAGAAAGGAAGTGACTCCAGCAGATCTGTAAGCTGTGTCCCAGCTGAGCATTTGCCATGCCTTAATCATCCCAAGAAATGCTGAGCTGAGTGCTTCTGAAAGACCTCCAGTGGTGGAAATTGTACATCTCCCATACAGCTCCACAGATCTTCCAAAAAGACTTTTTCTAACTTCAGTGTCATTCTAACCTGAACCTCCCTTTCTAGGGGCTAAGCTCAGTGCTTCTTGTCCAACTCCTGGGGCATTCATAGTCTCTATTTTTAGTAAATTGAAGATTTAGGTCACATTTTCTAGTCCTCTCCTTCTGGAGCTCTTTTTTCAGGATCTCTACAACTGCTCAGGATTTGCTTTAAATGTCTCACTAATACATGCCTATAACACTCAGCTGAGATTTCACCACTGCTGGCTACAATGTATGTGGACCTCCAGCCTCTCCCAAATAATCACCTGCACATACACCTCCCAGCCCTACATATGTGTGTCCAACAGCATAGTACACCAATGGTCATGAAGATCTGAGAAAAAGACAACGCATAAAATTCGGTTGTCTTGCTTTTTCTGAAATGCTAATATCTGGAAAAACTTTCTCTCTAGAATGCCATAAATTAGTTTTCATTAACATGCAATTTAGACACCCCTCCAAAAAAAAACTTAATATATTCAATTTTTCTGTTACAAATTTGCAAACGGTTTCTTTACTAGCTTTGTTTGGAAACGTGGAAAAAAAAAACGTGTTCCTGAGGAAAGCTGTCTAGAGACCCCATCCTCTAGCAAAGTCTTTATCTCCCATGTAAGTCTGTGTAGGACAAGCACTTCTGCTGTGACCACAAAACAGACACGCTGCTTTCCTATTCCCACTGCCTCCCACTCTGCCAGAATTATAACACAGGGCAGGATCTCTACTGGGATCTGGGCTGTCTTTTTCATTTAGAGTTACACTGGAGACTGCTAATCTCAATGTTTTGCTACCATAATTAGATTAGTCAGAGGCATGAAATGAAGTTATACTTCTAGCTGACCAAATTAAGCTTGGCAATAAATTCAGTCCTGTAACAATCATACAATCATAGAAGGCTATGAGTTGGAAGGGATCCAAAAGGTCATCGAATTCCAACTCCCCTGCCATGGGCAGGAACACCTTCCACTAGAGCAGGTAGCTCAAAACCCCCTGCAACCTGGCCTTGAACTTTTCCATGTAAGGGGTGTCCACAACTTCTCTGGGCAACCTGTGTCCATGTCTCATGACCTTCTGAACAAAGAACTTATTCCTAAAATCTAATCTAATTCTTTTATTTTTAGTTTAAAACTATTCCCCCTTGTCCTGTCATTATCTGACATGCAGAGAGTGTCTTGGTGTAGTGCTGAAAGCCCCTCACCAGGAGATTTGACAAATCTGTGATACCTTTGTATTCCAATCTTGTGCTGGTCAGTGGTTTTTAAAGCTTACATTTAGACCTCCTGCCTTCATAGCTGCAAAAGAGATGACAAGAATTCCTGATTCAGTCTTTGAAGTTCTCCAGTGATTGTTTAACTCTTCCTGGCTGATCACCTGCTTTCCTGGTAAGCTCTGGTCCATTGCAATTGGGTGCAATTTGTGGTGCAGTTTTACAAACCCACCTTGGTGAGGAGAGAAATGCACAAACGCAATTTGGGAAGGATTTGAATAAGCTGACAGCAGTCAAAAGGGTAAGTCAGACCACAAAGAAAGTAAGTGGCAGTATAATGTGTTTGACAAGCAGAAACATTACAGCTAATAAAGTGCAGAAAAACACAGGAAGTTATGTTTGATTTTCAGTCATTTATAAGAAGCCCTTCAATTGCCTGCCACCATGTTAGCATATTTAAATAGTTCTAATCTGGTTTCATCACTGTGATTAAAATTGCTGACAAGGGTGGATAATAATGATGAACAGAATCAAACAGCAAGGAGTGAGACAGTAAATGGGTTTATAGAGGCATTAGGACCAGCAGCACACCTAATACAAGAAAAAGGAACAGATCCCAAGGGGAAAATTCAGTAGGCAAAATTACAAGAAGTGGCCATGTTTCAAAACTTTCTTTCCTTTACTCACTGAAGTTCACTCTTTGAATTAGATCATAGATGAAGTGGGGGTCAAAGGGGATAGAAGATACATGCATCATTCAAAAGGCACAAGTAAGGAGGTATTAGCTCTCAAGTAATTTGCTCAGAGGCAGCAACTCTGATATGTACTGTACTGTCAGATCTGTTGATGGGCAGAATTTGTTGACACATCACTGGTCCCATCAAAAATAACTGAAGAGGATGACAAATGCTCAGAAACATCACAAGCCTGAAAAGTCATGGGACCTTTCTGAAATTATCTTTTGCTTTAAGCATTATGATTTAAGTATTTCTAAACTTGGAATCTAGGAGAGCATTTTATTTGATAACCGAGAAACATTTCAAGTTAGGCTTCAAGGTAAAGCATTGATGGCCCTTGAAGAAATTGAAAGACATGGAAAGTATCTCCTTTCTGCATGCCCCAAAGCAGTTCAAGCAAGGACTAAATTCAATCCCTGAGCAAAGCAGTAGCAGCAAAATCATTTCCACATTAAGAAACAATTGATGTGATTTTGAAGAACACTGTGGAGGAAGCTCCTCTGTATTCCCCAATGTCTGCAACAGTCTATTTTGAGCTGCTGGGTGTCTGCAATCCCTCCTCACTGGAGTTTGCAGATGGAGCAGCTGCTGTTTCTGGAACAGCAGCATGGCTTTCCTGAAGGACTCCTTCCCTTCCCTTCAGGCACCACAGCCTTGGGCACTGCACACTGGGACATCTGTCCCAGAGTCTTCTCCACATGCCCATCTCCAGTTTTTAATCATTTAAGCACCCCAGAACATTTCAGATCCCCACGCACAAAGAGGATTTGCATCTTTAGGCCTCCAAAATAACATTAAAAACCTGCTCTCTTCTAATATCATTCAATGCATTGACAGTGTGTTGTGGCATATATGGGAATTAAGGTCGTGTACTAAATTTCAGGCTACCATCATTCCTTCTCTCCTTTGTAGGGACTACAGGTCTCCAGAGGGCTGACAAAACCAGCATCTCTCTCTTTGTTCCTACCAATGGGGATCACAGGGCCATGTCCCCAAGCGTGGATGCTGCCCCAGGGCTGATTTACTTATCCCCAGGGACCATCATTAAAAGTTGGGAGCATATGGACCCCACCCAGCATCTGCCTATGTCATCCCCTGTAGGATGTGGCCCTGGCTGTTTTTACAGAAGTAGCTAAACTGCAGGAAAGCCTGTGAAAGCTCAGCAGGAGAGTAAAACAAGCAGAGAGAATCTAACTGGTGTGTAATCAGAGACAGAAAAAGTACATACAAAATAGATCCCTCTTATTCCTACAGGTCCATCTCCATTTGTATCTTTTACACCTAAGCTTTTTCCATTGAAAATGACAGAAGGCAATATGTCACTGAGAACAGAGATGACAACTGCAAATGGTAGGTGTTTTCACTAGAAATTGCCAGCACAAATTTTGATGTCTTTTCTCATGGAGGCCTTCAGGAAAAAAAAAAAATTATGCCTTGGAGGTTTTATGAAAAGCTGGAATATTGCAGTAAAATATAATGCAGTACAAGGCTATATAAAATTTACGGGGCACCTTTTATGAGAACATCCCAAGGGGCTCCATATAATAGCCATAAAACAGTAAAACACATCAGGGCACAGATTTAATTCTTAAAATGGCAGCATATATATCAATGATTTACCATCGCTACTCCTCGTTGGAGGTCTAGGAACACTAATAAAATGGTTCTATCAAAAGTTAATTTAGGTGAAAGGTTTTTAATGTCTGAATATGGATCACATTTTAGTAAGTTCAATTGATTGATTAGAACACCAAAACAGAAACAAAAATGGTGTGTTTCATTCAGGAAGTGTTTCTGGATTATTAGTCACTGGAAATTTTTTTACTGTTCCCTAAGGTTGCCCAGGTCCACACCTCCCAAACTTGCAAAGGAACAACTGAGAGGAAAGTAGCTGAGCAGACTATTCTGAGACATTCACCCTTGTACTATCCCACCTGCCAAAATGCTTCTGTCAAGGACAGTACCAAAAAAAGAAGGAGGGTCCTGCCAAGAAACAGCACGTAAGGAAAGAAAAGGAATATACATCTTCAACAGCATTAGAAATGTCTTGGCTCCCTTTCATACCTCTCCTCTGGCATTGCTGTAACTGAATTCTGTGTCCCATCACCACCCAGACCACCTTACATATTTAAAATTGACAAAAGCTGTGCAGTCCAGAGCTTTCCCTGAACTCCCATGGGTTAACAGCTACAGACTCTCATTTCTGCTCAAGCTAAGTTTAATTTCTTTCAAATGAGAACTGGAACCAGATTGAACTGCAGCTCTGCAAATGAGTTGTTTGAAGAAAGATAAGCCAAGCACAGTGAAACACACAATTAATACACTGAATAAGTTATGAACTGACCCCAGGGAATAAAAAGTAAAAGAATGGTGTCTGTTTTTCAGCTCTTTGATAATGGAAAAGAGGTCAAGGCTGGAAAAAAAAATCAAAATCATAGACCAAAGTGGGAACATCAAGTCAGATGGGGCAGTAACAATTAAATGCATTAGAGGTTGTGAAAGCTCAGCAACTGTATTTATCTGCTGCTGTACACTGAAGTTTAACACTAAAGTGACTACCAGCCCACACATTTCAAAGAACATCTGAGGAATCTATTCTACATGTGGGGTCTTGAAATATCAAGAAGTAGCCTGGGCAGTCTGCTGGACTCATTCTGTTGGCAATCTGTCTGTGGGAAGTTGGGATGAAAAAGGAGAGGTCTTGTTTTGTTCTAAATTCCAAGGTCCTTCATCCCACACTGGAAATGACCTGAAGAACCAGAAAAACAGAGTGTTTTAGAAACAAAAGCTGTATCCTTCAGGCAGCTGTTTAGGGACAAGGAAAGTCTTTTGCTCTGAACAAAGACCATATTTACATGAGGTGCATCTACTGGTATTGAAGACCAACCCAAAACACAAACCCACATCCTTGAATTTTACCTGCTCTTTGACAGTGTATATGGGAAGTCTGGGCTACAAAGGCACCTGCAGCAGATCATCTGCTGAAACTGCTGCAAGTTTGGCTGGAGGATGTGAGTGACAGCATTCCCAGCTGGACATCCCAGTGCACAGGCTGTGGGTGAGCACAGACACAGCACAACAGCCAGGCACACCACCGGTGTGGAGAAGACCTCGTATAGCCCTAACTCCTGCTACATGGGAGGCAGAACCATGAGCAGAATGGGGTTTTACCCTCAGGAGAGTCATTCACAGTGATCTTCTGACCCTGCCCATGCACTTCTGACCACTGCCTTCAGAAGAGGACAGACACACACTTACATCCTCTGTCTGCAGCATCCATGGAGTGAAAAGGCTTTTGTCTGCTTGTCTGTAAACCCCTGTAACAGCGAAGTGAGCATCTGGATTCCTCACCTTTCCCTCCAAAGACTCTGGAACAAAGCACCAGATCAAGTCTGGTCTTGTGCAAAGGCAGATCAGGGATAGTGTAACAGTAAAGTTCTACAGAAAGTTCTACTTTCTTTTCTACAGAAACTTTTGCAGTAAAATAATCCAGACAAGCATCCCCTGAACCATCTTAGCATCTGTCCTTGTCTCTGAATGAAGCTGAAGAACCTCATGACCGCCATATAACCTTAAAAAATGCTTCTGATCCCCAAAATTTTGCTAGCAGGTAGGCAAGTTCAATTCCCATGGACACTGTAGTGCCTGCATGGGGATTGGGATCCCCACAAGGGCTGAGTGCTCTTTATTGACAAAGGGCATACACTGGTCGAGCCAGCAGATGCAAACGCAGCCTGTAATAGGGCTTGTCAGGCAGGATATCACCCAGCAGGCTTAATAGCTCTGACTGATCTGAAAAGCTGTAAATTAACAAAATCTGTATGTTTTACAAAATTGGGTAAGTAATCAAAGCCCTGCGGTACTGAAATGATAAGCCCAAAGATACAGCATAGGAGAAAGCTCCTTATTGCTTAATCCTCAGCACTCAAGCAAGCCAAGCATAAAATCCTTTAATCAAATCTAATAACCTGGGATAATCTTCAAAATAATGTCTGCAAGGAATAACACATTCCTGCATTCATTAAAGCCTGAGATTTTCAAAAAATGGATTTTCATTAGCAGCAGTGCAAAAGGTATTCTCACATGTTGCATTATGCATAACTTCCCACAAGTTAAAAAAAATAAAGAATATTTAAGACTCCATTGATTACACATTCTGATGGTATAAAAACCAGATCCCTCAACCCAGTACAGCTATTTCTTATGTACAGGAACAAATGACATGTAAGTGTAACCATATCAAACACCAAAACATGATGCTCTCTGTCCTGAAAAAATTGTCCTAGATATCAGAATTATTCATGGTTCATGAGAACAGATTTATTAAGAAGAAAAGTCTTACTCTTGTCCTTGGTTCCTCAGTGTTTTTTTTAGCTGCCAAACAGTCTTTGGGGGCTTTGGGTTCATATGTATCAATCAAACCACAGCAACATTAATTTCTAGGAAATTCTGTCTACAACTGCTTTCTACAACTGAGAGTACACATGGCTGAAACATATTGTCTTATGGAAGGTTTAAATGCCATTAAACACAACAAACTCTGTCGTGATACAAACCATTCAGAGTCTAACAAGAGTCATTTATGCCTCCTCTGCAACTGATAGATGACAAATGATAGACAAGTCCTAACTCCTTCCAATTTCTCTCTTCAGCAATTACATTTTGCCTTTCTACAACGTTCTTGCAGATTTATTCCATTCTGAAGCATGACGAACAATGAAGACTAAAAAAAGATATTTAGAAGCTGGCAAAATCATTTCATAATGTGAACAGATTTGCCTGTATTACAAACAAGTGATCACAAAGATGTTTATTTTTCTGCTCACTCATCACTTGTGAAGTGATAATGTGTTATTTACACATCTCACAGAAATAAACAGTTTTCAATCAAAGGCTTATATATTAATTTCACTCTCTGTCTGTAGAAAGTGAAAAATCACCTGTGCCATGGGATAATATCCCTCTTTTTGGTGACTAGAGGTCTGAAAGTAAAGATAGGGCAACAACAAGTGATTACTGCCAGCAGTATTCCTGCTCATCCTCATGTCATTCTGCTCATAAGCCAGCGCGGCATTAGTAGGGAGAAGGGTCACTGCCTCCAAATAGTAATGTAAATAAAAATTTCATTCACTCTCACCACAGAAAATCAGGCTGGAAGAAATCCAATCCAATCCATGGTATTACCTGGTCCACTCATCTCCCTACTGAAGGCATTCCTGACATTCCTGATGAATATTTGTCAATGAAGCCAGCCCCAATGACAGAGTCTCTGCAGCTCAAATTGAAACTTCCTTGCTGAGGGTCTTCTCCTTTTTCCATTTAAAAAATTAATTTAGAGAAGATACTCTCCTTTTTCCTTTAACTAGAGAAAATGGGGGAAATAAGTAAAAAACAATATGCAAATTAAATAAGGAAGATAGTATGTTCTTATCAGCATTCTTTTTTTAGCTTGATCAAGCCAAATTCTTTCAATATTTTCTTGTAGGTCGTGTTTCAAACTGTTCTCAGCTAGAGAATAGATCATCTCTGTCTTGAAGGACAGCAGTAAAAATGGCACAATTCTTTTGCTACACAGAAGTAATTACATCACAGGGCAGCCTGTGCTCCTGTTCACACATTCCCTGTGACACTAAGTACTTTGCAAAGCTTGCCATCATTCATCTCTGTTTTTGCACTTCTCTATAGCCTCTTCACCCATCTCAGAACGTCCAGAGAGTTTTCTCCTCATCCTATACTCATCTACTTGATTGTTCCTACGTAAGTGCAATCATTCCCTATTAAATAATGTTCTCATTTTTCAGGTCATACCTCCATTCTGTCAAGATCATTTTGAATTATGGTCTGTGTTGCTCTGATGGGGATTCTCAGGATCCTCTCCATTGTACAGGTCACTAACAAAAACTCTGGTTACAGCCAAACCCTGAGGAAACCTTGAAGGACTTCACTGACTATATCCTTCATTTCAAGGTGAAATGCTAGTGTTGTGCCTTTCTGAGAGAACTAATCAGACTACTGTCATTTCCTCCAGACAATACTTCCCTAGTGTCCATCCACACTCTACACCCACTGGGCACCTCACTTATCTCCAGGCACTCCCATGGGAAAAAAGTTGCTAAGGGCTGCTAAAATTCCTTTGACAGAGAAACTTTACATGATCAGTTTGAGAACTCCCTCTGCTGTTTTTCTCTCCTGCTCTGGCTGTCATTTCACTCCTTATGTTACAGGTATTAATAGTGCTGTCTACCTGCTGGCAAGTGAAGATCAGCACAGAATAAAGCATTCATCAGTTTAGGCTTCTCCAAATCTTCTGTCTATTAAGTGTCAACGTTTGGACTTCTCCTAAGTAATGTGCCTTGTTATTTCATCTCACTTCATGTCTTAACCTTTTTGATTAGGTCACTGAGAGCTCTCACAACGCCTTTATTCTCCTTCTTAGTAACCTGACCTAGTTTCTACTTTCTGTATCCTTTTCTTCTGTGTTTGAAGTCAATGAAAGGCTCATAATTTAGCCAAGTTGATCTCTTACTGACTTCTTATCTCTCCTCCACAAGGAGAGAGCCTTATTAATATTCTTCTTTAAGGAACTGCCAGTTTTCTTAAATTCTATGTTCCATCAGGCTTGCCTCCCAGGCAAGACCTACCAATTTTGTTAGTATTGAAGCCTTCCTACTTGAGATCCATTGTTACTGTTTCATTGCTCATGTTCCTTCAGGTCCTGTGAGTTATAAATGTATCATTTCATGATCATTCTCAGCTAACATGATCTTTGTCTAAATATTGTCAAACTTTTTTTTTCTATTGGTCAGTATTTAATCAAAGTTCACCCTATTCTACTAATGTTAATTAACTTTACCAAAGTCCATCAGAAACATATTCAAAGCACTTGCTGAAAAGGCTCTCTGTGAAATATATTTTATTTGCAACAGATATATAGGTAACTAAGAACCTGCATTAAGATTTACAGCTCCTTCAGCTTGTTCATCATCCTTCTTGCATTATACTGAGTGCTCTCCACTCCTATGACTTTGTGAAGAACAGCCCAGCCTGGCTTTTACGCCCACCTAAGTCACCATCTTTTGTGCTACTTCTGGACTGATCAGTTCCAAGTCAAAGATCTTCAGTGGTCTCCGGTTTTGCTCATCCCCTTGTCAAACATCATTCTTAGGTGAGGAAAACAAAGACCTCCAGGTATGTAGCCGTGCATTTACCTCCAAGATGTGTGTTGTCACTCTGTACACTGACCTCAGACTGAATGGGCTGAAAATAGCACCAGCTGTGCCCTTGTTTCTCTCACCCTTGCCCCTTCCCAGCAGCCTTATGACCACTTTGACCTGTAGTACTGAAAAGTCACTGAAGAGAATAAGACCCCACAAGACAGGAAACCAGAACCGGTCAGTGAAACAAAGCTCTGTGTACATGGCTGACCACAGCAGATCACTACTTCAACAGTTCAGTGAAAGGAGTTTAGCAGCTGGACAGAGACAGGATGACCCAGCAGTTGCACCATAAAAAGACAGAAGACAGGACAATGGAAGAGGGGGAAAAGACATTTACAGAGAAAATGATGCTCAGGGAATCACTGGCTTTGGAGATTTTCAGACTGGACAGAACAAGGCCCAGGTCCCTGAAGACTCAAAGTCTGTTTGACTGAAGTCTGGGGCTGTGATCCTGCTTTTTGACCTCCTTTCACAATCCTGACTTTTACCTTCACGCAGTCAGTGTCCTCAAGGCTTCTGCCAAACTTCACATGGGCCAGCACTGTAAGCATGAGGTTCAGCAGAGTCTCCCCACTCATCAGCTTCTCAGTCACCTGTGTCAAAAAGCTCTGCTCAGTGCTGTCATCAGAAACTTGCTGCCTTGCCTGTCCTGCTGGAGCTTTCCAGCACATATCATGGTGGCTTAAGTTCACCATGAGGTTCAGGGCTTGTGAACACGAGGTTTCTGCCTGTTGTTTGAAGAAAGTCTCACATATTCTTTTTTTTCCTTCATCCTAAATGCTATGTATTTTGTGAACATTAATACAAAAACTCAGGAAAGGTGGAAATGCATTTACAAATTCACAGCGAGTCTGGAGCACTGCCCATTACTTATTAAAAAACTGCAACGAGGAAGAGACAAAATGAAGAGGCAAATTTAAGGACCCTTTCCTCTGAAGATGGGGTCATAAAAGACTTTCTTATTAAAAACCAGACAGGTTATAACTATTAAAAAGCAAGTCTGTGAGCTCTAGGGATAGAATTCACACCACTCTCGTCAAGATATATACAGATGTGCATATATCAAACAGTAAAAGAAAAAGCTACACAGAATCCTAGAGGAAGGCCAAGAAGATATATTGATAAGAATCTCCAAGCAAAATTGGGAAGCAACTGCAACAGAGATTAATTTTGCAAATGGTGGAAAGCAGGAAGCAATGCCATAACACAGCATTCAGCATGACTACAGGAAAAAAATACTACAGAAAAAATAGTTCAGCCAACTGCACAAGCAGTGGGGAAAAAAAAAGGCTGTATTGATGTATAAAAATTATGCTAAAGTGCACCAAAAAGTCAGTGCAATGTGTTTTAAACACAGTAAAGAATTTTTAATCATTGTTCCTAAGAGATCTTGTTCATTAAATAGCATTCCAGTAACACACGCAACACATACAAGATAAACACAGCAGAGCAAGTGTAGCTAAAAATGACCAAATTAACATGATGGGAACCACTAAATTTCACCAAAATAATATCCTATGCAGAGCCCAAAATAAAAATATGACCAAACAACATGTGCCAGTAAAATCACAGGAGTCAGAAAAGACACAGAGCATGTGGTATCTGCCATCCAAAAGCAGGAAACAACATTCAGAGAAAAACCCAATGAATGGATCTGATTTCTCCTTGGTTGCCAGTAAAGCAAGGAAAAAGGTGATGTTATATCAGAATTACAAAATTCTTTTTCATGGCTCCTGGAGAACCTACTGAACCGTCCTCAGACAGGAGTTTTTGAAGGCAGGCTGGAGAAGTGTCACACGAGGATAGCCTGGGTGTACCTGCACAACACGTCAGAAAGAGGAGGCCTTCTTGTACATTTTCCCTTCATTTCCTATTGCAGTAGGAACCATTGTCTTCACCTTGAAAGAAAGTGGGCTGTTATCTTGGATTGCACAATTTTTGGTTCTGAGATGCAGCTGGTCAAAATTATGCAGAAGTGTCAAGTTTAATGACATCAGAAGTTGAGCATTCTCCTTCCTCATGACAATGCCATGGGATGCAGCAAAGGATCCAAAATGACACTTTTGTACCTTCTGTGCCATGGCAGAGGAAACTGGCAAAGCAGGGTACTAAATTTATGAGCAGAGCTGAAACCCTTACATCTGTTTCCACCCCACTATGGTAAAGTAGAATTTAAATATCATACAGGAATATGTATAAAAATTTCACTGGACAGCAAGCCAGAAAATTCATCTGAAAATGTGAAAGGGCATGCTGATGGCCTGGGGATATGAGCTGCAGCAAACACTAAGAATGACTGAAGCAAAGGGTCTTAAGCCATAAAAGACCAGACTTTAGTCTCAAGCAAGAGCCATATTATTTTAAAGTGCAAAAAAGCCTTGCCCCATGACCTCATTTTCAAGTGATATTGCATGTGTCAAGACTCCAATATTAAATGGTTCAAAAATCAGGAGAAAACTGTAAGCCTCCTGCAAAGCCCACAGAACCTGTGCTAGATTAGCAAACTGCCATGGGGGCTACAGCACAGAGAGGAGCCCAGAAAAGAAAAACTTTTTGGCATCAGCAGAAAACACCAACTTTTGACCTGTTGAAATAAATCAAACTCTCTTTACAGAAGCAGCAGGGAGGGCTGGGAGCAGAACTGCTGCAGAATCAAAGAGAAGGCTGTTTATTAGCCTCTTACACACCCACAGGTTTGGGAGCTACTTGAAGATGTGTACACAAAGGGAAATAGATGGTGCACTTGCTATATTGACCCAAGCAAGTATCTATGAATAACATTTTCAAGCTTCCCCTGGAGTTGCAGTTTCAAAGCAGAAACTAATCAATGAGCACTGGCTGTAAGACCCAAAAGAGAAACTAACAGATACCACCAAAGAGGATTTTGCAAATAGGGAAGTACTTAATCACAACTAAGGTTCAGCTTGGGTCCCATTAGTAATACCACAAACACTTTCAAGAGCAGCTAATGATCTGAAACCAGCAGTAAACCTGCATGCAAACATGATAAAAAGCTTTGCATTGAATCTGCAAGTCTGCAGATGAACTAGAAGCAGGTCACTGAAGAAGAAACATTGCAAATAGAAGAGAATCAGTCTGTGTGCATGTTTCTAATATCAAAATTCTGACACTGTTGTCTGGGATGCTTTTCAGGGCTGAACAAATCAACTTCTACACCAGTGGAAAAAAAAAATGTCAGAATGAATACCAGAATCAGAAAATTCCAATAAAATGAGATAGTTCTCATTTGTCCACAGATAAATGGAGGCGTTAAAGAAACCCTAAATACCAAAAGAACAGAAATGTCAAAAACAAAATAAAGGAAGAAAATTGTTTTCATAGTTTAAAATAGCAAGAATTTGGTAAAGTGGACAGTCCTAAGCCAACCTATTATGTTCCAGCAAGAGTCATTTCAATCACAGTCACTAAGGAGAGCTGAAGACAAGACTTTTAAAGGAACCAAGCTTTTGAGAGAAGCTTTTTGACAGAAGGAAGTGAAAGGGGCAGGCACCTGATAATCCATCTATTGACAGCTCAGCAAAGTGCTGCCCCAGAGGGCTGCAAAACAGTGGCTTGGAAAAATTGTGCCCCCTCCTAAGACACTGAGATATATTATTGCTTGCTGAAAGCAAACTAAAGGGATATACCAGTTATTGGATTTATCATAGCTTACTAATTCAATGATAGTTTACTTAGAAGATATAAAAAGGGATCAAAAGCCCAACCAGTAAATAGAGATTTCCAGGAACTGAAGCCTCCTTTTGCCATGATTTCTGTATCATGTATTGTGTTTTCTGCAAGATTTCATGTTCAAGTAAAGCAAACTCACACTGACTCTGGCTAGGATATGGTATTTGTGAAAAAATATTTCACGTCCTGCATGGGTAGATTCAGACTAGATATAAGAAAGAATTTTTTTGAATTTGATTTCTTACTATAATGTTCAGTGAAACAGAGGAACAGGCATTCCAGAAACATGGTGAATGATCCCTGGAAACATTTGAGGCCAGGTTGAATGGGGCTCTGAGCAACCTAATGTAGTTCAAGGTGTCCCTGCTCATTTCAGAGGGGTTGGACCACATGACCTTTTGAGGTTTCTTCCAACCCAAACCATTTTGTGAGCCTGAAATCCTTACAAAATGCCCTTCCTTTACACAAAATTATCTTTGATGGTCAAGAGGTACAGCTAAGAAGCATTTGTCTTTTGTCGCTTTGAGTATCACACAAGAACCCTGCATGCTAAAGAGAATTCAAAAATCATGAAAAAGGGTTATTAAACAGCTATTTCATAGCCAGCTTCTGTTCTGGCTGCACACTGCTCCTGAAGTCCAATTCACTCTCCTTAGCACTCTGTAACGGGAACGAGTTAAGTTTACATCATTCCTTATTACCACTGTAATCACAGTCTTGAGAAGAGATTCATATTAGCCATTTTCTGCTCTTGTTGCATCATTTGTCAAGAAAATGAGGAATAAGAATTTCAGCACCTAATATGCTCTGTGAGTTATAGGGCTGTGCCAGGATTATACTCAGCTTTTCTGATAGTTGGTAGTTCTCTGTCCTACCTTTCTCTGCATGCATCTGCTTGAGAGCTGACTTATAACCAGCCATCACTTCACTTTTCTAGGGAGAGCCTTCACTTCTGGATCTGCCCAAGCTGTGGCACCTAGTAAGCAACCAAAAGAGGATAGTAAATCTATTAATTGAACAATAGCCCAGCCATAAGTCTGGTATCACCTCAATGCATTTTGGGGAGCTTGCTTTCAGCTCCTAGGTGTGAGCCTTAGGATGCACATGGCCCATTTGCAGTTGTACAAGGAGACAGGGATGTCAGGGCACAAGGTTTTGTGTGTGTGTGTCCTTTGGCTCCTGTGTGTGAATGGGGTGGGTGATGGATATAAACCACATGAGTGTGTCAGTTTAAATGGGTATGGGCATTGATCCTCCACATAGAAATACACGAGGGATTTGGAGCTTTCATTGCCTTTGTGTTTACTGAAAGGTCTCCCCCAACACCCCTGTGCTGAGGGCAAAGCCAAGGGCAGTGGAGCACTGCTTGTGGTACAAGATCAAAGTAGAGACTGCACAAGCCTCTACCAAAATATGTGAGAGCAGGAAGGATGCACCCAAGGGGGATGGCTGATGCTTTAAGGATCTGTTCTCTATGCCTTTGAAAGGTCATGGTGGCTGGGGAGGCTTGTGATGACTTGAGCAAGACAAACATCAGACACATCTTCAAGGATGGCAAGAGGGAGCTGGAGCAGAGGTTTAACAGACTGAAGGAATGAGATTGCAGAGATTTCCCAGAGTTCAGGAAATTCCCTGTACATGGAGAGGAATAATCTGGATGCTGGCACAGGCTAGAGGCCAAGCAGCTGGAAAGCTGCTCCACAGGTAAGGATCCACAGGTGCTGGTGGGCAAATTGAGGACAAGTGAGCAGCACACCACTGCAGCAAACATAAACAGCCAAATACTGGGCAAAAGCATAGAGAACTAGTCAAGAGAAGTGATTTTTCATCATTGTTTGGCACTTGCAAGACAGCATATGGAGTACTGTGTCTCAGTTGGGGCTCCTGTATACGGGAGAGACACAGACATACAAGAGAGAGTACAGCAGATGTTCCAGAGCCTGGAGCACATAAAGTACCATAAGAGGCTGAAAAAGCTGTTTTGGTTCTGCCTGGAAAAGAAAAACAGTCCAAGGGAGGACCTTATTACTGTATTTAACTACTTAGTCGGGTGGTACACACAGAAGACACACAAAATATTCAGAGAGGTGAAGCTCAACAGGACAAGGGGTAAGAGGTGCTAGTTACACTAAAAAATCCCATTAAATATAAGTAAAAGCTCAACATCCTGAGGATAGTCAAGCCTGAAATCAGTGTCCTCAAAAATATTCCCAACCCAATTGGAAAAGGCCCTGAGCAATATCACCCAACACTGAAGTCAGCCATGCTTTAAGCAGGGCCTTAGACCAGAGAGTCTCCAACCCAACTCACTCCATCACTTTGTGATATAAGAGCAAGTTCAGCATCAGCCCTTTTCTTCTCTGCCTTTTTCTCCAGCCTTACAAGGTTGTGTTGTTGTCTCAAACACTCTCAAATGCACCCTCCTCAGGGAGCCTTCTGCCACATCTCTAAATCTTTTGAAGTATTCTAATGCTGCCAGTAATTACTGTCTACCTTTGTATTATGTGTGGAAAGTGGCACGTTGTTGAATATGAAAAGTAAAGTCACTCACAATGTACATTCTAACAACAGGGAACTTAGAGTGGAATTAATGACTGATGAAACCACAATGAATTGAGAAAAGGGTAATGAGCTCCCTGTGGCCTCCACTGTGCTGCCCACATTCCATTATCTGCTAAAATCTCTCTTCAAAAATCTACACTCCAACAATATGTGAACTGAAACTAATGAAAACATCATCTTAATTAACACAATATGATAAAACAGTTGAAAAGCACCTCTGAATAGCAACAAACAGCAGCCCTAGATAAAAACAGACATATGCAGACATAGATGTTGAAGAGAATTCTTTTCTGTAATTAATTTCTTGCATGGGAGTTGATTCCAGGAAAATATTTACACCTCTTCCTTACAGATATATTTTAATATTTCAAATTAGATGTTCCAAAATATTCACAGCAAAACTTTCACATCAAAAAAGATAACAAGCAGATGAAGTTTTCAGGCTTCACTATAAACTCGCAACCCACATTCCAACAGAAACTGTACAAAGCTTTTGAATGTATTTGTACAATTTTATGGCTTTCAGTCAAATTCTCAAGTTCCTGCAGGCCTCCCAACAGGTTCCTCCCACACAGACAATATCAGAGGGGAAAGAAAAATAGGAAAGCCTCTCTTCTGCTCCAAGACACTTCTTGCATAGTAATTTGTTTTAGAAATGGTATCACAGGGAATTTTTATAATGAGGCATTGCCATCCTGTTTCACAGTTACAGTTTTAGAACAGCAGGATGTCTCTAGAGTTCTGCTGGACTGAACAATTGGGTTTTAGCCATTGTCAGGGTCCTCAGGGGACAGATATTTACAAAAGAGAAGAAAAGGTTAAATGTTATCAGTGTCTTGGAGTTCTTGGAGTCTTTGCTGAGGAAAAAAAAAAGGTACATTTTTTCCCCTCTCTATTTTGCTGCTGTATGTTGGACCAATTTAGATTATTGCCCAGTTCCTAAGGCAGAAATTCTATTAGTGCACAAGTTAATCTATCTCTGGATACATATGTACAGACTTTTTCATACAATTTTTTTTTTTTCTCCAAATGATAATTTTGGAAAAACAGTCTGTTTTTGTGGAAGCTGACATGAGGGGATAGGTTGTGTTTGTGGCACCTCTGCAGTTCTGACTTCAGGTTTCAAAGTGGCTCAGGGCACAGGCAGGACCAGCAACAATTTGCTGAAACCTGTCACTACAAAAGCATCCTCACGTTGCTCCTTCAGCAGTGGAACCACTGTCCCAGGTCACAGCCCTGGCAGGGACACAGATTCCCACGATGCAGCTGTTTCTTCTCCCTCACACCCTTCCTGAGCTGTGTTGGGAAAGACAGAGAAGGTATCAGGGTGATCTGTGCAGAAATCACTGTCTGGCCGAGTATTTGCCAGCCTGACTATTTCCTTTAAAGCCTTGCTGCAGTCACCTCTGCCCAGGATCTCCTCCTCAAGGAGAAGCCAAATTTAATGACACTGATGTTGCCCATCACCACAAATTGCAAGGTCCACAGCAGTGTTTTCCTTGTTGCCATGCAAGGTCACTCGTGGTATTCCTTCCCTTCCTCGAGAGCTCTATGTTGTATTTGCACATATTCACTGGGCAGCCACTGTGAGGTGGATTAGGAGGAGCAGCAAAAGAAAACAGCACAAATGACAAGGAGAAGTGATAAGATAGCTGGCAGGCCTCTCTCATATTCCACTCACACTTACAACAAATTCCAGGCTTGTTTAGCTTTCACTGGGCTGCAGAAATCACAAGAGGCCAAAACTTGTTTTTCTGACCCGAAGCCAGTTTTGCTGTCTGGATGGTGAAGGCTCAACAGCAACATAAGGCACAGGCAGCCTCCCTAAGCTGGAGTTCCTTAGCAGCAAAACAAGGGAAAGGAAAAGATGTAGAGTAAATAAAAATGAAAACTGTCTGTGTGCTGTCTCCCTGTCATAGTCCTGGGGACTGTGTGCTCTGCGTGGAGCATCCTCCTTCCCCGCTTTGGATACCTGCTTCAAATGGCTCCAGTGCCTGTGAAACACAGAAGTGCTCTGCAGGGTCAAAAGAGCCAGAATGTCCTTTGGCAGCAGCTTTTCTCACAGCCCACAGTACCTAACTATGGATTTGCACAGCTCAGGGGCAGCCTGGGCAGTGGGGGCTCAGCCACGCACCCAGCCTGCTCTATCAGCACATGTAAATCACAGAATGAAAAAATATAGAATCATTGGAAAAGACCTCTAAGATGACTGAGTCCCAAGTTAACCCAACACAACCGTGTTCATGGTGGGTCCATGCAGGGGTGGGGTTGGTGATAGCCAATGTATTACACCAGTCCATATATTGCACCAGGTAATATATCTCAGGTCAAAAGCAGGATACATTCACACCAGCATGGGTCCATTTCTTTCAGATGAGGATCAAGAGCAAAACAAGCTGATAACCACCTACAAAAGACTAGACATATGTGTATTCTGCCCCTTTTTCAAAGGTAAGAGCCCTACTTCATCCAGCTCCATGGAACAAACACTTTCAGGGTCCAGCTCACCTGACCTATTGACCAAAAGGAGCATGGGCTGTCTGGGTTTGGCTGCAAATGGCTTGATTACAGACATCCAGAGATAAATACCTTAATAACTGCACAGTAATGAGAACCTGGGAAGAATGATACCAACCCTGTGTTAAGTTGTTCTGCCACCAAACAGATAAAGCAGCCCCTCCTCTGGGGCTGTCTGAAGCAGCTCTGCTGACTTCTGTGGAGCTGCACTGCAGAGCATCACCACTCCCATGAATTAGAGACCAGGCTCTTTGACATGGTCTCATTACAAAGAGCATTTCTAGAGTCCATTTGGAGTGCAATGAGTACAACAAAGATCTCAATTAAAATGAAAGATTATAATCCTTTTTTTTTTTTTGCTGTTCTTTTTTCCCCTCAGCAAAACACTTGCAGATTTATAGTGAACAAGAAAAAGTGCAATAGGAGTTCTAGGTGGTAGGTTTTTGTATTGATGGGATGTAGGTTTTCTAACAAAAAAAAAAAGAAAAGAGAAATGTTTGTCATGTACTACAGCCACTGTTGTATGCATCAGCACATGAAATATGACCCAAATTCCATCTTCAAAGCTATCACAAGAAATATTGTTTGTACTGAGGGTTCATAAAAGGCTCTAGCAAGTTATTACATTTATAGTCCACTTTTTTTCTTTCCTTAAGATTTATCTTCAATTTTTACTCAAAAATCTGGGGCCAGAAAAATCCCATTTGAGCTTAAAAAAAAAATAATCTCTTCCCCTCATTTCCTCTCAATTTGATAAGTTAGTCTTAGTACTCAACTTAGAGATACTTTCTGCAGAAATGCATAGTTACTATATGGCCACAATGTCTTAAAGCAAAGAACTGATATTTTATGAGTCATTATTGTAAAATAGAGTTTAGAGTAGACTTTAGTATTCCTATTTCCCAGCTGTATTGCTGCAATCTAGCTGCCTTCATGAAACATCAGCAAATCCCTTATCACCCTTAGCACTTGTTGGTCTTTTCTTTCTGGTTTCAGATTAATGTGCTAACAACAAAGAGAAATAATGAGAAAATACATTTGCTTATTGCCCAGAGAGAGGAAAAACTTGATAGCTCCCTGAACTCTGTTACTGAGATCCTTTCCTTGGAATGTGTTAGGCTGGAGTGCTTGGAAAAAAAGGAAAACTACAAAAATGTTTTAACTCTGCTGCCTAATAATACCAGAATAAGGAACACACAGTGAAATAATAAGGAATAATGAGTAGTTGTCTGCTGACTTCTGAATCTGAGGCTGCTCCTTCACTGCCTTTTAGGACATGGCTGGAGTACAACAAACAGTGGAAAGCAAATCCTTTGAGGATATTTTTCTATCTCTAAACATGTTCTGCTCACTTTAAAATTTGATTTCTGTGAAATTTTCAGATAAACAAGCAAGAGGAGAGGATAAAAAGAAAAATGCTGTAGTTTACCTTAAAGTATCAGTGAAACTTAAGAAGCAAAGCATTGAATTATTAAGCTCAAAAAAATAAATATACATCTCTCTATAACTCAGGTTAACAACATCTAGTATGACCGTAGAACTGTGAAATCTAAAAATAGAAATATCCCATGGGAATATACGACTGCTGGCTTATGAGACCATGGAGACATTATGACTGAAGTTCAGTTCATTACATTTCTGTCATCATTCTCAGAGTGCAGAGGTCAAGCAAGGGTTCACAAAGGATAAGGAAAAAATGATTCAAGGTCTGTAAAATCAACTTTCCACCAAGAGTTTTAAAAATGCTCAGTTTGGCTTAAGTGATGAATTAGTCTATAAATACCTACTCTAAGAAAGAGATTTTTCTGACTTAACAGGATTTTTAGGTCAGCAGACAAAGGCATAACAAGGTCCAATGTCAAAGTGCAACTAATTCCAACAGGAAATAAAAGCAAATTTTTAGGACAGAATAACGAATCACTGTAGGATGCTTACAAATTACCAAAAGGCTTTGGTGAACCCTTCCAATTAAAAAATCTTCCTAAAATGCAATGTCTGGGAAAAATAACATTAATTCAGGGAGACTCAATGGAACACAGGTTTGCCCAAATCCCAATGTATATTTACAGGCACTCTTTTTCTCTGTGTTTCTGCAGCGGAAAATAATGCTGTGTTCAGAAAGCACCTCAGAAATTGGTTCCTCACAACAGCCACCATGGCATTAGCCATCAGCTGGGATTTCAGCACTGGAAGGTTTGCTTCAAAGCCCATTCAAGTCCAATACACAGGAATGGAAAAAAATTAACTTTGCACCATCACCTGGGTTCATCAGAGAGTGTAAAACTATTTCCACAGTCATCATTCTTAGATGGACAGACATGAGTATTTTATTTCCTACCTACACACAAGAGCAACCCACTCCTTCCCACTCTCTGCCAGTACACAGACTGCCAAACTCCTTTTGTGATTTCCCTGTTCAGAGCAAGTTCCTAAATCAAAGTGAGAAGGCCCCTCTGTGCTGTCCAGTAACTACGAAAGCCAGATGTGAACTCTACCCACATCAGCAGAATCTCTTTCAAATCAAATGTACAAGTGCCCTCTGGCTGCTTAAAAATCTGTATTTCTCTCCAATAAGTTCCAGAATTATGTTCTTGCTTTTTTACATCATTTATAAACAAATTTGTCATGCTTTCTAATTCTGTAAGGAATAATTCCATAAGAATTACAAAGTAAGTCTCTGTGGAAAGGGTAGGTATATTTTAATTTTGCTACGAAGTTTTATTTCCCATTTTTTGCTTAGAATGAAGCTGTCTTTACATGTTACATGTAAAACAAGAATAAGTCCTGTTCTCTACACCTTCTGACACACGAGGGTGGTTTCAAATGCATGCCCACCAGAAAGTTCTCTCAAGAGTTACTGACTCTTTACACCAAAAGACAAGCAGAGATTTTTGTAGACAATCCTCATCCACTCCCATATCTGAGAAACAGCCATCAATTTTCAAAAGATTTGAATCATGAGTCCTGCTCCAACCATTTTTGTAAGGTTGATTTGAGGCAAAAAGGGTTTGGGCAATCCCACTGCCTTCATGCATTCTCTTAACAGCAGAACTGCTCAGCCAGATTCAGTGAAAATTCGAAGAGAGGAACTGAAGGTTTAGATGCATTTAGACCCTGAAAGTTTTGTGAAAAGAAGTTTCAATGCAGAGGAAATAAATTAGATCAGCACTACTTTAATTATGGAGTCAGACATCAGAGAATCCCCCTGAGCGCAGAGTGTTACAAACACTTTTAGAAATTCAGGAAAGATTTCAGTCAGAGCCTCCACTTCATCTGCTGGAAGATAACCCCACCACACAAAATAAAGCCACAGGAAACCAAGATTTCAGTTTCCTCAGTCACAGAGCACACTGATATATTTTAGACCTGCTTGGATCTCACTTCTGCAGCTCTTCTCAAGGCTTGTGGGCTCAGCACTAGTGAATTAACTCATACCAACTCGTAAGTGAATTTTACTAATATTTAGTGTTTGCAGGCTAGAGAACAAAAAGGGTATTCACCAGCAATGTCTTCAAGTTTAATGAATTATAATATTCAGAGAAAACTGCTAAGACTCATCCAGAAGCTGACATTGTCAACACAAGAGGCATCAACCAATCTTAAAAGGTTTGGTTAATGCCTAAGGGATTTTTATTAGAGCCTTAGAAAACATATGAGATTTTAAGAAGGATAAGGATTTTTAAAAGGATTAACACACACGATAATGATTCAAAAAGTGTGGAGTACTGCACAAAAGGCAGAAGGATGCCAGAAGCAAGAGAAAGGTAAAAAGAGAAAGTTGTGAGATTAGAGGAGATGTTGGCAGGCTCAGAACAATGTGCAGTCTCAGAATACCAGGCAGATTATTAAAAAAAAATAAACCTACTAAAACACATCAAACTGAGAAAAGGAGGACAGAAAAACTGGCAAAGACTGTGACCTGTCTAAGAAATGGTGCAAAACCATCAGCAAATTCTGCTTGATCTAGCAAACATGCAAGCAGTTCTCTGGTAAAGGTGCAGCAAATTGTTGGAAGCTGCTTTGCCTAAGGCCATTTTTACTGTCATATTTATGTATATCTTGTAACACTATTTCCCAAGTCAAGTTTCATTTTTTCATCTCCTTCAACACATCAATTGTCCACTGATTTCTTCATTTCAGAATCCGTTGGCCTCAATTTGAGCACAAAGGGGATTAAGATGGCCATCGATTCAGCAACAGTGGGTTAAAGTCAGTGTTGACACACTCACAGCTACTCAGTGAGGAGACAGGACCACCAAAACACCAAACGTGCACTGAGGGCAAACGCACAGAGATGCAGCACCAACTGACAGCCAGAGCACACGCTCAAAATGCCAGCTCCAATGGAAAATAATTGTTTCTGTGGAATCAAAAGCTTCAGTTGGCACATTCCAGTTTTCTCAAAAAGCACAAAATTTCCCCTCTTTCCCCAGCTACAATTAATCCAAATTAAAGTAAGAAAAGATAAACCATATTAACTCATCTTCTCCTAATTACATATCTTGGTGTGTACTTAGATTTTCAGTCAAACTCTTCTTCCACTTCTTTAAACAAAGTCCCAGTGACAATTTTTTTCAGCCTTTTACACAATTTCATTAGGTAAGATGCTGTTCTTCACCCTGATATATTTGGAATCAATTTAGCAAAGCCAAGCCCTTAATTTATTAAGAGAAATAATTTTGGATCCATGCATGCAGCTGAAATTGAGGCTTTCCCCATTGATTCTTAGCAGATGTTGTGCATATGTTTCTTTAAATCTTTAAGGCTTCAGAGTCAGATACAAACTTTCTTTAGCTCTTTACACATTTTGACAGAAACTCACTCATTCTTGCTATCACTCCTTCTTTCTGTCTCACAAAATCTGAGTTTTATACACTCATTAATCAAACTGTGACAAGAGCTTAAAGCAGGCTAGGCATGTTTGATGCAGAAGGGAAGCAAAGGTCTGAGCATATGAACTGAGCAAATTTTGAGCAGGAGATGTGACACTGGCCATTGGCTCAGTGTGGCTTAACAGGCACCAGCAGAGGCTGCCCACACTCAGGGGACAGTCTTGTGCCTGCCTGTAACAAACAAGGTTTCCAATATGTTCCTTTTCAGTTGACTAAAGTTGTCATGATACAACGCTCACAGACAAAACCCTTCATACCTAAGGGGTTTAAGTGCATTGACAAGAGCTCAATTCCTTCCATCTCATTCAGCAAATGAGGATTGGGTTAACACTAGGCTAAACCCAGGATTAACACAGACCTCAGGACTGGCTGTGGATTGCCCCACCTTTGTTTCTGTTGATAGAAATACATTAAATGTTATTATGAACTAGAGCATTCTACAGTCAGAACATATTCCAAAGACAGTTACTACCTAGGAACACCTGCATTAGTATTTATTGTTCTGTTAAGAGATAGAGACATTTAATTCAAAATCCTCTCATTGATCAGAATGTCACATGTAATCTAAACTTGTCTCAGAATAAAAGACAATGCAGTGTTGAATGTATTTTATACATTATCCATTATATCACAATAGTCTATGATCTATGGCTGATCTTTCATTGTTATTATCGGAAAGTATCCACTACAGTAATATTTGCACAGTGCCTATAAACTATAAAGCAATAAGAAGTTCATTATTTCTGTCCTAAACTTTCTGTTCTCCATCTCAAGGTAAAAGAACATTCTCCCAGTGATAAGAATGAAATGAACCCTAAGAAGATTGGAAGAAAGCCTTTCTGACAACTCATCTTAAAATAATTCAAATACTTTTGCAGATATTTGCTCTTGACAAATTAAAGAGGCTTTCCTCATACACATCTGAAGTACGGTGGAGAAAAGCTGCTATGAGAAGGTCAAGGAGATGAAACCTTGTTGTACCTGCTAGGACGCCATGCTAAAAAAAAGTACTTTCAGCAGCCACCAAATACATTGGTCAGGGTGAAAAAATGTTACAAAGAGAAACTTTAATTATTTGCTTTAGTCTCATTTAACCCAGCAGGAGTCACCCAGGGAATACACTTTATGAAGTGCATTGTATTTTTCCTCAGTGAGGATGGTCTGCTAAACCCCAGCTAAGTGCCTACCATCATATAAGGATTCCTCGTTAGGTACCTAAAGAAGAGTAATTTTTGACCTAAAACTAAAATCAATGTCTTGGTGCTTTCAAACCACCTTCTCTGCTCTCATCCACATCATCTCTCTGCCAGCACTGGGAAAATGGCAAAGGGGCAGACCCAGAGCTGCGTTCTGGACAATTCAGCCTTCCCTCTGTGGGAATCAATAGCACAACACCCACTGACTCCAGTGAGACAGGAATAAACCTCCAAAGTCTGGAAGTTTGCTCTGAACTCCAGAAAAGCTTAAAACACACACATACACACATTAAAAGAAAAAAAAAGGCAAAAAAAAAAAAGGCAGAAATTTGTTCATGGCATTCCCAACAGATTTACAATGTGTAAACGTGTAAATGGTGTGTAAATTTATGTACCCCATGTTCCAACAGCAGGTAATGCGAAGAAAAAAGAGGGAAGCTCTTTTTCCACATGCAGTGGTTTAGGTTCGCCA
>VZSE01012833.1:5485-23678 GCA_013398275.1 Promerops cafer
TTTTGTTTTTTTTTTTTTTTTTTTTTTTTTTTTTTTTTTTTTTTTTTTTTTTTTTTTGGGGGGGGGTGTTGGTTTGGTTTGGTTTGATTTTTTTTACTTTTTTTTTTTCTTTCTTTCTTTCTTTCTTTCTTTCTTTCTTTCTTTCTTTCTTTCTTTCTTTCTTTCTTTCTTTCTTTTTCTTTTTAAAATTTTTTTTCTCTTCCTGCACATATTTTGCTGTTTGCACATGGGAATCTTGCTTAGGGAGGAAGACTTCTGTCTTGATCTATTTGGTGGAATTCTTTTAGAAGGAGTTGAAGAGGGGGTGGATAACAGTATCTTTATGTCTGCAGGCAGGCATATGAAAAAGTGAATATGATCTCATGGAGGTGATGCAACGTGGCAGCCTCCAGGCACCAGAGATGCACAGGGGGACAATATTTTACCTGGGCATATTGATCTCCCTCCACCTCCTCATGTGCTTCCTCCACAAAGTCAAAATCCAGCCCAAAATGAAGAGAAACTAGAAATGCACGATGCAGCACAAGCTTTTATACTTTTGCTTCATCCTTTCCCCATTCTCCAAACAACCTCACCCAGCTGCCCCAGAACAAGCAAGAACCATTGTTAGCCTTAAACCACAGCTTTGCACATTTCAAATAAGGCACACGGAGGTCTGGTGTGTGGACCCCCCCAGGGTCCACAGGGGCAGTGAGGCTCAGTCTCACAAACTGAAATGGCTGCAGGCCATGCTGGGAGGCCATGCAGGAATGATATGATGCTGGAAACAGCTTCTGAAGCAAAGAGAGCCATTCCTACCAAAAATACACACTTCCAAGGGTGGCTTAGAGGAGGCTGAAAGACCCACTCCAGCACAGTGATGATGAACAAGGAGGTGAGCCCAGGTGGATTAGACCCCTTGGATGTTCTTCACTGGCCCCATAACTTTATTCTGGATGTCTCTGTTATGTCTGAAGCTCTAAAATCCTTCTTGCTGCCTGTCATTCTCCATCCCTTCGGAGGTGCCTGAGGCCACTTGCAAGAACATGGCACAGAGGAGGCTGCTCAAAGCTGGGGTCAATTTGCTGGCTTGATTTGAATGGAGGAATTTTCAAAGAGCTACCTAGTAATTACAGGAACCCCATAGACTGTCCTGTTTTCCCATTAACACAGTTTCTTCCAGTTTTCAGGGGAATTATTTCAACATCTGGGCTACAGATAAACCAACAATTTAATTAGACTTCTGAAAATGGAAAGAATGAACTATGCAGTCAAGCATACACTTTCATCTTGAAACGGATCATAAAATATTTGTGTGCTTTCCTTCTCTGCTGCTTTAAAAATCTGTCCTTGGTTTATATATAGGAAAGTATTGAAGACTAAACAGACAACCCTGATTTTTTAAATATAAAAATTTATCCTTACAGAGGCTAATTTGCAGCATGAAACCCTGGTTTTCACTATTTATTCAGGAAGTGAGAGGGAAATAAAAAAAAAAAAGTGCATTGAAACAGCACTTTCAGTTGAATGATTAAATATGCAATAATTCTGTAAATTAGTGATACAAATATGTTTTTTGTGAATGTGGCATCAAAAGTTTGACAAGACTATGAAACTCCTAATGGCTACATGTAGGGTAATGAACTGTGGATTCCCCATTCACTGGAAATTAAGGCAAAATGCAAGATTAACTTCCCTATCCATTCCCAAGAAGAGGTATGATGATGCCTGAATGACTTGGCTCAATTTCCAGCAGTATAAAGGTATCACCTTTCTGATCTGATTCAAAACAGAAGCACAAGACATAACTTGATAGAAAAGCATGCTATTCTGACTTATTTATTCTGGTATTTTAAACCACTGCTCATTGCCCCAGACAATTTTGCATTTACAAGACAGAATATTATGCTAAAATCCCTGAAGTATGCAGTAAGAAATCTCATCTGCTCCTTACCTATTCACTGTGAGTTCAGTTTGTTCATGCTACAGGGATGGGAGCATTTAAAAGAAATGAAGAACAGAGCTGAGGAAGGAACCCAGGAGCTTTGTTCAGAGTGTCCTGCTAGACCCTACAGGCTGGTGCCACTTGCATCCTCATTAATGCTCAAGTGGTGGTGTGTGAATAAAACAGATTTGATGTGCCAAGATATACAATCACGGTAAGAAAGCATTGGAGATGTTACAGCCTCATTATCACATTAGATATTCACATTTGCAGCTACTTCTCCAATCAGGAGGAGGATTAGGTGGCCATGGTGCACGGCTCCAGAAAGAAGATGGGGAAGAAACAGAGGGGGTGGAGTGAAAACAGCATTACCTGCTTCAGATGTTGCTGATGATGAAGGTAGGAGAGATAATACTGGACTTGGCATTGCAACACTGTCAACAGCTGCTGGTTTCCTTCTGGTCATCACATTACAGGCAGAACTTTCCATTTTACCATGAAGTGAAGTCTGGTCTGCTTTTAAGTGGGGACCTGCAATTCCTGAGGAAACAAAATTTGGATGAGTATTAACACTGTAACATGCCTAGGGATATATCTGTAAAAAAGAGAAGTCAGTTGCTGTCCCTGCTACATTGATATATTTCCATATTTCCTTGTGAATGTATCTGTAATACAGTTGTGATAGTAGCAAGGGTCATAATTGTTATTAATTTTTGATAATTTTGCTGAAGGATGTACCATCACTGGTCTCTATAAACAATGGTAAACCAACAGAACATTCTGCATTAGTACTTTTTCTTCTAAAAAAAGTACACTCTGATACATGTATAAAGACAGATATCCTTCATAACTCTATTTAGTGGGAATGGCTATGTATAATTTCCTGTGTAGTTCATTCTCCACACATAGTTACATACTTCTCTGCTATAAACACCTGACTTAGTGGGTGTTTCATCTGAGTAAGGAGCAGGCATCAGGAACAACCCCAATATGCAATTCCCATCCAGAGCACATTACTTTTATTTTTCAGGAATTCCCTTCCTAATTAAATTTGCCTTGCAGCTCATCAAAGGGGAGTGAGTCAAAAAAAGAAAGAGTGCTTTGTCATATGTCTTTCTACCTACAATTTACAATGCAGAATAAATGAGTGATAGAAAAATGCCAAAGAGGTTAAATATTCCAGAAGAATAAAAGTTATGCATTTATGGCTGGCAAATTCCTCCACTAACAGTAAATACAAATAACTCTCCTATAGTTTGTAACCATTTTGCTTGCTTGTAAATATGTGAAATTTAAACTGCTGGCATGGAAATTTGAAAACCTCTCCCAGTCTCTGTGATGTAGGCCTTCAACATGATTAGGACAGGTATTAATTTATCAGACATAATCCTTCATAAATTCCTTCTTTTTTTCAGATCTCAACCTGCTCATGAGCCTCAGATAAAATGCATCAGATTTTGGCAACTAAATTATACAATGATTCAAAAAATCACAGAGCAGCTGAGATTTAAAGGCTGCTCTTAAGACCACCTTGCCCACTTCACCCCACTCAAGCAGGGTCATCCAGAGAAGGCTGCCCTGGAGCACATCTGGCCAAATAAGAATATCTCCAAAGAGGCAGAGTCCACAACCTGTGTCTACAACCTGTTAATCCCCTCAGTAAATCTACACTGTTCAGGGATAACCTGTGTTTCAGCTTGTGCCCATTGACTCTTGTCCTGTCACTGGGCAGCACTCAGAATAATCTGGCTCCATCCTCTCTAATCTTTCCCATCAAACATTTGCATATGTGAAAAAAAAAAAACCCTGAGCCTTCTCTTCTCCAGGCAGAAGATCCCATCTCTCTGAGCCTTTGCTCGTAAGAGAGATATCCCAGATTCTTCATAATCTTTGAGGCCTCCCACTGGACTTTCTCCCATATGTCTGTGTTCCTCTGCCACTCCTCTGAGTTCTGAAATTCTCCAGATTTGTTGAGGGTGCTCTCTACCCTGTCACCCTGCTCAATAATTGATGCATTAAAAGTTTTTAGTCCCAATATTGTGGGGTGCACCTCTACTGGCTGGTCTCTAAGTGGATTTTGTGCTACTCATCACAGCCCTCTGAGACCAGCCAGTTTTCAGTCTGTCACACTGTATATTTGTCCTGCCTGTGTTTCATCACTTTGTCTATAAGAAGCTGATAGAACTCAGTGGCAGAACTCTTGCTAAAGTCAAGATAAGAAACATCAGATTGCTAAGGCATGATTTCCCCTCCACAGCTCTGTGATGACTACTCCTGGTCATCTTTTCCTCCGTCATATGTTTGGAAATGCTCTTCACAATTACTTACTTCATCAGATTCTAGGGATTGAGGTGAGACTGAATGGCCTTGCTGCTTCCTTGCTTTTTCTTCTTGACCTTATTGGACAGATATTTCCTCTCTTCTAGTCTTCAGAAACCTCTCCTGATCACCACAACCTTTCAAAACTAACCCAGAGTAGCCTGACAGTGATGCTAGCCAGATCCCTCAGCACTTTTGGGTACATCCTGACAAATCCCATGGATTTATGCATATCCAGTTCATTTAACTGTTCCCTAATCAGATCTTCCTCCAAGAGTAGGTTTTCCTTCCACACCAGTCTTACATGTCTGGGATACTCAAAGGCCAGTCTTACCAGCAGAGATCAAGGCAAAGAGGACAATCAGTCTTCTGCTGATCTTTTCCAGCCAGGGTCCCTGTTTCATTCAGCAAGAGGCCCATATTTTCCATAGGCTATTTTTGGCTGCTTTATGTACCTGTCAAAACATTGTTGATCTTCTGCCCTAGATTCAGCTCCACTGACTTCCTAAGCCCATCCCTGCATGATTGAACATTGTAGTTCTCTGGGTCACCTGCTTCCATGTCTCTCTTGCTTCCTTTTTGTGCCTGATAGTACTCAGGAACTTCTTGGTCAATCATGAAAATCTCCTGACATCTTTGCTGAGTTTGATTTGCCACTTTGATCTGGTTTTGCATGCCTCCACAATATTCCTGATGCAGGCCAGCAGCAGGCCTCCTGGCACAGCAGGTCAGGTCAGGAGGTGGGGGCCTTTATCCCCTGCAGCACTGAACCCCCTCTGCCACCCCTGGCTGCACCTGGATAGCACCTGGTGGTTCCTCAAAGACTTTCCACAGGTGCTCTGACACCTGCAATCACAGAACATCAAGCCTGGGAAAACCCCCTAAGATCATCAAGTCCCACTGTTCCCCCACCACTGCCAAGGCCGCCACTAACCCATGGTCCCAAGTGCCAAGTCCACATGGCTTTTAAATCACTCCAGGGGATGGGAACTCCAACACTGCTCCTGGGAGCATGTGTCAGCACTGGACAACCTTTTCTTTGAAGAAAGTTTTGTTAATATACAGTTTAAACCTCCCCTGGCACAGCTTTCCCCTTGTTCTGTCCCTCATTCCCTGGGAGTAGAGNGGTGCTCTGACACCTGCAATCACAGAACATCAAGCCTGGGAAAACCCCCTAAGATCATCAAGTCCCACTGTTCCCCCACCACTGCCAAGGCCGCCACTAACCCATGGTCCCAAGTGCCAAGTCCACATGGCTTTTAAATCACTCCAGGGGATGGGAACTCCAACACTGCTCCTGGGAGCATGTGTCAGCACTGGACAACCTTTTCTTTGAAGAAAGTTTTGTTAATATACAGTTTAAACCTCCCCTGGCACAGCTTTCCCCTTGTTCTGTCCCTCATTCCCTGGGAGTAGAGTACGGCCTGCACCTGGCTGCACCCTATGGCTGGGGAGTTGTAGAGAGTGAGAAGGTCCCCCCTGAGCCTCTTTTACTCCAGGCTGAGCCCCATCAGCTCCCTCAGCTGCTCCTGGTGCTCCAGACCCTTTTCCCTTTTGCGTCTCTTCACTGTGCTCAGCTTCTCCATACGCCAACCAAAAATTCCTTCAATTTGCTCTTTGGAGCTGCTGTGAACAGTCCCTATGAGCTTAGGTTTCTGGCACATAAAATGAGAAATATCAGCAGATCTGTGGGTTATCTCAGAAACTGTGGAAGATATCCCTATCAGATGCAGGCACAGAAATGCTGCAGTGAAAGGAATCTGAAAGATGGAGCTACAAATGGACCAGTTTGGGACAGGAGTCCTTATGAAACCGTAACCTGATATCAACTTGAGGATTTAAGGGAGGCAAGAAAGGGCAGAAATAGTCATAAGTGAGACAGTGTTACAGGTCACAGCTTGGTGGAGATAAACAGAGCCGTCTCTGCCTATTAGACCACACATCTTTCCAGAGCCTCAAATCTGGTATTAAGCATCTCAAATTGTATCCATTAAATTTCAATCTCTCTCTGCTCGGCTTCTCTAGTGCAAATGAGAACAATAATATACCCCTCATCTCAAGAGCAGTCCTGTGAAAATAAAATTATCAACATTCATGAAACATTCATCTATTCATACCAAGGCTTAGAAATGTGGAATAAATGAGACATGATGTCACGCACTGAATAGCAAAAGGAAAATCCAGCTCCCAAATAGCTGTTCATTAGGTGAGCTCTATACATTGAATAAAGCAGTGTCCCATAGAATAAGTGAGATATTTGACTAGGTAATTACCCTTTGGAACTGTGTGTGTGCACACCTGAGGTTTCACCACTACACAGTGCTTGGGTTTGTGCCTTAACAATATTTATTCATGAGTGTAGTGGGTGCACAAGAAATGTGCACATGTGGGTGCATGTATCAATACACACACACATATGTGCACGTGCATATGGTACATAATAATGCTAACAACCTCATAAATTCAACATCTGGTTCTAATTAAACTGAAGGGCCTATATAAAGAGCCGTATGAAAACATGCAGCTGTAACCTGTTGACCTCTATTGATAAAAAAAGAAAAAAGTCTGTGAAGCTGTGTTTCAACATATCAAGGGACAATCACTCATTTTTTCAAAGGTAATCCCCCACAAACCACTTATCCTCTCAAATCTCTACCTGCACACAGTGTTTGCATTAGGGACCTTGATTTATGGATCCCCACTCCTTGGATGGAGAGGCCAACTTCCTGTTGCCGTGGTTACTTAGATCTTGGTTCAAGGTTAAACTACTCCCAAATCAAAATCAGTGGCAGGCACAGCATCTACCAGCCAGGTTATTGACTACCCTAGGAGACTTAAGGGTCAAAGACCAAAGTGCTGTTTACTGCCTTTGGGGTGAGTCAATATTTTCAATATTTTTATTCTGTTTCTTCTGAAGAAGTAGTTGCTGCTCAATTACCACCTATCTGGGTTTAGCAAGGTCATACAAATCATTGAGGAAAGTCCTCCTCCTACAGAAGAGATACAAATGTAATGAATTACTTCAAAGTCTACATGGCCCAATTGCAGCTCATCACCGGTGAATCATGGGTTCAGACATCTGTGTTTTGTTTTAGGAGCTGGGTTTCTTCAGCCTGCATCCCTCACCTCACTGAAAACCTCATCTATATTGAGGAAGAAGAGTAATTTATGGATCTGGAGCAGTCAATGAGGGAGAACCATCAGTTTTCTTTCATGGATACCAGAATGAAAGCAGAGATTCAGAGGCATTGTTGCAAACACACAGAGGTGCAGCAATGTGCTCACGAGGCTTTGATGCACGCTGCAGTAGTGGAATGTCTGTCCTTCAGTGGATAGACCTGCTGGTGTAGTGTCATCACCTCTCATTGGGCTTTTTCTTCTCAATTGGAGTGCTCTGTTCAGAGCACCTTAGGTAAGAGAAGGCCCTAGTTCAACTCATCTAAGAATCGGGTGAAAATAAATAATTTGCAACACCATCACAGGGATCTAAGAGTTTAAAATTCACACACTCATTCATTGAATCAGTATATTTTATTCTTTGGCACTGACTCAGAAAGAGAGAAGATTCTGTGGGGGCTGGAGCACCTTTGCTATGGAGACAGGCTGGGAAGAGATGTGAGTTGTTCAAACAGAAGAAGACAAGGTTCTGGGGAGACCATACAACCCCTTCCAGTGCTTGAAGGGAGCTTAAAAAAAATCTGAAGTGTGACTTATTTGCACAGCCAGATAGCGATAGGACAAAAGAGAGCGAATTTAAATTCCAAGAGGAGAGTTTTAGATATTAAAAGAAATACTTCCCTGTGAGGGTGGTGAGGCCCTGGCACAGGTTGCCCAGATAAGCTGTGGCTGCCCAGATAAGCTGCGGCTGCCCCGATAAGCTGTGGCTGCCCCATCCTGGGAAGTGTCCCAGGACAGGTTGGATGGGGCTTGGAGCAACCTGGGGTAGTGGAAGGGGTCCCTGACCATTGCAGGGGGGTTGAAAAAAGGTGGTATTTAAAGTCCCTTCCAACCCAAACCATTCCAGGATTCTATGATGTACACTTGTGGCCTGACTCAGACCTTATTTATCACCTATCTGTTAATCTTTGTGCATTTCCTCCAAATTAGAACCCTTTTCATCCCATGAAAGACCCATACCTTAACTCCCCTGAGTCCCACTGAAAGCACAGACATCACCACATGCACATGCAAGTGAACAATGGGCAGCAAAGCAGGAAGGAAATCAGTCATTATGTATATAATGAGGAAGGGCACGAGGAAAGGACAGCTTCAAAAGCAGAGGCGGACACGAAGGACTTTATCAAGAGCCTAAAGCTGTGATGGTATGATTACAAAGAAAAAATCACCGTAGTCATAAGTAAAAAGGTGATTCAGGAGAAGCACAATTCTAGTTCAGGGCAAACTGGCAGAAAGCTTGTGTAGGAGGGAAGACAATGTTGACTTGAAATTGGCCTTTCCTCAAAGATTTATAGCATTTTTCATTCACTGGCTAAGCAACTTATGAGCTCTAACTGATATTAATACATTAATTTTAAAGACCTGGTAATGATTTTTATTGTTATTAAGTGCTAACTTTTCAAGCAATGTGGTCCAACTGCATTGTGCTGGGCTCTGTACAAATGGATTAATTTACTTCCCTTGCTTTACTGTTAAATCATGATCACCCTGCTTATTGCATTCATCTGTTCTCTCTCATCATGTACTTGCACAGAAAGATCTTGGACAATGTGCACCTTTTCTTCTTTAATCTGTGTACAGAATCTAGCACAACGTGCACCCAGGCTGGAGCTCAAAGTGCCAGTCCAAAGAGATAATAAATGTTAATTTGACATTGGGAAACGGAGAAAATCAGCTGATAAAAATTGATCTCAGTGAAGCTTCTGCTAGGGAATATTTTTCTTTAGAGAGTTCATTGGATTGGATTTGTAATCCCCACAGATTTCTGGAAATCCACAGCTATACTTAAATTGTTTATGCGTCTGACCATTGTTATTGGAAAACTCTTACAGATGGGTTTTTTTTTTTTCCTCCCAGTGTCTTTGCACAATGAAGCTGCACAATACAGCTGTACAGGAATGCACGTCTAAACATGCAGTTAGTCATAGTATTTGCATTTTGATAACTCCTCAGTTTGGAATAAAGAACTAGACGAAACCCCATATCTTGGTGAATCTTTTCTTAAGGCTGGTTTTAAGTAAATCAGTCAAAAGTTTGGCATTGCATCATATTCCAGAAGGGAGAACTGAATTACTATGTGATAAATGTAGTTAAGGAAAGTAATTATTCTTCTTAAAGTAATATTATTACCTTTCTAACTTATGGAAGTAATTTCCCTGGGTTCTATTTGACATGTATTATCATTTAAAATAACTGTACTTTCAATGTAAAGCACTGCTTTATGACTTTAAGTCCTTTTATCTTCCTCCCTTTTCCACCACCACATTAAAAACTTCAAATTCCACCTTTTCTGAGAGGGATTTTCTATTTTGCAGAGTGTGTCCCCCTGAATAAAACCAAGTGCCTGTGGAATAATAATACAAAAAAATTACTCCCATTGCCAACAGGCAAAAATTTAAGAGATGAAGACTGCTTTATTTCATTCTAGCTATTTTCCTACCTTTTTTTTTTTTTTTATTTTAATCAGAATAGCTTTAGAGAAAAGAAAGAGGGAGACTGAGAAAGCCATCATTAGATAGATCTTCTGATCTTTATCTCCAGTAGCACAGTCAGAAGAGCTAATACTATGATGATAGCTTTGAAATCTCTTAGGAATTGAATAAAAAGAAGTGATAGTGATGAACTCCCAGCTAATAAACACAGAGTGCTTATTTCTGCAGAATGATCAATTTCCAGATGTCCTGAGGCTTGTCTGATATAGTTGATTTACTCATTCTCCCTCACTTCACTAATAAAGCTCAAGTCCTACATCAGATTAGAGAAGAGCTCTCTTAAAGGGGCAGGAGGAGGGCTGGCATCATGGCACACAAATGCTGGGAGACACACTAATCTCTTCTGCCTCCTTCTATAACCACCAAGCTGTCTTAAACAGCTGCCTTCCTCTGCTGAAATCATACACTTTATCTGCTTTGGGCTAGTACAGTAATACAGACAATTAATTTGTTATCTCGGTAGTGGAAATTTAATGCAATGATCTAAAAGAACTCTTACATATTGTGATAAACTTTAGTGCCTCCAGGGCACTTCTCCTCCATAGGACTCATTTCACATCCCATCCATTATGTAAATGAGATGTGGAAATAGTTTAGTTCCCCTTATGTATCTGTACACTGATGGATTGCACAAAGTCAGCCCTACTGAAACTAATGAGGTTAAATGCATCTTGCCATTCCTTTCTACTTGGGTGAATCTCTGTGCCTGTGTTCAAGAAATGCAGTGTGAGTCCTCCACTTCTTCACTTCTTTATGAAGATAATTGCGTTTCCTGACAGGGAGCACAGTGGCAACTGCTGCAATACCTGAGGCCTGGCAAGGCATCTCTTCAGCAAGCAGAGCAACTGCTGTGGCTCTGTGCAGGTGTGGCATTGTCTGGGGAGGCTTCAGATCCTCTTCCAGTTTGGGGACAAGGGTCGCAGGGCCGTGTGGATCTGCATGCAATGACATGAAGTATTTGATAACTACGTAGTTGTCAGCATTAGCAACGAAAGGATTAAACCCCTGGAGAACAGGGTAAGAATAGGAAAGCATTATTTTTCTGATCATCAGGATGAGTCTCAAGACTCCATTGCTCAGCCATAAAATGTAAGTAAGGATTTCTTTCTAATATCTGATCTTTGCCTGCACTCTGTCAGTGTGAGGCCATCCCACCCTCGCATTGTCACTACAGGCCCTTTCCAAAATCCTTATCCAGCTTTCTTAGAGCCCCTTTAGGTACTGGAAGGGCCTCTAAGGTATCCCTGGATCCTTCTCTTCTCAGGTGAACAGCCCCAGGTCCCCCAGGCTGGCTCCAGAGAAGAGGTGCTCCAGCCCTCTGAGCACCTTTATGGCCTCCTTTGGACTTCTACCAACAGGTCCATGTCCTAATATTGGGGGCTCCAGACCTGGACACATCACTGCAGGTGGGGTCTCATTACAGGAGAGCAGAGGTGGAGAATCCCCAACTTCAGCCTGCTGCCCATGCTCCTGGGGCTGCAGCCTAAGAGGATGATCAACTGCAACTTGAATTTTGAAAGACCAGTCTCCTGTCCTTTTCATATTTGTAGTGAATTAGACATCCTGGCAGATTCATTCTTGCTCTTCATTGCCTTTTGGTTTTACTTTGTCTTTCCTCTTTCCTGTACCAGTACAGGAAGAATCACAGACCTTCTTCCTCCTCTGCATATTGCCAGGGTGAGTCAGGAGGCTGAGGAATAAGGGACATGCAGCCCCAGTCACTGGAGATGAAGTCTGTGTGTCTGGAAGCTCAGTCTTTAGTGAATTCCAAGATGAACATTTAGTGTAGCTTGTGGGAGCAGTTCACAGTCCAGGGCAGCACAGGTCAGTCACACAAGGTGACTGTAAAAGTGCTCCTGCCCTGTCCCCTCCAGCCCCACTGTGGGCCCCTCCCAGGCCCCCAGCCCTTCAAACAGAGTGGGACTGGGATTCCAAAATATCGTGGAAGAAGCCACCAAATTATCTTTTTTTTTTTTTTTTTTTTTTTTTTTTTTTTTTGTGCCAGGAAATAATGAACACATGAAATTAGGATTTTTAGTGGAAGTTGGATCAAAGTGGAAGAACACAGTGGTTATATGCGGTGACAGCAATAAATAAATTTAATGAAAGGAAAACTCGAGGGGTCAAAAGACCAATTCAGAGTCAAAGGCTCTGAGTTCCCAGATCTTATGAACAGAGTTTTAAGGCAAAGGGTTCAGTATCAAAAGATTTTCCTGCTCAGAGACTGCAACTTTAAGTTCAACAAAAAATTACAGTTTACAGTTGTTGGAGACTGACAGAATCAAGAGGGACAGACAGAGACTGACAGGGCTGGAGAAATTAAATTTGTAGTGATGAAGAAATAAATTCTCTCACAGAGGGGATAGGACAAAAATTAAAATCTGTGAAAAAGGTGAAATGAAAAAGCACTATTTGAGGGAGGATGGTTAGGTGGAAGAGGGAGACAAAAGGCTCTTTTTTTAAAAACATGAAAAGCCATTAGGTGCACTGAGGGTCAGAAATGAAAAGATCTCTAGGTAGGAGCAAGGAACTGCGCCTAGAATAAGTAGTCATTCCAAGATGAGCTGTCACAATAGATGAGGATCTGCTCACTGGGGAGAAAGAAAACAGAAGACAGGATTTCTTTCTCAAGAACGCAGCTGAGGAAAGACAGATGGGGAAATTTCAGTCTGTAAGTAATAAGAAAAGTCAAGGGTGGTATTTTGAGTTGTTGTTTTTCTAAACAACAGGGATGATCATTTTTAAATGTGGCAGATAGAGCTGATATCCCCTAGGCAAGTAGGGTTGGGAGCAGTTTGTATTTATCACAGATTAAATGGGACACTGGCAGCTCTGGTAGGAGAGTGCTGGCATGAAGCAAAGCCAGAAGAGTCAAGTTGCCAGTGGGGGGAGGACAAATGATGCACAAGGGCTGGGCTGGTGTAATGATGGGAGTCATTTTTCAGGCACATCCATGGTACAAAAAGTGATGAAAACTAAGAGAAGTTATTAAAATAATTAGCAAAAATCTTGCTGAACACGTTCAGCTGAGACCTTCACTAAGGAAATACAGTGTTCCTCCAGAAACGGCTTCGTTCTCTCTGTGTATGCATTAGCAAAAGACAATATATGTTTGCTGCATGAATTCAGCTGATATATTTCTCTTGCTAACATAAATGTTGTATTTGCACCACACCAACCTAAGCAGTCCTGTGGCAATGTCTGTGTTAGAGACATAAACTGTGTCAGGGATGTTGCTCGAACCCAGAAATCCATCTCGTTACAAAAAAGGAGAAGGAGAGAACCAGGAGAGCACCTCCACCTTGGAACTTAGGTCAGTAATGTCTGAACTGATCCCCCAAGGGTTACACACCTTTCTACCCACTGCAGCTGCAGGTGAAGGTGGCTAAGAAACCACAAAGGTACTTGGGGACAGGTGGGGTGAGGATAGGCAGAAAGTCACAGGGCTGACAAAAGCATCCAAAGCTGCTGATTTCTAAGTTAGCATTTTCCCTGCTGGGCAGGGCAGCAGAGCAATTTCATTTTTCTTCTTTATCTGTAATAAGCTGTGCCACAGTTCATACAATCAGAAATACTCTGAGTATGACATGCATTTGAAGTGAAATCTCAGCACTTAATAGGAGTCTCCATAGACTCTGCAATTTAGAAGAGGTAAAACTCAACTGTAACAGAGTAGGTTTTATTTTTAGAAGGTCTCATGTTGGCTTTGTTTTAAAATCTGAGTCCATTCATCCCACTTTAATGCTGATTTATCATTAAATGAGTGCTGTCTTTGTCAGCAATGGAGATGAAAAATAATGCACGCTGGGAGTGCATCTATTGTTTTTTTTCTCTTTTCTTCTTTATTTCAGATCAATAGATAAGGGGTGTTTTCTCACCTTTCATGAGGAAAACTACAGTAATTGACTTTATTATGAAAATTGAAATCTGTTTAAACAGATGCATAGGTAAGTTTGTAAGTATTATTGACAATTAAACTCAACAACAAATAAGTTAAACAGCATTTGAAAACTACTAAAATATGTCAAAATTATCAAATACAGTACAATGTTTGGCTTTATTTAAATATCTCAGTGTGCCTATGAATGGAGAAAAGACAGTCAGATGGGAAAATCAGAATTTTCCTTGAAGTTCATCCTTTTGCTTTTATCCAGTTAAAAAACCCAGTGACACACTATTGTTCTGATATGAACCTTAGTATAAAATCTTCAGTCGTACGTTCCTTTAAAATGAAAATTCTGAAGGAAATACTTTACTCAGAGTGTTTTTCATTAAAATTCTTGCTGGAGACTGCTTCCTATAACAGTGGAAGAAGGATGGCAGAGAGACCACGTATAATAAGGTCAGAGAGTGCCTCTGTGGAGCAGAGACACAAGAAGGGATATGACTGATGAAGAAAAGGTTAAAGAGGTGAAGAGTGCAGAGTGGAATGAAATAGGAAAATAGATGGAAATAGGAGACAAAGAATAGATTGGAAAGAAGTTGGAGGAGGGAAATCACTTATTACAGACATGTGTGAGAAGCAGATTGACAAGAACCAGAAGAAAGAGCATACATGGAAAACACTAAATGCTCTTAACCACTGACATTTGGAGCTATGCTATCAACTTTAAGGCTGCACATCCATGCTTGAGTCACTCTAAATTTGCAGAGAGCTTTTCTTCAAGGCTTTGGTGCAAGCTTGTCTTCAGTTTTCACATTCTCTGGAGCCAAAACAGAGTATTTTAGGTTCTCCAAGCAGTGAACTGCTCTCCCTATAGCCTTATATGCTTATTTTATAGCACCAGGCAGACAAAATACAGACTGGTGGATCAGGGTAGGAATATGTTCCCTTTAAGTATCCTCTCTGAGAGAGCATCATGATGAAGCAAAGATTATACAAGCTAAGATTTTTTTTTTTTTTTTTTTAATTATGACTCCTTTCCTGGGGTGGCAGAATTTTATTGTACAAAAGCAAAGATGGAACAGAGACAGAATCTGCTGAAATTCTGGCCCTGACTGAGACTTTGGTCAGGTCATAGCCCTATGGAAAAAACAACGAATGTCAGGAAGCTGACAAGCACAAGCTCTCCAACCTTTATGCCTAAAATTAGGTTAACAGTGTACTTTCTTTGTTCAGGACTCTGTGTCCCAGTACAGATTGACACGAGGAGAGGTCTCAGTTTCAGAAAATTGTTTGTAAAAGCTGGCCTTGTAAATTTTGTAGAGAATATAGAATTCTGGACAGAAGAATTCTAAAGGGACTTTATTTAGCAGTTTGGATGTAAAAAAGAACTCAGGCCTTGTTTTTTTCCTACTGGGACAGGTGCCCAAGAAAACAGCTCAATCAAATTCAGTGTTTTGAATTTTCTCTTCATAAACAAATCTATGGACTTGTACTTAACACTGTCCCGACAGTGTTTTCTTCTAATAACAAAGGGAATAGTGGGTTTATCTCACTTTAAGTGGCAGCAACTCATCTTTCTACACTAGAGTTATGTATTTAAGGCTGCAAAGATGAAATTAGTGCAGTCAGAAGAGTGGAGTGGGCATTTCAGCTGAAAAAGTGGGACCTACTTTAGTGCAAGATTATTTATGCTCCAGGCTCCATCAGCTAAACTTTCACTGACCATGATGAAAGCTGAGAAATCTAACTCGGGCAGCAATCTCCTGCTACACATCCAGATTTGGGTGAGAGCAACCATCCTCCCCGTGAAGCTCCGTGGCCAAATCACCACTCAAATGTAAATTCCTCCCACTCAAAAGGAGAGGCTCAAATGTGTATGGTGCATCTCTGGGCCAGGAGTCTGAAGTCTCTGCAGGCACCTGGTTGTATTTGAAATGCCCTGAGGTATTTGAAACATCCGAGGGAGGCTGGCAGATATGATAAAGGGCTTGAGACAAGACCTCTGCCCTTCTGCAAGAGCAGCTGGAGGCCAGGCAGGATACTCTAGGCATCTCAAATGACAGTTGACAACTCTGTGTGGGCAAGTGAATCAAGTCCTGAGCCTTCATTCTTGCTTGTCCCAAAGTCTCTTGTGGGTAGGGAAATATCTCATCACTGTAAATATCCCCTTGTCACCTATGAAGGAGCAGCACAAACCTGTCCTGTCAACTCTTCCCTGAGCAGGAGGTAAAATGGCTGTGATGCAAGGCATCAAGGTGTATGGGCAGGAAATTTAAACCATGGAAACGTCCCCTTATCCTTTAAGATGGATTTGTTACCCAGGCTGAAAATTAGGAATTTTTTTTTTCTGCACCAAGGCAAAGGTCTTTGGCTTCACATTACAAAGAAGCAAGCATATATTTCTATTTCCAGCAAACAAAGCAATACTACTACTACTACTACNATCAATGAAACAAATATAGCCTATCCAACTGATATAAGAACAAGCCATTCCTAAGTGTATAATTTGCTTCATCTGTGTTTGAAACTACCTCAAAGCAAAAAAGTCAATATGTCTCAGAATGATGAGACAACTAACTAAGCTTAACATTTCCTCTCCCCTCTTGTTTATCCATTCGTCATCATTCATTTAGTTTTGGTAAAATACTCTGGAAGCAAAACCATCATGATGATTTATGCACATGTACCACTTAAATCCAGCTCAACCTCTCAAAAAAAAAAAAAAAAGCCTCTCAAGGCAGCCTAAGTTATCATTTTGTCTTAAGCTGGGTTTCTCCACAGGAATTTCTCTCCTTCCCACAAACAAAAGAGCCATTTCATCTAGAGCTGTGAATCCTCAGAGATAGAAAAAAAATCCCCCATGAAATGCCAAAGACGCATGAGTAAAATATCTTCATTGATGAAGATTAACTGTTTAAATGAAAAAAAACAGTGTTGAGCAACTGGTGGGCATTTCCAGGGCTTGCTGTGCTATTTCTGTATCGCTGCGCGGCTGTTTCTCATTCCAGGAGTTAAAGGGGGGGAAAAGAAGTCTTCTGTTTTTTCAAACGATCTGGAACTATTTGGCATGTGACTTCTGAAGTGTTTAGCACAGACTTAATAAAAAAAGTCATGGACATTTATCAGCCCAGGTCCAAAATCTACTTGCCTGCCTGGTATCATCAGTCATCATGCTTAATGAAAATACTAATGGCATTTCAATTGCGTTTCAAGAGAAATGAGCTGTTTCAACTGAACAGGAATTAGAAAAAAAATTAAGTTTTTGTACAAAGAGTATATCACTCTCCTTTTTTATTATTATTAATTAGATGAAGTGCTTGGCTTCAGAGAAGGCTGGGGTCTCAGCTGTGCAAGTAAGATAGACATACAAAATGAGAAATGAGCCACATCAGTAGACAGAGAAAGGAAGAAAAAGAGTTAAGAACAAAAAATAGAACAGGAAACAGAAACACACAAAATGTTTTCAAACCACTCATTGGTGTCTAAGCTAAGTTGAGTATTTAGATGATCAGCAGAGCGAAAGAGACATCTCCAGAGGTCGAGTCATAGCACTTGAGCTAGATGCCTGTGCTTGAGCACAATTAACCCACACTGGCTGGTTCAAACCCACACAAACTTTCAGAAGTCAACATATGAGTGGCAGGCAAACAATCTCACCACCACCTAACAGCAAGTCAGCAAGACATGCAGCTTGGTGATAGAACAAGAGGAAATGCCCTCAAGTTCCATGAGAGATTTAGACTGGATGTTGGGAAAAATTTCTTCATTGAAAGGGCTGTCAAGACCTGGCACCCAGGCACAGCTGCCCAGGGCAGTGATGGAGACCCCATCCCTGGAGGGATTTTAAAGCCATGTGGATGTGGCACGTGGGGACATGGGTTGGTGGTGGCCTTGGCAGTGCTGGGGGAACAGCTGCACTCATGGTCTTGGAGGGCTTTTCCACCTAAATAATTCTGTAATTTTACGTGTCACACTCCTGTTCCCCAACCCAGTTCCCTAACACAGACTCCATCTCAAGGCTATTGCTAAGATGGGTGCAAGCCATGCCTCTCCTCTGGAGCACAGGGATGGAGACACAGATGGCTCAGATCTCCAGGTGGCACCACACAGCCTGCTCTTGCACTGTCAGGATGGAGCAGGACAGAGGTACCCAGCAGATGAAGGTGTCAGTAGGTGGTGCTGATAGCCAAGGGGTGCAATCCCAGGTTTCACTGCAGCAGTGCACCTAGATCATGTGCTGTATTTGTTCCCTCACACAGATCATATTTGCTCTGGAGATCTTACACATTCATCATGTCATCTTCACAGATGCACAACGTCCAGTGCAAATTTTGACTGTTAACTTTTTTCATTTCCCATCTTTGCAAGTTTTTTCACTTTTTTTTTTTTTTTTTT
>VZSE01012833.1:31753-50458 GCA_013398275.1 Promerops cafer
AAAAAAAAAAAAAAAAAAACAACAACCAAAAAAACCCCCTAAAAAAACACCAAAACACCAAAAAAAAGGCATGATGAAGCCTTCTTCTGTTGGGGACGAGAAAAAATAACTTACTGCTCCCTGCAAATACATGAAACAACAAGGTGAACACAATGGAAACTTTTTCATATTTGTAAATATTGAGAAAAATTGAGTCATTCCCCAAATTGCTGATGTCTGAGAGCATTAGAATCTTCTGGGGTGCTACAGTATTGTTAGAACATTAGGATAATGTCTCCAGATGATAATTCAGGAGAAAGAGGATGATTCAATGAATGTTTTCCTGGGAGGCTGTGGAAGAAATCAATGCTGAAGTTAATCTAAGCTGAAGTTTTGTTTATGGGGTTTTGACGGCCCCAAACACGTGGTTACAGGAAGGTACATATGTAATGATTTTTGAGCTCAGCAACTCAAAGAAATGGAGTTTTGCAGATTTTGAGTGATGTATAGGCTGGTCTTGTCCAGTGTGACAGATAACACTCCCTTGGACCAAAGCACAGTTTAAAAACTCTTAGATGAGCACCTTACTACTCCCCACTGAGGACTTTCCAGGGGCTATCCTTATCCTTCAGCCTAGATTTTGTTTCTTAGAGTAAACCTACACTCCAGGACTGACTGGTCTTCATTTGTCTCCAAAGGGAGCAATTATTGAGACTTTCAGTCCATTTCCCACATTTCACATCCCCTTGCTCTTTTGCCCTATAGGAAATGAGGTACAGAATACAGGCTGTGACCAGCATTACACATTGCTAAGGATAAATAAGGTTCCAGTCTACAAAAAAGTAGCTTTCCCCTAAGAACATCTTTCTCACTCCTTATCATTCCCGCAATCCTCGACTGACTTGTATTGGAGGGCTATTATGCCAAATCTCTGATACTGGATCTCTGCTCAAGATGCAGCTTTTGATGGGGGAATGTCTGTGTAATTGCTTGTTGCAGTAATCCTACAGCACTTATTTTTTTTCCCCTGAAAGAATCCCATCTCAATCCAGCAGTTAACCCTACAAAAATTTGTGTACTTAGTTTATTGTCCAGGCCCAGTGTTCAGATGGTGAAGATGTTGAAACTGTTGCAACAGATATTCCTCAAAGAATCTGGTTTACAGAAACTGAAATGAAAAATAATATATATCTCTCTCTCTGTATACAGATATACCTATATATAGAGAGATATATGTACACATATGTACCCACTCTTAAAATCATGCATAGCCTCAACAATTACTATGAAAATGAAGTAACACTTCATTTACTTAGACTCCACAGGCCATGGCATGTGGGAGAAAAAAAAAGCTATGTCTGAACATTAATATGTGTGTTTCCAACTCAAAGTTTATTTTTCCTTCTCAGAGTGATATTTGTCATTTACTTAAAACCCAAACCATAACAAGGAGTACATTGATATTCCAGTACATTTTTCCTTCAGTGTTCCTTCCATAGTCTCCTCCTTCCTTTAACTGTTTCGCAAGTTCCTAAACTAGATTACATCAGTTCAGGAGCAGGAGTCCTGAGTCTTTTCTTCTTTTGGAGAGCAAAGTGACTTAAGCACAAAAGTTGGAGAGGGAAGAAGACAAAAAGCCACAACTGAATGTCCAGGGATCCTGCGGTTATGACTTGTCTGCCTGCTAGAAATGCTGTTCCTCATTTTCTGGTGTGTTCCTTGAAAGCACGTCTGCCTGCGTTGGTGGGTCTCGACTGTCCAAGTTTAGGTCAGATATATTAGAAATGGAAAAGCCATATTAGCTCAGCTAGCCCATCCTTCCAGCTGTCCCAGAATAGGTCAGTTCATTCATCCTTAAATGACTGGGCTTCCCCAGATTCCCTGGGGAACACTATTTCAAAGTCTGATAGGTTTTCCTTCTACAAGCCTGTCCTGATGTTAGATTAATTTAGTTTTGGATACTGAAGGGGAGGGCTTAAAAACTGTCTTCTTATGTGGGAAGGACAGTGCTGGGGGTGCTTAATCTGAAAGAAGAGATCTTTCAAGCTTCCAAGCATCTGCAGGAAAGGGTTTTTAAAGGACCCTCAACTGGCCGAGTGAAGCACTAGTCACTTTTAAAAGGTTGTTTTTGCATATGGATATCGATGGATAAACATATGTGAATATATACATATGTATGTAATAAAAAAATCAAGAATTATTAAAAGCTGGTGTCACGCCAGAGCTTATCTGAAATCTTTTTCTGAAAGCTTTCTGAGGGGTCATCTCACTGGTCCTTCTGCCACAGGTTTGTGACTGCTTCCAGGGGCAGATGAACGAGTGCCTTAAGTAGAATGGAACATGACCCTTGCTGTAAGTAAATATGTTACATAGCTTCTTTTTATACCGTATGGCTTAGCTGTGGAAAGAGCTCTTCACAGCTGTGATATGCACCCTCCCAGGCTGTACATGCATGTCAAACTAGGTTGTCTAACCCTGCTCCATGTATGAGAATAAGACCTTTAATAATAATGGTACAAAGTCCTCCTCTGGCTGCGCGGCACTTGCTGCAGTGACAGCAGGCATGCTCCTGTGGCTGGGAAGATGCTGGAGGAAGCAGGAGGAATGGCCTGGCTCTGGCACAGCCCCATTCAGAGTGACAGCCTTTTAGGGTGGTTTGTGCTGAAGCCAGTTCAGCAGTATTGCCCACATTACCACTGTTGTTTGTCTTTCTCTGCAGGCACTTGGTGCTGTTACTCCCTTGTCCTGGCTCCAACATGCATTACTCACTGACCTCTTTTCAGTCTCTGTGGCTCTCTTCAACACTGGCTTTGCTGGCTTTAAGAATTAGGGTTCTAATTTCTCTTACTGGCCTTGGCAAAAGAACTGGCAGTTCAGCTCCATTTTTTATCTGACCTTGGTCTTAAGTGTGACCTTCTCTCCAGAAATTTGCCTCTTCCTACCTACCAGCTAAGCAGCTAATTTACACTGTGGCCATAGCAGTAATTAATATTTAAAAAAGCTTTTCTCACCAAACAAATGTTATTGTCCTCCAGTAGAGGCAAGGATCGAGGAAAGTGTTTGGGCAGAAATGTGCTGCCACTAAGTTTTTAAATTAAGATGCTGAGGCTGAGTTTAGGCTGAGAAGGAAGGGGGATTAGAGAGACAACACCTGCACAGCATCCCAACATTTTCCATGGCACTGAGGGTCAGAGTCCATGGTTCATCCAGCATGGCTAATGGATCTTCCAGCTGGCCTGGTCAACAAACACTTGCCAAAGGCAATGCATGCATGTTGGAGGTGGCCACGTTGGCTCCACACCTGCTCAACAGAAGCCCTAAATTGTCTGGGCTAAGGGTGGATCTGGCACCGTCCCTTTGAAAATTTTCTGGGAAACTAGTTAGAGAAAAAAAAGCATAAAAAGCATCCCTGGAAATTTAGTTGAGGTCTTTCTGTCAGTCTTTCTGTCATCCTTTTCTCTTCCAAAGTTTGTGCAGTTTTGAGAAAGATCAAGTAGACATGCATGAGCCACAAGGGAAAGGCAGAAGAGAAACATAGTCCTTGGCTCTTGTGCAAAAGGGGAAAAATAGGTTGTAAGGTGCAAATTAGGTGTTTTTCTATCCCCTTTTTATCCATTAGGAATTCACTGAAGTGGCATGAGAAACAGCATTCACTGCAAAGTGTCAGAGGGAGAGGGCAAATGGTAACTCCCTCCAAACAAGCAGGATTTGAGTTCCTGGAGCACTGAAATTTTTTGCTGCCTTCTGGTAAACAGAGATATTACTCCACTGAGCTGACAATAACATGACACAACCTGTGGCTGTGATATTGTTGTGACTTAAATAGATCAAAAATTGGCCACCATGACCACAGTGAGCGAACAATGGGAGAAGTGTGGATGTGAGAGCAGACAGGTTGAGAAATGGAACGGAGAAAGAGCAACAAGTAGTACCCTCTAGTCCCAAACAAGAAATGAAAAGTCACAAGGAAAAAGTCACTTGTGCACTCCTCCACAAGTTCATCCTGAGGAAGTCAACAAGTATCCCATTTCTCACCACAAATGCAGGGCAGAATCTGCAATGATGAGCGCATAGGCAGCTGGCAAAGTTATTATCTGGAAATCATAAAATGCTGAAGCTGTTTTTTTTTGTTGTTGTTGTTGTTGCTGTTTTTGTTTTTTTTTTTTTTTTGTTGGTTGGTTGGTTTGGTTTTTTGTTTGTTTGTTTGGTTTTTTTTTGTTTGTTTTTTTTTTCCCCAGCCATATGATTTCTGCTGATAGGAGACCTACAAGGAAACAGGCCATCACCAGAAGAATGCCTGAGGCTGCTGCAGATGGCCAGGTCCCTCAGGATCTCAAAACCAAGCGAACAAACAGGCAGTGGCACTCCAAAAAGTTCACAGCATCTCCATATCCTGAGCCACACTGATCTTAAGACCAACCCCTGCTCATCAGAAATGCCCTCAGCACCCCAGGAGCAGCTTAAACCCAGCCATATGCAGCTGCCTGTGTGATCTCTCCACAAAAAAGTGTTAAGATTATGCTAAGACCCCATGTGTTCAGCAGCCTCCCTGTTCCTACGGATGAACCAAACTCGAAGCTGTTAATTTTACAGATGCTGCTAAGCCAGAATCTGTGTTATGAGAATCTCTAAACATTAGCACAGCTGTATGCTTTTGCCCAGTCTTTGCAAATATACCTTCTCTTTTTAATAGACTAGTAGGGGGTTCAGAGCCCAAACTCAAGTCAGGGATCCCAGCAGGATGCCAGACTATTTTGTGCATAAAGGACTTAAATGATACAATATGGATTCCTTGGTTGGTTTTATTATTTTTTTTTTTCCCCATTTCTTTCAAGTAATTTCTTTCCAGCCTGTATCCTCTGGTCTGGGTGGCACACAGACTTCCCCAGACACTTTTGCTCTCACTTGAGCATTTACTTACATGTGTTTGGATTGTACTGATACCTTTTGAGACAGAAAATGTTATCAAAACCAACCATAACCCATAGCTGCAAAAAAATCAAGTGTCTTTAGCTTAAATATTTGCTTCCACAAAAAAAGTTGGGAGAAACAGATCTTGTGCTTTAAAGTCCCTGGTGGAGAATTGCCACCTACTACAGTACAGGGAAAGAGTTATAACATCTAATATATTATTTCCAGTCCAACATGATATGCCTAATTAATTGGATCACAAACAGCTGAAGATAAAATGCCAAAGACAGACTTCAACTGCATAGCTGTGAGTTGAAACCACATTGCCATGTTTCAAAGAGCTTTGAAGCAATGAGGATTGAAGCAACACAAGCACTTTGTTGCCCTACAGATGATGGGAGGGCAAAGAAAAGGACCTGAGATTCCAACCTTGCAGTTGACTTGTTTTCAGAATTTGTAATGTATCGGGAAGCCTCCTGATTTCAGTAAAGTTTTGCTGATTAAAGGATCAACAGATACATCCAGAGTGCAAGCCAACGGTTCATTAAGCAGAAGCTGGGTTCATCCAAACCCTGGATTCAAAGCTATGCTGCTCTCTCTCCATTTAACAGCAAGCAGAGACTCTTTTTTATTGAGAAAGCAACACAACTTTATGATAGCACTAAACAGATACAACTGTCTTCTTATCTTATAGAAGAAAGGGTGCCTGCTGAAAAAACTACGTTATTGGACAGCTACTGTGTTCCCACAGCACAATAAACTCAAAGTTCAGATCAGTGCCATGCCAATAATGAGTCAATAGTGGTCATATAGGAGCACAGATAATCAGGAGAGCAGGCAGGCAGATAACGCTAAACTTTTATGGCACTCTTCACTCAGATACAGGGGAAACTGCAATGACTACAAAGGATCACATTAACAGCTCAAGAAAAGAATAGGAAGCCCCTAGCTGCTCCAGGGGTTTTGCTGAAGCTCTGGAGTATCCCTGCTCCTGGAACAAATCACTCTGTCCCTGTGCCTCGGTTTCCCTCCTGCAGCAATGTGCACCAAGGACAGTGCTTTAGTGATGTTTGGCTCATTCTGTAGGGTCTTTCTCCAGGAAAACCCCTGAGGATAGGTCAGGAAAGCCGAGCTGAGATGGTGACACTGATCCCAGCCTTCAAGATGCCTGTGTGGGAGATGCTGCTCCCACACTGCCTGGTCCCTCTGCCTGTGTTACCTGGCTGGGTGCCAAGAAACCAATCTTTGAGACTTGACCCCACCCCCCACCAATACTCATTAGCCAGGCAAAAATGGGAGGAAAAACTCTGTTTTGACCCATCCTCCAACTCCTTTGCCCATTTCAAAGCCTGTTTGGTGCCTATCTGGTCAGCTCACATTCCCCTGTGAGCACACTGGAAGCCTACTCCTGATATTACAGCATTTACCCAGAAAAATGGGAAATATCCCATTTTTAATCCATCCTCACTCTCTGGGGGACCAAAACCTCCCAGCTCCCAGGACAGTCCCAGAACACTGCCAGCACTCAAAGGCAGCCTAAGGGTGACCAGCTCAGAAAATTGTAGTGCTGTGGTGAGCAGCCTGCCAACACAACTAATTTATCACCCAGGGAGGACAGACCTGCCTTGGAAACATCCTTTGTTGCCTGTTCCCAGGAGCTGGGGCTCATCAGACTGAGCACAGTTTAGTGGAAACACTGATATCTGAGCAAGTCCTTTATCAGTAGCAGAAACTAGCCATTACAGACAACAGAGTTTAAAGGGCAACTCAGCCCAGCTTTAAGTGGGTGCTTTTGGATGAATGATGTCACTGCTGCACTGATTCCTTTCTCATCCACCGTCCTCAGCCTGTGCTGATTTGGCCAGTGGTTCTGGGTTTGGGTCCACTTGCACATTTAGTGCTGCATTTTAGGTGCTGCAGCCCATCACCTGTGGCATCAGCAGAAATGTGTAATGCAGATGAATTATCCAGAATGCTACACCCTTTCACCCTTTCACCTGAAATTGTGCTCAGCTCTCACCCATGCCAGCTACAAATGTACAACAGGGATGAGACAGTCTCTGTTATCCCCTTCCCCTACCCTGAGCCTGTTGAATGTGTGGTTTGTGCCTCACACTCCCTGTTGGCAGCAGAAAATACAAGGGCCTGGGATATGCCACAACAGGCTACAAAAATGTCTTTCTTCTCTAAACATGCTCCGTGAAGAAAGAGGATCTGATTCTCATCACCACCATGGAGTAACATCCTTGCAGCTGAGGGGGTGAGATGAAAACCTGACTGGGAGATGAGGACTGCACGCTTGATTGATTTATTGCATCAAAATTTAAGCTTTCAAGGCTTTCCCCTGCATTTCTCTTTCTTTCTTTTTTTTTTTTTTTTTTTTTTTTTTCNTTTTTAGTAGCATTTTGCCCTTTTCCCCTCCCTTTCCCCTGCTTTTTTTTTTTTTTTTTTTTTTTTTTTTTTTTTGTTTTACCTGAAAAAGGGTAGTCACTCCAGTCTAAAATAATCATAATCATCATAAAAGGAGTCAAGCTGCTTTTACCCTAAATGGGTTGATTTTTTTTTTTTTTTGGAGGCCTCTCTTATAGCAGGAGGATTGAAGCAAGGCAGATAAAAGCTGGAGGCTGCAAATAGAGAGGGTAAAGCCACCCACACATTGTAATAACAACCAGTATTTTAAATCTGGTACTACCTTTGGAAACATTTACAGTCTTAAAACATAATTATAAAGATACGGGGGTTGAGAGGGGTGGTGGGAAGAAAGACACACACTGAAAAGAAGAAAAAATGAGTGAAACAACTGTTTAATTTCTTGCTGTCATTAATACCAGAGTATTAAATAAAATCTCGCAGATGAATAAAATGACTCTGTTGAGACAAAAACAAAATTCCATTGGACTGGGCCTGGTTTTTGCAAATAGCAATATGTGTATGCAAAGGAATTCCTTGTCCCTGAAAATGTTTACAACTCAGAAATAATTGAAATCAGAAGCCAATCCTTTCCACAAAAGAAAAAAAAAAGTATTTTTCTTGATGCATTATTTCTCTTTCCTTTTCTTTCTGCTTTTCTCCCTCTCTATTTCTGGAGGTAAGACTCCCTGTAATTTTAACCCTTTCCAGCTCAGATCAAAGCAAAATCCAAAATTTCCTTCATGATGTGCCAGGTTTTCCCTCAGTGATTTTAACATTAGCAAACCTTTCAGCCTGGGTCACTGTCACAGAAGACAGGTGTGGCAAATCACTTCATTTTTTTGTTATTTTATGTTTTGCAGACAGTGACTGAAAAACAATTTAAGGATTTTAGTGAGTCAAACCTCAAAGGGCCTCTGAAAGAGGCTTAAGTATCAGCATTCCCCAGTTGTTTTAGACACTTCTTAACAGATCATAATTAGGAATTATTGAAAGGTGTATAGAGAAACAATTCTATCAGAAGAAAAAATTCTTAATGACTCTTGTTTTGCCTGCTTTCCACAACACAAGGACTGTACAGCCCAAATTTCCCCTACCTGTTTCTCTAGGTGCACCTTCGGTTAAACCAATATGCTGTGAATGACATTGGTATTTCATTTTTCTTTAAACTTAATTTATTACTTCTATTACTCCATTTTAGTCATACATGCTTGCTATTAGAAACACCAAATTAAGCTACAAGGCTTCAAGGTGTTTGTTTTTGGTTTTGTTTCGTTTTTGTTTTTGTTTTTAGAAAGCATTCCATTTTCAGATAAAGAAACCTAATATGTAGAATGGTACTTGGACCAGCAGCAGGTTCTAGGAGGTTTCCTGAAGGACCAACTGCTTCAGTTACTAGGCTGTTTTGATATGTTCCTAAGAAAACCATGGCCTGTTTTCTTTCTTTAAAACATGTCACAAGAAATAGAGTGGTTTATGTTAATTTTTATGTAACCTGAAGCTTTCAGTTTTCTGAGTGGGGAGAGGGAGAGCTAGCTGTAGACAATTTCCTCTGTATAAAGTCCCCAGGTTCTTGAAAGGGAATAGCAAATATGGGCAGATGATTTATTCTGTTTCTCCCTCGAAAATACCCAAAAGTATAACATCAGCTGTGCTCTCTTTGTGTTTTGGAGGATGACATTAGGAGGAGCTGAGTTTTCAACCTTGGAGACATCCTGGAGACTCTTCCCATCACATTGCTTCTCCAGCATCCAGGAGATCACCAAAGGCTTTTTACTAAAGATGGAATCACAGAATCATTTAGGTTGGAGAAGGTCCCCTAAGATCATTGAGTCCAGTCATTAACCCAGCACTGCCAAGCCCACCACTAACCCATGTCCCCAGGGGCCACAGCTACAAGTGACGCTTCCAGGAATACTGACTCCACCACTTCCCTGGGCAGCCTGTTGTAATGCTTGACCACCCTTTAAATGCAGAAATTGTTCCTAAGATCCAATCTAAACCTCCCCTGGTGCAACTGAGGCTTTGACTTCCCAGAAGAGAAAGTCCTGCTCACTGTTCATATGAGAGAAATAAATCAATGCTCACACCCTACTTGGCTCTCACATGTAACAGGGCAAAGAGATGTTGCCATCACTGGATTCAGCTTCATGAAGGAGTGCTTTGGAATAATTTTGGATCATATGCTTTTTTCAGAGTTTTGAAACTTATATGTGGCCTCTTTTTCCATTTAAGAAGATTGCAATTAACCTTTGTTGTCTTTTTCTCACTACTCATTTAAACACTACCTCAAATTATAGTAATTATTCAATGAAACATCTTGTTTGGAAATGCAGAAGGGGGAAAGGGCACTGGCGCTACTTTCCTCCTGATTTACACTAAGACATCTTTTGTTTTGTCCAAAATGGGATCAATTTCTCATTTTCAGTTACCACTGGACCTGAACCTCAGCTGTCCTGTCTGAAAACCACCCAGGTATGCTCTTGACAGGCAGGAAGAAAGCCTGGGTAATAAGGATGGCAGTCCTGTACCTGAGCATGGCTTTGGGCCAGGCTCACAGCCCCAAGGAAAGCAGGTAGGGGGTGGTGGGGGACTCGGAGATCTCTTGACAATCTGCACTCGCACGGCTGAAAAGCCAGAGGGTCCAACAAAGAATCCAAGATGTCAGAGTTACTGTGTCACTTGTAGGGTATTTTAATTAATTAGTAAATTAATTAGTGATCTCAAAACAGTGTCAGCTGGAAAGGGATGTCGTGTAAGCACAAACTAGACCGTGATTTGTTCCAATTCAGTTTGGTTTCAGGGCATATGAGGTTTTCCAATAAGATCAGGTCATGCGTGTCTTCGTCCATGAAGATGGAGAGTGGCAGCACAGCAGCAAGGCAGCAATCTCTTGTAAGATCAGTGTGTGACTCTCATAAGATTGTACTGAAAACTGCTTTAGATGAGATGAATTTGTAGTGAAAAGACACAAAACCAGAGGCCTGTGTATTTCTTTCACTGTATTCAACACTCACTGACTGCTTACCTTGAAATTACTACATGATACTGAATGGAGACTGTGCCTACCATCATATTTTTAGAGTCATTAACACACAAACATTATGTAGCAATTTCAGCCTGTTAAACAGGCCTGGGATTGGCAAAGGTGCTGGCATGGAGATTACTTTCTGCTTCTGAAAGTGAAATGGTGCTAATGACACCCAAAACAGCTGTGGAAAATGTATGCTATTGCATGACACGCTCACCAATAGACAGGAGTGACCTTCAGAGGTAATGATTGTAATATTTAAGTTTCCCCAGATGCATGCTCCAAGTAACAACAGACACTAAGACAAGGTCAGAATGGGTTGAATTGCAAAGGTAACATATTTAGCAGAGTCTTGAGGTGTGTGTGTGGCATTTCAGCTGAATCTGGTAATACCTGGCTCAGTTCTGCGTGCAGCCTCTTAGGCCTGCAAAAATCCTTATCTAATGTCCCTTTAGGTAGCATTTGGTGCTGAACGGCCTCTTACTGCCTCCAAAACGTGGTGCTAATTAACGTGAACCAAGTTACAATATGTGCTAAAGATTCCAGCTTTGTTACTTATTTAATGAGCTTTGTGGGATTTGAACATGAGGCTCAAAGTAGCAGGGGAAACCTCATAATTAGTTTCAATTAGAAGAAGTTCCTACACATTACAACAATTTGATAAACGGCAGAGAACTACTGAACAGATACAAATCACTAGTGTTGTTTCATTTGTTATTATACTTATTTTCTTCTTAATTAGTGCTGATTGGCTTATGATCCTAATTAATGCAAAGAAATTTGGAATGGTATACAATGGTATGGTTTAGAAGATGCCAGAGTGTACAACTGCTAAATTATTGCTAATTGTTATTTACATGAGGACAGGAAGACTAAGCAATGTACTGCCTAATTAGCATTAAAGATATGCTTTCCATTTCCAAATTAAATGAAGGCAAATGGGATAAAATCATTACAGTTACCAAAAAAATCCTCGTCTTTCTCTCTAAAAGTCAATAGTTGCACTGCCAACAATTAAAAAAAAAAAAGAAACAACAACAAAAAAAACCCCACACAGAAAAATCCCCAATAACCCAAACTACCTAAGAGAAATAAAAGACCTTCAAGAAAATGTAGACCCTTAATCCAAAGTGGACACTGTTAAAACCTTTTCAGCTGCCACTTCAAAATGTTCAATGCTGTATCCATTACAGGGATATATTACAAGAAGCAAGTGCTATGCCAAACTTAATTAGGGCAGACTGCAGTGATTTTAGCAGCCAGTACAGGTGCACCCAGCCTACAGAATTGCTCTGCTTCAGTGGTTACGAAGAGCTGGTCTCTTCAGTTACTCCCTCCAGAGCTACCTGGGATAGGGTCCAACCCTGAAACACCAAAAAAAATGGACAAAACTCCTAATCATGTCCTTGTTTGTCCACTGACTCACCAGCTGACCTTCGTGTTCACCTCTGCTTCATCTTCCTCATGGGCAATGCAAGTCTCTTTGGTCAATCCATTGGCACTGGCAAAGCACTCACCAATACAGATTTACACACCCTTGCCAAGATCTCTGTAAGAACCAATGGATTCTTTATAAAGTGCTTTGTTGGTGTCATGGTAATAATCTCCCTTTTTTTTTTTTTTTTTTTTAAATCACTCAACATTGGAAACAAGATAAAAAAGTCTCAACATTACGGTTTATGGAAAACTTGTTATGTGAGAAAAGAAAAGCCCAAGGCATTTTAAAGAAAGCTCCAAAGTATTTTTTCTTTCTTTATATCAGTTTTGACGGGTCTCAAACAACATAATGTGCAGTGGCTGTCGCAGGACTTCTGTTTGCACTGTGATTTCAGAAAAAATAGGCATTTCATAGCAGATATTTCATAACTTTAATGCTTTTTTTTTTGTTTGTTGGTTTATTCTCCTGCTCTCCTGTATTTCAGTGCCAAGAGAATAGCCAAGATTATCTAACAGGTCTTTTTTATCTCTAATTTCCATGATTTGATGAAAAACTTTATTCTGCACACTTCTTAGCCCCATACACAAACATTTTTTTTGGTCCCTGATCTATGTTTGAGGATGTTATTCACTTCTCAGGGTTTCTGAAGGTTACATTTTTATACATACATAGACAAGCATATATTTGGTCTGTATTACCACCAATTTTCAAGTTTTGAAAGCATTTGAAATTTAAAAAAAGAAAAAAATTCACCCAAAATACCTTAAAGTTGGGCGACTGTAGATAGTGGATGTTTTCTGACCAAATACTTTTATACACATACACATCTATGTTATAAACATACAATTGCATATAACACAGCACTGCCACTGCTTGTCTGACTTGTCTTGTTCCAATTTGCTTCAGGGCTCAGGGAGTTTGTGCTTCGCTGCCAGCAAGGGGCCTTTCATTTACCAGATCAATGCAGATAGCTCAGCACAGCCCTGCAGTGCTGCTGAATGAAGATGCAGGCTTGTGCATGAAAAATACACAGCTTTCCTGGAGAAAAATGAGCACTGGAATCTGAGCAACAGACATTTTTGTGACCAGCCTGCACTGAAGGCTCCAATCCAGCAGCACAGACCAAGTTCACTTGGACTTCTTTCTTACTTACATGAAGTCCTCTTTTAAATTATAAAAATGGCATTTTTCCCTTTTAGCGTTTTTGCCTGCCAAACCTACCAAAACAAAGCTTGCTGGAAGTGGAACTCAGCCTGCAGACTTTACTGATCCACTTGCATTCCTGAAGCTGAGTTTGTGCTTAAGTTGCTAGGTGAAGCGTAAAGGCCTTTAAAAGGTTTAATTTTTGTCTTGAATGCTGTTCACTTCTTTCATCATCACTGTAACCTATCCCTTCTCTTCTTCTCTCTATATGAACAGCTCCACTCTTCCTCCTAAGCCCCCTCAGCACCCTCTAACACCCAGACACAGCCCTGGTGGCACTGCCTTGGTGGGTGACACCAGAATCACACGTGTCTTCGAGGACGCATTTGGAAAATGTCAGCTCTGCTCCCTGCTGTACTTTTCCCTGGACCATCATCTTCCATTTGAACAATGTTTTCCCCAGATGAACCATTCTAAAATGCTACACAACGGCATCATGCTGGATGCCCCACCCCTGGAAGTGTCCAAGGCCAGGTTGGATGGGGCTTGAAGCAACGTGGTCTAGTGGAAGGTGAGCCTGCCCATGGCAGGGCAAGTGGAACGAGAAAACCTTTAAGGTTTCTTCCAACATAAACCATTCTGTGATTCTATGGTCTTACAGCTTTCAGGTTTTATGGCTTCTACATGTCCCCTCTGGCTCCCCTCTCTGCCTGCAGACTCCCTTATTTTAACCTCTCTCATCTCTGGGACTCCCCAGGCACAACTGGCTCTTGCTCTTTGCCTTGCAAGCATCCTCAGAAACCTTCCTTTGCTTCACTGTGGAGCTGAGGGCTGCTGGCCATCCTCTGCCCTGCTGCAAAAATTCACTGGCTTTCAGCTCTCACCCTGCACAGCCCTGTGCCCTGACCTCCATTCCCTCACTGAAGCCTCAAGGTCTTGCAAGAAGAGAGCACTGTGAGAGACATGAAAACGTGAGGGGCCTTGAGGGGAAACCACACAAGGAGCAGCTGAGGGCACTTGTTCTGTTCAGCCTGGAGAAAACTGAGGGGAGACCTGGTAGCTTCCTGCACCTTCCTCGTGAGGGGAGGATGAGGGGCAGCACTAAATTCCTCTCTCTGATGACCAGTGGCTGGACCCAAGGGAATGGCTTGAAGCTGAGTCAGGGGAGGTTTAGGTTGCTCACCCAGAGGGTGATTATGCACAGGCACAGGGAAGTGGTCACAGCCCCAAGGCTGACAGAATTCTGGACCTTGGTGCGGTTCCACACGTGATGGGGTTCCTGGGGAAGTCCTGCTCAGGGCAGCAGTAGGACTCGATGTTCCCTCAAGGAGAACATGGCACAGGCACAATGGGAGGTGGCAGCAGGGCTCCCTGCCTTGCCAGCCTCACAGGTGAGATCCAGCATGGTTTCAATTCCCATTAAAAATTGTCTTCTCGTCCTGGCTGTGGAACAACCGGATTTTATTTATCTCAATGGGTTTTGCCAAGGTAGAAGTATTTTATTGTCTGGTTTGGAGCATAAACTGTCAGTGAGTTAAATTAATGGCTGCTGCAATATTTATTTCACCTGAAGCAAAAATAGGTCTGTGTATTTACCCAGGACCTGGTACTAGCACTTACCACAGGGGCATCTGAGAGGCATTGGAGTCCTATACATGTTAACTTTTGTTCAGTCAATTGACGAACATTAAGAAGAGGAAAAACAGACTGTGTTCTTCATTTATAGGCTGGTGGGGGGGAAAAAAGCCTCAGGAACAATGAGGATTAAAGGAGACATTCAAATTTGGAGGACATTTCCTAAACCTTATAAGAAATTTAGATAAGGTCACATTGAAGAACTCCTTGAATATGTATCTTTCAAATAATTTGTATTTCTCCAATTGACAGACTGACAACATTAATAAAAATCATAGACTGTGAACGAAAATCAGAGCCTGCCTCAAACTTACACAGTTTCAATTCACAGAGCACTGCATGCGGATTTCTTGCTGGACTCGATGCCTCAAGCTAAAAATCAGCTTCACATTCTCCCTCCCAGGCTGCTGCAGTTATCATAAAGTTGTTCCCACCCAATGGCTACAAAGCAGCCTCTGTAAAATGAGAATATTGCCATTCCTGTTGCTAGTGGAGATGATCCTGTTACAAGAACAGCATGAAACAGGCACTAATTCTTTGAACTGCTTTCTCAGACCTTGATGTAAGGGTTGAGGAAGGCTGGCTGTTGAACACAGTGGATGTTTGCTCTGTTATGGATTTACTGTCCTTTTTAAAGAGAAGGAAAGATATTTTTCTGACAATATTGCATGCAGTACTTTTCTTGTGATCATTAAGCTCAATTATCTCTTCACTAAACACACAGGAGAGCCTTGGAGGGGGCCATTTGAATTTGTGCATAGCAATTTATCTTGGGTAGATTTGTAAATAGATTAAAGCACTACTTACATTTTATCAAACACTGTGATTTTAAAAAACAAGCATCACGAGAGTACTCTGTTTCTCCCTGATTTTAACTGGGATTTGTTGACCTTGTGTTTAGCAAGCCTTGAGGACTCACTTCACCGCTGTGACCAGGTCACATTGGCAACTTTCCACCGCTCAGGGAACAGAGTGAAACCCACCCACCAAGGCACAGGGCAAGGATGACTCGGTTGGAAACTCTCTGATCACAGAATGACAGAATCATTAAGGTTGGAAAGGCCTTCTAAGGCTGAGTCCAATCATTAACCCAGCCCCTGACAGGCCCACCAATAAACCATGCAACCTCTGTATGTCCATTGTTGAGGCAAACCCCCAAAATATCCCCTGGAGAAAGTATCTCTGATAAAAGCATCAGCCAAAGAATGTCCCGATTTGGTCCTAATACATAATTAGAAACAATAAGTAATTTAGGAGGAAGGCAGCCACAATGAAATAATGTGTACAAAACACACATGTGCAGAGGTGATGTTTTTAAGAACTACATAAAAATATGTAGAAATGTGCAAAATGCATGCTACTCTTGACTCTTAATGCACAAAGGCCTTGAGATCTATGGAGGAAAATTTCTATAGCAGAAAAAGGTATCTTTTTATTACCACAATTATTGATCCAATGAGTGCTCTTTTTAGAACAACACATGGCCATTTTCCTCATCTTTTGCTGGTAACCAAATCTCCCTCCTCCCTCTTACCCTCAGTTTTACTGTTATTGGCTTTAAATTAAGTCAGCAAATGATGGAATTTTTTCACAGTCTAACCAGTAAAATGGTGAAGCATAAAAAGAATGGTGTCAAATCATATCCTCAAAGCTGATTAAAAGTAATCCTGCAGATGCTAAATATGGATTACCACAGCAATTACTGAAAATCCATAACCTTGCTAAAAAGGCATTCTAATGGAGTTCTGCAGTGCACTGTAGTTAAGGGCTGTTTGCTTTTTTAAAAACAATTTGCAGTAAAATGTGTGGAAGTGTGGTCTCATACAAGCTCCATCCAGTTCTGAATCAAAAACTGTTTATGGCTGTTGAGAGCTCTCCTGTGGTATTTGAAACAACCACAAACAGTGTTTTGGCTACCTCTGTCTGCTCTTGGACCAACTTTGACCCACATTATGTCCTCATTATATCTCTTTTACAGTTTAAAAAGGCTTGAAATCTATCTCATTCCTAATTTAAGGCCATTTCATACTATAAGTTGCTCTAGGATAAAGACTCTTATTGCATTAAGGTCTGTATGTTCAACCCTGTCTATCACATAGACTTTGTTTAAAACACCATTACACCAAACCACTGGTGATAAACTAATTAACAAGAATCTGGCCATTTTTAAGTCACAGTGATTAAATAATACATGTGAACATAGTAATTATGAGCACCTTTTCATATCCACTCTTTAATACAGATTTAGCATTATTTTCAGCGACAGCTAAATCTCTGCTGAGCTTCAACAAATTTTTGTATTTGCAACTCCACCACAGCTGTCATTTGCACCAAATATCAGTAGTAAAAGTTGTCTTTTTCCATGGCTGAGCTCAGATGGCAGGAGAAGGTCATCTCCCACCTTCAGAATTGTGGAAAAAACTCAAAAGTATGGATATGTGCTCCTCTGTGTTTTGCCAACCTTTCTGGCAATGCAACTCTGTAGACAACAGCAGAGAACTAGGAATGTAACTAGAATAGACTGTTACTGTCTTCCTGAAATTAATTTTTTCTAGACTGAAATTTTATGACTTTTTTTTCCATTAACAAAAATACAGATAAATTTGGATTTCCCTCTATTTTGTCTAAGTGAATTAATTTCCTAAGATTTTGTTTTTGAAATACATGAGAAGATGTTACAGCTGTAGGGTTTTTTTTTTTTCCTCACTTAAACAGCAAAAATTAATAAGAATAGCCTACACATGAAGAAAAAACTAAGTGCAACTTACAGAATTCCTAGATGAGAACATTATAGAATGTAAGCACAGGGATGAAATAATTTGATCTAAAGTTTGTTTAAGGTTAACATATTCTTCTTCCTAGTGACTTCGAGGCAGATGGGATATATTTGCAAGTTTTGAAATCAGATGCCTCAATTACTTTTCCATTCCTAGATAAGGGAAATGTTACTCTGCATATGGGGGAATCTGATTACAAATGTTCAACTACTTTGCCCTTATCTAGCATCAGACCATGGATGTCATATTGAAACGTGATCCTTCTACTTAGGTCTGATAATATCAGAGCAAACAAGAGAGAAATATGTTTCAGCTGATAAAACCATCTTTCCTGTAACAACAAATTAATTTCATGAATCATATACTTAAGAAATGAAGAAAATAAAGAGAGAGAGAGAGAGAGAGAGAGAGAGAGAGAGAGAGAGAGAGAGAGAGACTAAGAATTTCTTTTCACACTTGCTGCAGTCTCCTACTGCCCACTGGCTACAATTATGTGCTCCCAGCTGGTCAGGTGGTGGTGGTCCCAGTCCCACCAGCAACCATCATGATAAATAAGCTTTTTCCTTGCTTCCACTAGCTCAGATTCCCAAGGATATTGGGCACTAATGAGAACGTGCAACACAGGCTCTAGGGATAGAAGACCCAAAATTGCCCTGCTTAAGAAAGATCTATGCTTCTCTCTACTCTCTTCCAAAGGCACTAATCAATTTGAGACCTGAGGACTTACTATTGGACTGTAGGACTTCTACTACTCTTTTCAGTCTCTGTTCAGTCTCCACTAAACAGAAGATGCAAGGCTACTGAAGTTAAAAAGTTAGAATTTTTCCAGACTGCTGAAGAGACTATTGCCTCAGCAGAGATATCTTTTCTGCCTGTGCCTGTTGAGGGAAGAGAAAAGGCTTTTAATTATATCTGTAAAGGATTATCCCCATCTCTGCAGAAGAGCTCTTGACATTTTTGAAGTCTAGGCATCTTCTGTTGTGCTAGCAGTGGAGTGTGTATGAGAGAAACAGAGAGTGTTGCCTTTCCAAGTTGGTAAAATGACCTATGCTGCTAATGGCAAAGCCCTCAAAGCTTGCTGTTTAGCAGGATCCTACACAAATACAGATCAATAGCTTCAATTTGATTCTCACCAGTCCATCTGTAAAAACAGTATCATTCATATGTCTGCTGTCAACACAATCGCTCTCTCTCATCCAAACAATTTGTTGTTTCTATTTGTTTAGAAAGAAAAATCCTCTAAACATTCAGATTAATTTGAAAAAGCTTCTCCTTTTCAACTACTATGTGCTTCATACTACTTTAGCCCCATCCCATATGCATTAGAGAACAGTTACCACACAGAAATTACATTATTCTCTCATTAAAAAAAAAAAAAAAAA
>VZSE01012833.1:50471-74240 GCA_013398275.1 Promerops cafer
AAAAAAAAAAAAAAAAAAAAAAAAAAAAATCATGGAGTGTCTTTGAATCATTCTTTCACTAATACACTAATCATGACCTTAAACTAAACAGCAGATAGATTTTAATATAAGACACAGGTCCTACTTCTAAATGGTAAGAGCACTGTTTACCATGGTGGAGATAATGTTGGAATGCTGTTTGGTGTCTAAAGACAAATTACTACTGGAAAAACAATGGAAGTTTTGATTTGTTGGGAAATATTACATGAATTACTGCAGCCTAAGTAAATGATGACCAAAGATACAGAGGATAACAATCTGCAGGTGTTTGATGGAGGCAAACATAGAGGAAGAGATTTTCTTAGGGTCATCCGAAGGGTAGAAGTAGCAGCAAAGCTAGATGGCCAAGCTAAATTAATGTTTTTTCTCCACCTCTAATAGCTATGATTCTGTTGTATTAAAACAGAGGAAAAGCTACAGGAAAATTCTGAAGCCATTTCTAATCCAGACCCTCACTGACAGATTAAATAGTACAGTAGATTGCAATTTCTTCTTCTGTAGTCAAATGTTAATTAGATTCCTTGCAGCTGTCTGTATATCCTGAGTTGGCTGATGAGCACATTAACAATGTGAGCTGATTCAAGAGTAAAACGAAACTTCCTTGAGAAGGATAATGACACATTTGAAGCACAGACTGGTCCCACTGAAGCACAAACCCACCAGGGCACAGTGGCTCTGCTGCATATTTTATACGATGTGCAAATGGCTCTGCTGCACTGGCAGGGTCCAAATAATCTACAAATCTCAGCCCCTCCACTAAGGCAGATATACTTAAAAAAGCACTGAGAAATTAGTAGTGAATAAATATTTCTTTCCATTTTTGCAAACAGTCATAGAAGCCAGTCAAGCCACCTGACACTTCTAAGTGTTCCTCACATATCTGTAAAATGAGGAAACATTATTTCTCGTAGTTTATTTTTGGTAAAACCTCATAGTGTCCTTGTCTGAAGAACACTGGCATGCAAACTATCATGCCACTGTATCAGTGTCAGTACCATTAACTTCCAGGCATTTTTTGAATTTTCCTGAACCTTTAGCCAAGTGTTTAACTGGAGATGGAGAACTCTCTCTGGTTACCTAAAATTGTCTTGAAAATGGTTCCTTCATAGTCAGTTTTGTTTCAATTATTTTCAAGTTAAGAATTAAAGTTCAAATTTGAAATAAAATAAACAATTGAATTCTTCTCAGAGATAAATAGAATACTAAGAATGTGAATCTAATTCAACTTTGGGTTCTTACTTTTAGATTAAATTGAGATCACTGCTTAAACATGCAATCTACCCACCTAAATCCTAAGGCCAGGATTTTAATATACACCTTTCTACTAAAATGAATGAAACTTCAAACGTAATGTTTCACTTGGATTTGAAAATTCTATCTTTTATTTTAAAACCTGGCTGAGTATTTACACAACAGACTGAAACAGCTTAACTTTTAAAACATATCCTATTGCATCCTCATAAGTTAGGGAAGATAGGTAAGAGATTTCACCTCAAACTCAATCAAACAGAAATCTACTTGCCATATTTCCACTTGCAGTTTATTTGACAGCAGTTTTGTGGGTACTGCCTAAAAATGTCCTTTGAAGGGAACTGCTGCAGTAATTACATTACTTTCTGTAAGTCTGATATTTTGTCCTTTTGAAATAATGAAATTAGACCTCAGGTCTGAAAAACAATCCTGTAATGGAAGGGGAGTAGAATATATGATCTAGTAAGTCCTATGATTGCTATTTATGATATTATTGCCAGTCAAATAGAAACTATTCTCTAAAATAAAATCTGATCTTTTTTTCACTACATCAAAAAAATTGCTTGAAATGTGACGGTGTAAGAGGAGAAAAAAGATATTTTTGCACCTTACTGATGCAGCATCTATTTGAGCACTGTTCTTGTGATAACCACATAAAGCATTCCTGTTCAAAGGTTCTGTTATTGTCAAGGAGATGAATTATAAAGCAACTTTATATTGTGCAATCTGCAGATTTTATTGACAAAGTTGTCAGGAGCAGAAGAACTGGGAGTCTCTCTGCTTGTCATGGGATAAATAAGAGGATCTACAGAGCTCTCAGCTTCATTCAATTTGTTTAGATACAAGTTGACTGGGAGCATTGATTCGATGCGAGACCAGTTATGGATTTTTAGCTAGGAACATACACAGTGGGGAGTAATAGATGGCTCTAAAGTGAGTATGAGGCTGCAATTCACTTGGGAGGCTGCAGAGATTGTGCAAGCCCAGCTGTATAAGCATGCTGGATCAAGGGCAGATGGGTCTGATCCTCCCACAGAAGTGTTTTCTCCGCCTTCCCCAGCAGCAAAATATTGCTTGACCTCTTCTCCCATGGGGGAGCACCATGACAGGTTATATTTGTGTGCTAGGGGGTCTTGATTCATAGCCCCTCATTATTTAAAGCTTAGTTTCCCACCCATACTGCCACAAATGGAGAAAGTTTCAACTGCTGAGTAATGGAAACACCAAATTCCAGCCAATTTGCTGGTTAAGACATGCCAGATTAACACAATATTTTGCCTTCTTATCTGTTAAAATGTACCTACTTGCTGAAGGTGTCCTGCAAAGCCAGTACAGCTAATGTGAATGACCAAATAAACATCAAATAAACCCCATGATCCTATGCTCCTCTCCCACATCATCATAATTTTACCTAGTCCTGAAAACTCTTTTTTCCTCCAGGTCGGAATACCTAAGGAATCAGCCCATTGGAAGGCCAGACCCAGTGTGGTTTTTCCTAGGCAAGGGAAAATGTAAAAATCAATGGGGATAAAAGGCTTTTGGGGTGGCTGAAGTAGAAGATCAAATTCATTTTAGTAACAATGGAAGTTCCCTTCCACTTCTGTGCCAGCTGAGCTTAAAAAGTATTTTTGCATTGGGTACCTCCAATGGTGCTGTAAAGATGGATGGTGCTCAGTGCAGGAGATGAAGAGAGAGGCAAGGGAGGGTGGGATTTATCTCATATTCCAGCCAACTAAAAGTTATATATCTAATCTTAACCGGTCATCCACTCTGCTCCATAAGGACAGGAAACTGTCATGTTGATTCAAATCTTTGGTTGTATCTCCATGAGGATCTTCACTGCAAACCAACTCATTTCAGCCTGAAAATCCATTACATTGCAATTTTCACTGAGTTTCAAGCTGGATGGGATTTAATCTGAAATCTCTGGAATAAAGGATTGCTTCCTTAGGCTTTTCAGCCATGTAGGCACTGTCTATTATATCAGTTATCAGGTTTTGACATTTCAGAATCCATGCAAGACAGTTCAAACTTGTGTTTTGTTGCTGAAGTAATTAAAAATGGAAAATGCTCTGAAGCCTTTTGCTGGTAATGGTACTTTAAATATAAAAGGTCTCCCTCATCTTTGTTGAAACTATTTGGTTTTGGTTTTGCACTGGTATAAATTACTTGTTCAGCACCAGTGTAATTTTTGGTTTAATATAACACTGGGGAGAGAACAATGTATTTAGGAGGTTTTTTTTTTTTAGAATTTATTTTCTTTCAGTCAGATCTCTAGGTAATTCTGTTTACTTTTCAATTCCCAGCATTGGTGAGAAACCTGTAATGTTTTGATCTTTCAACTATTCTTCACAAAATGCTCCAAGGTCTTTATCTGACAGATAAATCTGTTCTTCTGTTTTATTATTTGTTCAGGCAGAGTTATTCCAAACTAAGAATTTAAACATTGTGTTCCTTACCACAAGTTTAAGCTGAAAGAGAAAGGCAAAATTCAATTTTTCCTTACTGGTGTGAGCTGTCGCAATAAAAATCTAAAATAGAAAATGAATTAAAAATATATGATCCATTAAATGTAATTTCACTGGCTGTTTTCAAGTAGTCTGACAATTTTCCAACATCATTCAATTTTAAATAACAGATCATTAAAACAAAGCCATAAGATTGTTATCAACTGATTTCTAAAGAACAGTGATTTAGGAGATCTGGCTCCTATTGCTAGAGATAATCCAAGTTTGGGAAAGACACTTAGCATCTCTGAATCTTGCCAGAGTTTCATAGAAAGATGTTGAAGAACTCTAGCCTGGACCAATGCCTGCTTCCCAGCATCAGCAGCTCTCAGTCACTGGAAATGCTGAAGGACTACCCATGGCAGATGGAAACAGAGAACAGCAATAAACCATAGTGCAGGGATGCTCAGATTTTAAGGCTAGGGATCACATTTCACTGAGTATCTTTCCATCAAGCCAAGAGCTTTGTCTGTGAATATATAACAGCAGGCAGACTTGATCTGCAGTCTTTCAGAAGTGAAGCATCCACACTGTGGTAATCACAGTCATACCTTCATTATTATCCTGACTTTCTTTTGTGTTCCTCTCAGATTGCCCATATTCAGGTGTCTGGGTCTGGACCTGAATCCCAATCTTTCTCTTCACATTTGCATCCCATCAAAGAATCAGGGAATCACAGAATGATGGAATGGTTTGTTTTGGAAAGGACCTTAAATATCACCTAGATCCAACCCCTGCCATGGACAGGGACACCTTCCACCTGTCCCAGGGTCCTCCAAGCCATGTCCAACCTGGACACTTCCAGGGATGGGGCAGCCACAGCTTCCCTGGACAAACCTGTGCCAGGGCCTCACCACTCTCACAGTTAAGAATTTCTTTCTAATATTTACTCAAACCCTGCCCTGTGTCAGTTTGAAGCCATTGCCCTTTGTCCTGTCTCATTCCAGAGCCCTCTAAATTGTCTCTCTCCATCTTTATTTCAGGCTCCGTTCAGGTACTGGAAGGCCACAATCAGGTCACCCCCAAAGCCATCTCTTCTCCAGGCTGAACAAACCCAATTCTCTCAGCCTTCAGCAGGGTAACATCCCTCATTCTCTATGCAAATGGTGGCTGTCTGTGATTAATCTGTCACACTGTTTTCCATCAGCCTGCCACATAATTCTCAAATTAAACACTTCTGCACTATCTCCCATGGCATTTTTTGCACTCCAATGAAGTTTCCTCCAATCACCCATGGAGTAATCCCACTGCTTGCCTTCTAATTCTGTTTCTGTAGTGGAACCCACAAACCCTTTCAGTCACACCAATGCCCTTCCTGTCAAACTCACCAATACAGTCCCATTGCTCCTGCACCAACTTTTGCCCTTCATTTTTTGTTTTATAATTAGATTACAGAGGGGTTTGATTCCTGACCAGCCCTAGTTCTTGTGGGCTAATGATGGTAATACAAACCCCAGTATCTACAAGCAAGTGTTAATGCTTACATGCTGTCCCTGGTTGGCAAGACTTCCATGAGAGCTAGAGGCCAGGTCAGCCCAGCCTTCCCATTACAGACACTGGGAGTGGGATGCCAAGTGCCTGGGACACACAGAGAATTGAATTTGCAAGATGTGACCTGTGCTTAGTCCTAAATGCAGAACAAGAATTCAGGGTGTAGCCCAGCCACTGGTACAGGAACTCCAGGAACAACATTCTGAGGTTTTCATTGCAAAAATCCACAGTGCCTTTGAGTTGCAGTGATGACAGGAGTACAGCTCTTGCAAGACAGAGCACATCACTGGGGAGTTTCAAAATGTCTCTTCCTCTCCCATTTTCTTTTTGTAATAAGCAAGTGTATTTGTGGGAGGAAAGGGCTAATTTGGTTAAGGGCATAAGATTGATAAACTCCACCCCTTATGAAAATATCCTGTAATTTTTAATAGCCATTAAACCCCCGAAGGATCTAATTTCTCAGGATTTAACTCAGAGGACTTGTTCTGCTAGTAGTAAATGGCCAAGCACTCAATAGATCTGCATTAGTTTGGTAATGATCCTTCTGGAATTTGAAATTATGTCTAGACTAATCTGTGGCATATGGCTTAAACTGCTAAGCCATTGCCTGTTGTCTCTGTTTTTCATTTGACTTGGTAGCTTCCTGAGGTCCTGAATTCATCCTTGAGGATAATGCAAGCTTTTTCTGGCACTGAGTGAGCTGTCACAATTTACCTACATGATATTTAAGAGGGGTAAAGAAGGATTACTCTAAATGCCTGGCTTAACCCAACTAAAGTTTGACCCATCACATGATATTTCAGTCACTTTTGGGTGTGTAGTTTAGTTATTTGCACATTTCTGACTGTTTTCTTTGGAAAGTTTCAGATATTGTAAAAGAGCCAACCTTTTGCCCAAGGTTAACATAAACAACAAACAAGGATAGTCCTGGTACCTGTCTAGAAACAGCCTACTGACTGGTTTTGCACTGGTTTTGATAGTGATTTAAAAAAGGAACTTAAAAAAGTGTTAGCATGAGAAACAAAATAAATCAGCCATTTTACAAAAATGAACTGTCATGCACTGCTTTAAAATAATTATTTTATATTGACTGCACTAAACTGGGGTGAAGGACAGGAAAAGTGGGTCTTGCCTCTGCTAAAATAGCTGACAGCATATACGTTGCCAGGGAGAAGGAAGCAAAGTGTAATTCTCTTTACAGCTCTAACATTCAAGTTTTTCTTCCTATGCAGTGACATGATGCTCCAGAAAACTAATGGCATTTGAGTCACAGGGCTCCAGTCTACTGCCTGCACTGCCTTCCTGTACAGCATCACATCAGACTTCATGGGCTGCAGGAGAAGCACCTTGCACCTTTCTTTCATTGGCAGAGATGTTACTGGACTTCTCAGAGGCTGAGCAGATCAGCAGCAAGACGTGCTGTCAGTCAGGAGTCGGGGCCTCCTGTGCATCCTCCAAAATCCCCTGACTCCAGTACATTGTCCCTCTCCAGGTCACCCCACAAGGCAGCTACTGGGGTGGGTCAGTGCCTCCAAATCAGTCACTTTCTGCTCGTCACAGCAGTGATTGTTTCAGCAGAGATGTGTCATTAATCACACCAGGGGCCAAAGAAATCCTGGCGAGGAAAGGGAAATCCTCCCAGGGTCACTCCTGTAAACGATGGTACCCTTTTTGTCTCCTGGGAAAGGCACATCCTGGCTGTGTATCCCACAGGCTGCAAAGCCTCCCCCTGGCAGAGCAGCCCTGAGCAGCACTGCTCAGCAGATCACGGCAGTCACTTACACCAACTTCACGAGTTACACAACCTGCACGCTCATGCAGATGCTGTTTGCAGAATCCTGGAGACAATGCCAGCCAGACACTTGGCACCAAGACCCAATCTGGGGGATGAGGAGCTTTCGAGGCTCATTCTTAACATTCATCATTTTCATATTTAATAACAAAACTGATGCGACACATCAAGGAGATTGGTCAGTCAGCTAGAATGGAAACTATTAGTGCAGAAAAATGAATGGCCTGGCAGTTAAATGTCTGCAACACCCACACACTGCCTGGAAGAAACTTAGAGTTATACATCTGAATTTATCTCATGGTCCCTGGGTATCACAGCAGAGGTTGAAAATGGCTGAAACTTTTTTGCATCGCTTGCTGCTCCATCTGGGATCTCTGTGGTGAACAGGGAGAATGTTTAAGACAGAGTTGTCCCAAGACTTAAAATCCAGCAGGCAGATCTCAGAAAATTTTCAGAAACACTTGTGTGACACAGGGTGTTTCCCTGGGTGCAGACCCTCTGGACATCAGTTTCCAAATGACAGCTTCAAGGTGGGGGGTCCATGAGGTGACTGGTTTTAGAAAGACATTTAGATATAGTGGGTCCTGGAAACCTTCCTTTACAAATACTATTTTCCATAGTCACTGTCAATCACTTTCTAGCAGCAACATCGAGAAGAGTCTTTGAAATTTTAAAGTAAGAAAAGACTCACTAGCAGTGGCTCCTTTCTCTTGGACTGCTACTTGCACACAAGTCCCAGTTTCAGACAATGAGAAACTCTCAGGTTCGTCTTTCATTTTTCTGTATTTTTTTTTAACTGCCTACACCTCTTGGGCTATATCTACAACAGTAAATAAAACGGGCCAGCACACAATGCCCCTGAAAACAAATAGAATGGCTTGTTTTACTAGGACTAAAATTCCTACCTGAAACATGATCACCTCATCTGTGTCTTGCTGACTGAAAAGAGCCATCCCTGGCTCTTGCTGCCCACTGAGTCATGCTCAGGTGTTATTTGGAGAGAGTTTCCAGCCACAAGCCAAAACATACCTGAGACAGGCTAACATCAACTCAGAAAAGTCACCCCCTGTCCCCTTTCTAATCACCACCCCAGATGGGTAGATCTGTGGGTCTGCAACTCAATTCTTCAGTTCAACACCATTAAGACCAGTGGGTATTGAAGAAATTTGCACTTATGCTCATGAAAATAAAATTTTCACTGAACTCTTAGGATGTGATGAGTCATCCTCTCAAAGTTGCTTCCTCCCTCCAGTGACTGTAGGAGGAGCTCAGATTACGAGTGTCCACAGGTTACCTGGCTTTTGGGTGGATAGAATTTAGAGAAAATCCCATGCTAAAGGATAAAGGGCTTCCTCCATTTTTTAATCTGAATGATATTAAAACCATCCTCTACTTTGCAGGGAATGAAGAAGTTCTACTTAGAACATATGCAGTTCAGTTCTTTCCTGTGAAGTTGCCATATGGCAGGGGAGTGATGGGAAGAAGAAAAATATTGACAGTGATGATATATCTTATTACAGAGCATACGGACCAAATTTTCCTCTCAGTTACACTAGTGAAAATATGGAGTGAACAACCCTGCCTTGATAGGAAAATCAGGTCACTCAGTGGATATACAAAGCCAATTATTAGAGTGAAACAAAAGCAAACTTGAGAAACATTATGGTATAGTAAAGAAGACATGTGGTAGGATGCCAGAAGACAGGAAGTCATTGAGCCCAGCACGCTTACTCTTCCTTTGAAAAAATCATCCCATCTACAGTAACCACAAGTGGTCAGGATCTTGTTTTATGCCTGAACTTGGCAAACTGAATGAAAGCTGCCCAAAAACATCTGTACTGGGTTCCAAACATTTATATAGCCCTTTGTTAGAGTACCAAAGATGGCATCGTATCAATGGAAGGGAAGCATTGCAGAAGAAAGCAGTTCAAGGATGCTATAGGGAAAAGTCCAAGATTAACACAAGACCTGCAATGTTTTACATGCCAGTAACTATCTCTTACTTCTTGCTGAACATCCAGCTGATTAAAACTTCAAACTGTATTTGACAGACAAAACCAGAAACTGCTCCAAGGAGAGACACCATGGTGCACTCCTATTCCATTCCATTTAGAGTTTAGTACTCTGTTCAAAATTATTTAGAAATCCTTCATGGGAAACTTAACAGCAAAAAATCCAGCAATAGTCCTGGTTCTCTACTACATTAAAAAGACATAAAGGCAAATACATAGCTGAGAAGACTTCTGGAAATATNGTATCAATGGAAGGGAAGCATTGCAGAAGAAAGCAGTTCAAGGATGCTATAGGGAAAAGTCCAAGATTAACACAAGACCTGCAATGTTTTACATGCCAGTAACTATCTCTTACTTCTTGCTGAACATCCAGCTGATTAAAACTTCAAACTGTATTTGACAGACAAAACCAGAAACTGCTCCAAGGAGAGACACCATGGTGCACTCCTATTCCATTCCATTTAGAGTTTAGTACTCTGTTCAAAATTATTTAGAAATCCTTCATGGGAAACTTAACAGCAAAAAATCCAGCAATAGTCCTGGTTCTCTACTACATTAAAAAGACATAAAGGCAAATACATAGCTGAGAAGACTTCTGGAAATATAATGTATATTTAGCAAACGATAGTTGAGTTATTTGAAACTTAGTGGTTTTGCAACCATCTAGTGAAAGAACTGTTTGATTTCCAGGATCTTGTCCAGACTGTGTAAGATAATCAGAAAGGTACAGACCTTTTGGACCTAAATGGCAGGATGGTACCATTTATGTAAACTAGAAGAGGTAAATAGTGCATGAAACTCAGCCAGACAAATTTAAAAAATTAAAAACTGAAGTCGAATTACCACCTGTAATATAGCACATAAAAGAGTTAAACAGCAATTTGATAAATTAACTATGGTGTTGTTTTGTTTTTTGTTTTTTTTTTGAGGCCTCTAAAGACTGAATTCTTGCAAATGAGTTCAAAGACAAATTATAGCCAACTCAATGTCCACAGTTTCTTTGGAGCCAGCATGAAACATTTGGCCAGAAAAAACCAGTGCCAACTACCCAGTGCAAAGCCTATACTTTATTTTGCAAAAGCAAAAAGCTGTGATTTATACCTCTGAAAGGAAGAAGTTAAAAAAAAGGATCTAACAGTACATTCTGTGTAGGTTTATTATTTTGCCAACAGTTTGTGGGTTGGATGATGAGGTACGTTCCTGAAGATTACACATCACCATTTTTTTAAACAAACAAAACAGCAGGCAAGATCAAAATTCCCCTAAAGCAGAGGCAGCCCTTGTGAAAGTTCAAGGCTGCTGTGTCTCTCCCTCGGCTTCTTTTTTAAAAAAAGAAACTCATCAACGAGTAGCATTAATCAGCTTTGGCTCACAGGGGGCATTTTTTGCTTCCAGTTGTGGACAATTAGAGTCCCAGTGTCAACTGGTCATTAATTAGGTTGTGTACAGCTCTGTGGATACACATTGCTTTTTGTGACACCAAAAAATTGTCTATGAAGAATGGGACTGTAACACGTAGACATGTCCTGGTGTCTTCTCCTTTTACACCAAACTGTTTCCTAGTTCAGAAGAAAAGGTGTGGAATAAATGGACAATGGAAGTAAGGAGTGTGGTTCCACTGACAAAACCAAGAGACAACTGAAAATCAAGTGGAGTCAGTGGCGTGTTGTTAATTCATGTGTTCAAACCTGGTAGCATGGCTAAGGGAAGGGAGTCTTGGTCTCCACAAATATTCACTCATGAAATTTAAAATGAAGATTTAGGACACTATTGCCACCACAGGCTTGTCCAACAGGATTTCTTCTGGATTCCTAAACTATCAAAACCACCTTAGTGCTGGTCTTTAGTAGGTGATCCATAAATCTCTTCATGATAGAGCCTCAATATATCATTCAAATTTTAGCCAGATATTATGGTAAAAAATGGGATATTGTTTTTCAAAGAGAAATCTTTTTCATGGTCATGACTTCCCCTAGCCACCAAAGGCCTGTTCTAAGGCTGCAAATTAAAAGTCCCAATAAATATATTATCATTGTGCAATAAAATAGCTCTGCCAAAATGAAAAAAAAAAAAAAAAATAAAAAAGAAAAGCAGCCCATGAAATCCCAAGGGATGTCATTCCTTAGCCTGAAAAATATCACTTCTTGATGAGAAAAAAGGCAATCATAAGCTGAACATTGTTAGATGATTCTGGGTTTCTCGGCAGTCAGTCCAGAAAATCTATTTCTTCAGTACAAATATATATATATATAATTTTAGTTAGAACAACAAAAATTAGGGAAGCAAAATAAAACCATGACAGAGCAATTTCAGATATCTGTCCTAGTTCTAGGCATAGCCTTTCAATCCCTAAAATGTGTATGGGACTTAAGATCACCACTACACAACTGTCACTCTCATCCTGAGATGTGGCTGCTCATTAATAAATAAATTAGTTTTGTTTGTAAACTTCAGCTACTTTGGCAATACCCAGCACTGAAGACATTCAGGAAATACAAAGGTTCTTTTCTCGAGGTTTAACTTAGTATAAATGAAGATGCATCCTTATTAAAATCTCAGCCCTGCTCATGGTTTTTGTCTGCTAAGCCTCATACTTCATGAACCATTGCTATTACTCTCTAATTGGTTTCCATGAGGACTCTCTTCTTTAATGCTTTTGTTCCTAATAGATGGTAACATTTCAGCTTCTGCTTCCTGAGGACGGATTTTGCAAAAGCATTATGAAGACAGAAAATACCCCATGAGTTTCCAAAGTGTAGGTAGCAAGAGTATTTATTATTATGCAGGGAGAGAAACAAAAGGTATATAAAAAGTGATTCACAAGGACAAAAAACATCTGATATTCAGGGGAAGGAGGAAAAGATGCCTTCTATGGACACATCATGCCACTTTTTATTTTTACATGTCTTCTCCTCCATATTCTTTGGGTGGGATACCCGATGAGGTAAATGCAGTACAGCAATTATTAGGTTCATCTAAAAGATGGTAATGACAGAGAAGTGTAGCACACCAAGATGACAAATGCTTATAGAAATACATGTGGCTGACCAGTCTTCATGGCAACTGGATTTTTCTTATTTGTGTGAATTTCACCAACTGCATCTTCTGCCCTCATTTTTTTCTTGTTTTTGTTTTTTTTTTTTTTTCCTATTCAATTTTGTTTTGTTTTCTGTGATCTTTTAAACAAATATTAAGCCCCACTGACAAATTTTCCTATAGGAATGTGATAGCCATCAAGAGAACAATATCATTTGGATGAAATAAGGCTCCCAAAGGAGTCCCTTAAGAGCTAGAAAACCTATAAACTTCCCACTGAAAGGTAACCCAACTTGTGATTTTTGTCTTTTAAAGTAAAATATTAGGGAGGCTTTATAGATTTGAAGCATTTCTCATTATGGGAAAGAAAGGATCACTGTCTTCTTAGGCTATCAATATATATTTGTGAGGCAGCAATAATTCTTCCAGCGAATTTCATGTTCCCATTGAAATGTCTTCACTTTTTTTGAGCAAAGCAAGAATTGCAGGATGATACTATGTGGATGAGATCTAAAAATAAAGTCTCTTGGCAATTGTGTTAAAATAAGTATTGCTACTAGCTTGATGTAAATAGGAGGAGAACCATTTCCTAAAAATTACTTCTATTGCCTCTGGGTATAATCACCCAGGTGGAGAAATGGCACCTGCTCTTCTTTAAGTAATTTATCATTTCTGTGGGAAAAAAGAAAATCTCTGGAGAGCACATCCTTATCTGTAGAGAAGAGGTCAGTACTGCTCTATTCCTGTCTTTGGTATGCCTGTATAGCTCTATGGTTGATGGTGCAACAAGAATTATTATAAATATAAATGATGACACTCATGAACCATGATGCATTTAAGTCTGTTGCAATTAGCTGTTTCTTCCTCTGACACCAAACTTCTGGCATTAGACCTCCCTGCCCCTTGGTTTATCCGCCCGTGAAATGAGGGGAAAGATACTGACCTCTCTTGTAAAACTAGTCTAAGATTTACTGCTGAAAAGCACCTACCTACAAATTAGGCAGAATATTTAATAGCATATGTAACAAGAGCACAAACTCCACTGGCTTGTAAATTCTCACTGGGAGACGCACTCTTGTGACATTCACTCCTGTCTGAACTCGACTAAAAGTTGTCATTTTACCCGAGACTCCACTGACTGCCAGAGAGCTTAAAATTTTATTTGGTTTTCAGGACATCTCTTATTCCCTGAATTAGACACTGCCCCTGGAGGTAATACAAGACAAAAGGATGATAATCACAGAATCATAGAATGACTTTGGTTGGAAGGGACCTTCAAGACCATCCAGTTTCCACCCCCTGCCATGGGCAGGGACACCTTCTATGGTCCCAGGTTGTCTCCAAACCCTGTCCAGCCGGGCCTTGGACACTTCCAGGGATCCAGGGGCAGCCACGGCTTCTCTGAGATAACAACAGAAAGTATGATGCTTTCTAGTTACAAAAGTATGTTGGAAAAATGAGTATGCTTCAGTGTGAAGGGTCAGTACAAAAGGATCCTTTATTGGGTCTGGTTTAGTGGAAAGAACACTGCCAGGACAAATGCATGAGGGCCAGCCAGCAATGCTGGGATTCTTCTTGCACACTGTCAGGAGCAAAAAAATCTGTCAAAACCATGCTATGTGCAAGAAAAGAGGTGTCCTTGGTGCAGGAGATCTACTGGTGGGATCACTCCAGCCACCTGGATGGCCCTTCAGCCACCTCCTCCTGAGGCCACTTCTTCCTGATGACCAGTGGAGTGACACCCTTGGGTGTTCAGTGGCATCACCTGCAGTTACACAGTTTAGTTGCAGATGCTCCCTCTCCTGTCTTTACCCTGCAGCCTTTACCTGTGGTTCATATAGCAGTGGAGGCAAGGCGCTTGGTGAGTAAGTTCATGATATTTTTTCATTAAGAATTTGCATACAAGTGGAATATGACTGGGAACCTAATGAGCTACTTTGTAATTTGATGAAACACTGTGACCTGTCAAGGGGCTTAGCCCAAGGAGTTTTGTGTGCTAATCTGATGCTAAGCATGAGGAGGACTTCAGGGATATCAGTTTCTCCTGGGTGTCTTGCCCACCATTGCAACTGCATGGCTATAATTAACATCAATCATGCCAGAGAAATGGAAGACCAAAAGCTACCTGGGGGACTACAGTGCTGAGAATGAGAACCTGTGCTAGCCAACACTGTCACTGGGGAGTAATTAGGTCCTCTGCAAATCCTAGTAGGAGTCTCACATCTCCAGCTACGTTCTGGCACATCTTGCTTAAACACTGAGTACGAGCTGACTGAAGACTCCACTAGAGATGGTTTAATACTGAGAGTTAATAAATAAGGGGAGGGTTGCCAGCATTTTGGACAGCATTCTTGGAGTGAGAATTAATCCCTCTTCCCTGTAACATTTTAAGTAGTGTGAATACATCAATACCATCCACATTTTAAGTATTCTTCTTGATTCATGATGAATCAGAGGATGCAGCTGCCCTGTGCTCTGCTCAGATGTGGTGTGAAAGTGAAGTAGAAAGTGCCATCAAGTCATAATAGTACACTGGGGTTGTAAACTCCATTTCATTCCCTATGTTTCAAAGCCTTACCAGTGTTAATTAATTAAAATCTTACCTCAGCTCTATGAGTTGGGCAAGGACTGTTATCTCATTCTATCAGCCAGTGAACATGAAGACCCTTGAGGCCACACTGAGACTGTCTGCTTTAGGCACTCAATTTATTCATTGCAACATCTAAAAAAAAATAGGTGCTTGGCTCCTGCAGAATGATTCAGATCTCTTAGGGCAGGTGCCTATGCAAACCACACTGGCAAGGCAGTGACAGATGCCTCTGAAGTAGGACCCAAGTGATGTTCACACATTTCTCCATCAACAGAATGGAGAGCTGTAGGCCCTTCATGGGATGATTTAATGTGGTAACATGCAGCCACTCCAGGCATAAGCACTAGGAAGTATTATTCTCACAAGTGTGGCTGGGTAATTGCTTTATTCAAGGCTCAACAGTGCACAAACCTGCTTATGTGGGAATCAAAATATAAATTTCCCTCTGAAGGGCAAGCACCTGGGTTGTGGGATAAGTGGGAGGAAGCACAAGATATTAATGATTTGAGCACTTATCCTGAAAATAGAAACACAGAGATCTAGGCTGTCCCGACCAAGGGAGTCTGGCCCCAGCACTTCCCATTGCCCCAGCTATTCCAGGAGACAGGTAAGGCTGGAGTGGAGGCTCTAAGGTCAACCACTCAACAACTAGCAGTGTAGGATGCAGAAACTAGAGATCAACCCACTAAATGGGGAGGCCTTTTGCTTGTAAAGCTTCCACTGCAGACCTCTATCAGATAAATGGCATGAATTGAGTTAGCAGGGGAACAGGCCTCCCCTGGTGACCCAGACTTAGCTGCCACTTAGGAATGCCTGGGTGCTTCCACACTGCCAGACTGAGGTGTCTGGCATGTCTCCTGTATCCTGGTACCCAGGTCCTCCACACTCTGCAGTGGCTCTGCTGGCCACTGGGGAGCCATTTGCTCCATCTGAGAGGAAAGCTGGGCATGGCAAAGCTGACCTGTGTGCTGCAGGTTCTGTTCCAGGCACAGCCTGGACAAGCATCACACAGTTTTGTCTCTTTACCTGGTGCAATATTGCAGTGCATGCCTGAAGCCTCAAACCCCAATCACCCTCCTCTGAAACCCCAGAGCACACAGGAAGCACATGGCTGCAGAAAAAAAAAATAAAATGGCATCTGTACTAGGAAACAAACAAACAAACAAAACCCAGACACAAACCCCCAAACCTACAAACCCAGAAATACTTAGAATTTTGCACCAGGTCTGCAGGGACACGCTGTCTAGTGGAGATCAGGATCAAGTGTGGTTCAGTGTGGATGATCTGCCCACTCCAGCTGCTAGCAGCTCTTAGCTGCATGCACACAAACCAGCCTGCATCAAGCAGTTCAGAGATACAGACTGTCTTTCTGCTTTGGACCACAAAAAAGAGTGTGAACATGCTACAAATTTCTGTTGCTGAAGTGTTTTGTGCTAGCTCAATATCACCTGAAAGTGGTGGGTTTGGTCAAACTGTGGCTTAATGAAGTGGGCCCTTTTCAACACCTTGGAAGATATTAGCAGCCTCTCACCCACTTTTGAGTCATGATGGACTGTCACAGGCTGTCAGTCACTGACCACAAATGAAACCATACGCTTACGTGTTTAAGTTCCTCTTAGGTCTAAAACACATTGTCCAGATTTACATATAAGACTCAGTTTCTTTGGGAGGTAGGTTCCTCTTCAGATGAAACAGACTGAGCCATTCCCTGGGACTTAGACACATCTAGTTCATTCTTAGGGGGACTTAAGTTGACTCATGAATGGTCTAAATCACATTCACTGACTTCTTCCAGCTATGCAGTATCTCAGGAACAGAGCTGAGAAAATGACTCATGAGTTCTGAACCTGGGCTTGAGCCTGGTTTATTACAATTTTTACCTGCTAGGGGTTTCTTTGATCTCAGCAAGACTCTTCACTGATTAGCAGCAGAGAAGGAGAATTTGATTTAATGCATGCTCTACCCACTCTTTAACATAAGAGTGGCTCCTATTAGCTCTTTAGCAGTTTGTCTTTTTGTGCAAGAACTTGCACAGCTGACTTGGCTAAACTTTTAATGGGTGTGCTTCTCATGTGGGAGGAAATGTTAAGCACTGCTTATTGTTACTTAGAATTACACACCCAAATGCCATAACTCCATCCAGAGTTCCCAAGCTACACTACTATATCACAAATAAGATCTTCCTCACCGCCTAAAGTAATGTCATGATGCAGTGTAGGAGCCAAGGAATGCTGGGTTTGCAAAACACACACATTGCTTCAGATTGCAATGAATTCATTTAAGAGGAGATCAGGCAGCAAACCATTAATTTCAGAGCAATATATTTCCCTGCTCTTCTTATTTACAGAGATGTTGTCTCAGTAGATCAAATCAATGAAATTACAGCAGTGCACTGGCAGCAGCTGATATCTGCCTAGTATCTTGGGGAGGCATCCCTTTATCAACTGCTTCCAGTTTTTGCCTGAGACATCACTACTGTTTTGTCTGTTCTGCTGGAAAATAAGCAAGTTAAAGTTTTCCAGTGTAACTGGCTGAGTCAGAAGCTCCTGTGGGCAGCCAAGCACAGGCACTGTTGCACATATTGACTGCCCTGTGAGCAGTAAACTCAGCCCCAGTGCCAGAGGAGGTGTGCTGCCCTCCCTGGGTGCATTTCTGGAGGCCACGTGTAGGGCGTGCACAACTCCACCCTCAGATGAGGTGGGAAACTTGTTCAAAGTGGTTTTGAGGTTTTGTTAAGAAGCAAAACAGGAAATCTGCATGAATATGGAGTTTAACTATTTTTTTTTTAACTTGTTGCTCTCCAAGACTTTTTTTTTTTTTAATAAAAAATAAATATCTGGATGACAAACTTTCTGCAACTGACCTCATCCCTAGTTTTTACTGGTGCAGATGAGACTTCAGGCAGCAAAGACACCCTGGAGTAGTCCAGGGATTTTTTTTTTCTTTCCTTTTTTTAGCAAACCAAGCAACTCAAAGGCTGTGTCAACTTGCTTAAGTGCTCTTTATGCCAACTAATCATAGCTGGCACAAAAAACAATGCTGACTATTGCTCCCTTTCCTGCCTACAGTGGAGGTGGGGAAGGCTAGAGACACAGAGCTGTAATGCCAAGTCTGTGCCATCTGGATAAATTCTGTATCCTCAGCTCAGCTGCTTGGGACTGAACTCCCTCGAAAAATCAGTGAAGAGGACAACACCAGAGGGGTAAAAAGCACCAGAATTCCTGAGCCAACATGCTGACCCACATACCCAGTACCACTACCATGGCTGAGGGCATCTGGTGGCCCGTCCCTTCCTTCCTCAACCTTCCCTCTGGTAACCATGAAAGCCACAACAGCTGGTGTAATAGCCTGCAGTAATGTGGGCCCTCCCCACCCCTGAGAAAGCTATAGTGAAACCACCAAGTTTCCTTGTGAGATGGGGATGGGAATGTTATTACTACTGACCTCGATGTAGGACTTAATCACAATAAAAACTTCATCAGCAGCACCACAAGCTACTGAGAAGTGTGGTACATTGCTGATTCACATTCTGTGACACTCTGCTGAGCAAGCTCTACCCAGGTGTCTCCACAAGTGTGTTTTCTGTTCTGTGTAAGGCTGAGCTTGGGTCAGATTCTCTGAGGAGATAGTCTGTTGTCATTCACAAGCAACTGCACTAAGAGAAGTGAGTTACTGACAGGTGTAACACAAATTGGCTGAGCTGTATTTTTCAGCTGAGATCCCAACAAGCTCCTCACAGTTTTCTCCCAGTTTATTTAAGCTGCCTCTGTGTGCTGCATAAGGCACCAGAAATGCTTTTGCTGCTGCTTCAGCATCACTCTGACGTCAGCACTTTGATTTGATTTTCTGTCACTGCTCTTACAGATTAAATTTCAACCAGTGACCCACAGCTTGATAGCTCATTAGCAAATCCCTTCGAGCCATCCAGTCCTGCCCTTGCTTGACAGTTAACTCTGCAATGCACGTAGTCCTGAAGCCTCCAGAAGGCTGCACTGCGCCATGAGAAAGCTCACTCAGACTCAGTGCAGCTGCAAAAGCCTGTGGGGATCTATGCCCAGGTGCATGTTTTCAATGACAAACCACTAATGAGTCTTATTATGAGTCCTTGTGTCTTTTCAAGTCACTGAGGTTGTATAAAGACTCCTCCATGGACAGTCAAAGCTTTTCTTTCCCACCCCTCCCCTCAGCCCTTTATCTACAGAGGAATTACTCTGACTTCCTTCTTGTTGAGACCTTAAAACAGGACACTCTTCCTCCTTTTGTTGTTCAACATCATTATTGCAATCAGGCAGACTGAGCCCTTTTAAGTTTTCTCATGTTGTGACACATGGATATAAAACTCCTGGAAGGCAGTGGGAATGGAGGAGCAGCCTCAGATCATGTTCTGGAGGTCAGACCCCAACTCTCAGTTTTGCAGCTGAGTAGGACAGGATGCAGGTTCCTCTGATTGCATCAGGATCCCTCTCACTGGCAGATGCCTTAAGTTCAGATTTTCCTATGCCCAGCTTTGACTCACACTGATCAGCAGGTTTGTAGCAAAGGTGCAGTCATTGCTCTGTTTTACCTCCTCCATGCACCCAAACAGACCTCTTGCCTTACACCTACATTATCAGTGCCAAGACATAGCACTGTGTACAGTCCAGAGCTAAAGCAAACACTCTTCCCTCTAACTCTCCTTAAACTGCTAATTACACAAGCACCCAGTCTGGCACCATCAAAGTCCCACTCCCTCTAAGCTAAGAAAATCTTGTAAATGTTGAACCAAGGCTGTTTTCAGCACCTGGCAGGTTGAACACAGACAGAAGGACGCTGGCATGCCCAGTGTCCTGCTCCTGGTGTGCCACTGAAGCTGTGGATGGAACTTTCCAGCCCCACACTGTCCTTTTGCCTCAGTAGAGACTTCACTCCTGAAGTCAACCTCCCTAATTTCAATGGGGAGACTCTTGATTTATGCTGGGCCGAGATGAGAATCTGGCCGTGATCCTTTATCGCCTTTTAAAGCCAAGAGCCCAGCAGAGGCCAATTGTGTCTGACGTGAAGCAGCTGCACACCCAACGAGGAATCTGCACAACTTCATAAACTGGCAGTGGTCTGAATAAAAACTTCAAACAAGACGTTCTGGCATTGGCCAGAGAGAGTGAAGATAAATAGCTGGGAGACGCCAAGTTGAGAAGGAAGAACTGCTTGGCTGTTGGACAGAGAGCAAAGTAAGAAGCAGAAATTAGGCAGGGTGCTGGGAGGCTTGTAACACTCCCAAAAAGCAAAAGGGTCACAGAATTTAATTTGATTAATTCATCGCTGGTCTAAAGGACTTTGTACTGAGCCTCAGGCAGTGCAATAAACATACAATCATTAAGAGAGGAAATAAAAGTTAGGTTGGGTGATAAATAGTGCTGCTTCCTCTCCCACTCCAGCTTCTCTCCTGTTTCTTCTCTCCTTGGTTAGTGCGGACATTGGAAGCAACACAGTAAATCAAGAGGTAGCCTTAGAACAACAACAACAATGTCAAAACTCACTGTATTTAGATTGCCTTAGTCAAAACACTTTCAAGGAAAGCTTTGCTTCACTTTCCCCATGAGCAGCATGTCCCTTTAGGATACACCATAGGCAGAAAGGAGCAACAGTCATGCTGGCTTGGCCTCCTCTCCACAGGACTGATAGAAAACTTATTGGAAACAAGGACATTTATTCTAAAGGGGCCAGATAATGCTTCTGGAAGTCATTTCAGTAGTTTGGGTTTGCATTAAAGCTGGAGAAGGCCTCTAAGATCACCAGGTCCAATCATTCCCCCAGCACTGACATGGCCCATTACTAAATCACCACTTTTACATGTTTTTGGACATTTCCAGGGACAATGACTCCACCACTTCACTGGGTAGCCTGTTCCAATTCTTAACAACATTTTCAGTGAAGAAGTCTTCCCTAATATCCAATCTTAACATCCTCTGGAGCAACTTGAGGCCATTTCCTCTTTTCCTATTGTTTGTTACCTGAGAGGAGAACGACCCCCACCTGGCTGCCCCTCCTGTCAGGGAGTTGTGCAGAGCCAGAAGGTCCCTCCTGAGCCTCCTTTTCTGCAGGCTGAGCCCCCCCAATCTCCCTCAGCCCCTCCTCATCAGTCTTGTACCCCAGACACTTCTCCAGGTCTGTTGCCTTTCTCTGGAGACGCTCGAGCACCTCAACATCCTTCTTGTCCTAAGGGACTCAAAACAGTGGGTTAAACTGTGTGGGCCTATGTTTCCACTATCACTGAAATAGTGCATTCACTGAAGAATAATGAACCAACAATGTGATTCCAGACCTATGTAAAATACTTTTTTTTTTTCCTGCAAAGTATTATACAAAAAATCAGCGAAGTTTAATTAATAAGGCAATGGGCTAACACAATTTACCTACATCTGCCACATATATTTAGAACAAATTTATTTATCCACTACTGAGATACTGATCCCTTCTCAGTGTAAAACTGTGACTCACCAGGGCTAAAGCTGATACTGATTCCTTCAAGAGTAAAACCAGCACCATACAAAACAAGTGAGGAGTAAAGGTCAAGTCAGAAATTCAAGTCAGAAGAAATTCAACTTGTAGCACTGCTGGACACTGAGGGGGGAAGGCCTGGGAGACTTGTAAGTAAGTTAAGCATTAATTTATAAAGCATGTTTGTCATGCTAGCTATCCAGCATTCAGAGACTGATGATTACTGCTTTCCTAATAGCTGCATATCATTAACTTTACATTCTTGTAAATATACTATGAGTGGTGTCTATGCTGTATCTGATAAAACCAATGTACTTCCTAGCTGATCTTTGAGCCATCATACCCAACACGCAAGCAAGGCAATCTTTGTTCATATAATCACTGTTTAAAAAAAAACAGGAGGAGAAATACTGTGACAGTAAGGTAGCACAGAGCTCAATTAGTCTCACTACAAAGAAAAGCAGAAATGTAGCCCTGAATATAGCAACTCTCAACCTCTGCTTCACCTCCAGCTACATCCTGGCCTGCAGTGATTGCAACTAGGACATAATCTGACAGGTTGTACATGCAAATTGCCATCTTATCTATGCATCTTAAAAGGTTAAGTGTGCTTTTCCTCATTATTCCACCTAAGGAAAAAGGTAAGAGACAAACAATATTGCTTTTTTTCTGTGGCACAAGCTATGGCATTGAGACTGCTCATCAGCAATAGAAGTCTCTTGTCCAGCATCATGCAACAGAAGACACATGACAAGGAGATATGGACTTTGCCACGAGGGCCTCTTTAAAACAGCTCTGCTCTCAGTCTCCCCAGCCCAGCTGCAGCACCAATCTGTGACCTCTCCTGGGGCCCTCACCTGAGGCTTTAGTAACTCCTGGAAAGCAGATGAAAGGCTCAGCCACACAGCTGTGCACATTGCCTCAGGTCACACAGTGCCAGAGGGAGCCCAAGACTGCTTTTCAAGCGTGTTGAGGTGTACTCCTGACTGTGGGAAGGAAAGAGTTAACTGAGCCAATGCTTGGTTTGCACAACTTGGCAGTTCAGTCTAGGATGTGCCCAAGTGCCTGTGGCAAGGCAGGATCTGGAACACTTTCTGCCATATTCTTACCTGTAGGCAAGGCTATTGCCACTGGAATAGTCTTCAGCTAAATAGAAAAGCATGGTTAAATTAGTTTTGATTAATTAGTTTTTCTAAATGCAGGAGGATTGGATGACCAGAAGAAATTTAGCAAAAATAACAATTCAGAAAAAGGGATCAGGATGCAACAGGTCATGAGGAGTGGATGGGAAGGGTTATTAACTTGTTATGATGGAAGGAACATCAGCTTCTCCAGAACAATGGTGTGGAAACAGGCCGCTGTGAAATTAGCCATATGAACTAACACCGCACATTTAACCTAAAGTGGTCCCAAAAGGTATACACTGACTCAAAGCTCATGAGGTCTCCACTAAAGAATGGCCAGTGATAGTCCAGGTTGGTGCAGGACAAGAAATGGACTTTTGTTGTGACCAACCAAAGTAACTGGTGACACTCCCTCGATGGGTCTGTTCAATCTGGGCACAGATTTCTGCATCAAATCACAGAGCATGGAGTAGTTTGGTTGGAAGGGACCTTTAAAGGTCATCTGTTTCCAGACCTCCTGGGTTGAGCTGGGACAGCTTCCACTAGGCCAAGTATTCAAACTCAACCCAGTCCATGAATAGTTGCAGGAGTGAGGCATCCAGAATTTCTCTGGGCAACCTGCGCCAGGCACCTTTCTTGCTCCAGGACTGCAACCAGCTTCTCCAAAAGGTAAGAAGGACAATTCTTCCCTTTATGGTCCGTATCTTTCTAGATAGTAAAATCATACCTAGGCCTAAAGATTGTACAGCAGGACTGTTTTCTACCATAAGCAGGACCACTACTTGTCACCAAGAAACACCAAACTCCTCAGAAATGGCTAAGTGCCGTCACAACACAGACAAAAACATAAATTAACAGCAATACAATGGTACCTTCAGCTGCACACCACACTCAAACAAATTGCAGTGCCTGAATCACCAAAGAACAATAAATGGTTCTTTCATCCCTCTCATCACAGATATATCCACCGAGTGTGGGTAGGTTTTGCAATGTATTTTATCTCCAGAAGAATGCAATGAAGTTGCAAATGGCAGTACTGAGCACACCAAAATGCCAATGCAGTAGACATAACACTGAAATTGTGATATAAATCTAATTTCAGCTTTCATCAGAATATTCAGGATGTCTCCTCTTATCTCTGTTATATATTATTTTCAGCTTGTGAAAGGTGACAAATACTGGAAGGAAAGAGCAATCAGGCTAAGGAAGTTGCCTCCTGGGACAGATATATATATATGTCCTCATAGGGCTTTTTTTTTTTTTTTTTACCTTTTCTTTTTCTGATTAGTCAATCCCTGTTTAACCTCCTCAGGGAGATGCAAGGTGAGTTAGGAGGAGGAAGGTGAAGGTTATCACAGAAGAGAGCAATCCCCCCTCTGTGGGAACTGGTTAAATAGTTATGGCTAGACTCAAGTGCAGACCTCTGCTGGGAATCCCAGTGAAGGTCAAA
>VZSE01012835.1:7370-22338 GCA_013398275.1 Promerops cafer
GGCCGCCGCAGGACTTTGCTTCATACTTGGAGCCCGTCCCGCCACGCAGGAACACAAACACGGCGCGGGACGGCTCGCGGGAGGGAGGAGATGGGTCCTGTCTAAATATTAGTTTAAGGAACGGAAGGATCTCCAGCCGGCATCTCCAGCCCCGTCACCTTCTCCCAGCCCCGGCCGCGCCGCAGTGGTGACCGTGTCCAGAGCTCAGCTGGGGCCGGGGGGTGAATTTCCCCCCATCCTCGAGGGAGGGAATTTCCCCCTCTCGCCGCGGTCTCTCCGAAGGCTTTAACAAAACAAGCCGGAGCTCGGGTGTCCGTATTGCACATATATGGTAGCTTGTAGCCAGCACTGATTTAAATCCCATCCTCGCTCCGGGAGCCGATCCGCTGCTGGGTGAAGGGCACGGTTTATCCCAGCGGGGGAAGGGGCCGCTGCCTGTGGGAAGCGCCGTGTGAGTCCTGGATGTGTGCTGAGATCCCGGATCTAAAGGCAGGATCCCAGTGGATCCCAGATTCATCCTCTCGTGGTCGTGGGTGCTCCTGGGTTTAGTGGCAGAAGCAGCCGAGCCTCTGCCCGGCACAGGGCAGAGAAACCGAGCAGGGAAGGGGCGTCTCTCTGCCAAATTTTAGGAGGTGTGTGCGCTTGGCTTGGCGTTTTACCCTTTGGTTCCGACCCAAATCTGCCCGCTGCGGCGCCCGCAGATGCTGCACCTCGCATTTGCTCCGTGCTGTGGCAGTGCCCCGCTGCGAACGTCCTCGGTGTCACCGCCCGGCTCCGGGCTCGTCCCGCGCCTCCGTCCGCAGCAGCTCCGGGGCTGCCGGGAAGGATTCGACTTCCCTCTTCGCACATCCCAAGCTTTTAAGCAGCGCTGGGTGTCGGAGGGCCGGCTCAGCCCCGGTCCAGCTCGGTGCTGCCCGGGGGAAGGCGCACGGGACGTGTGGCTCATCCCGGGAATGCCGGGCTGGCCCTCACGCTCTGCCAGCGGCCCGCGCGTGGCCGCGGCCACTTCACAGCAGGATGTGGCACCAGGGCCAGGCTCCTCGGGCTTTTCAAGGGCAGAGCCTTCCGGGCCCGTGGTTGGGCTGGAAACAGAAGGAGCTGGTCGGGTTTGCTGTGGCACAGCCCGGGGGGCTCGCGGGCACAGGGGGTGGGCACCCCTGGGCGCCCGTGCCAAGGGCGGGCGGTGCTGGCCCCGGCCGTGGTGGCACTGGGTGCCCTCCCACGGCACTGCAGCCGATCCCATCGCACTCGTCACCTCCCTCCTGGAGCCCCCGTGGGCCGTGCCGGGCGTGGGGGCTCCAGGATGCGCTCTGGGGTTGATTTGCACCTTTGGGGGTCTGCAGGGAGGGATGTGAGATTTGCAACATCCCCTTTTTGAGGCCAGGGTCCCTCTCATGAGCCCTAAACACAGCCCAGCCAATCGTGTGGCCAGAGCAGGTGTCACCTCGGCTGTCCCCAGTGCAGCACAGGGGGGGTGGCGTTCGGAGCCCTGTCTTCTCCCCATCCTGTCATGCTGAGCCGGGTCATGCCCTCACAGGGGTGGGTTTGGGGGGCACAAAGAGCTGGCAGCTGCCTCTCGATGTCACCCCTGCCCATGGAGCAGCTCGTGGTACCCAGCAGGGCTGAGCCTCGGCCAGAGGGAGATGCTGAGGGGATGCAGAAGGCCCTGTGTGGGTTCCCATCAGGAGGTACAGGACTGGTGAGGGCTTTACTGGTGTGGGTTTGTTTTACTGGTGTGGGTCTGTTTTACTGGGATCACTTGGCATCCCAGGAGTGCAGCCACGGGGTGGTGCAGCCCCCTGGCCAAGGTGAGCCATCTCCTCCAGCACCACCATTAATGGGTTGGACTGGAGAAACCCCACCCAACTCAGATTTCTCTGGGATTTGGCCAGTCTGGAGTAGAGTTTCCCCGTGAAACTTGGAGAAGAGGAAGAGCAGCTCCCTCCTGGCTGCGCCAGGCGCGGTGCAGCGCTGCTCTCGGAGCATCGCGAGCGCGTCGCAGCGAAGCCGCCCCCTCTGCGGCCGCCCTGGGAGGGGAAACGCCACGAGCAGCTCCATTCCCATCGCCTCTCCCTCACGAAACCCGAAACGGGCTCACTTCGGAGCTCAGCATCCCGGAGCTAAATGGAAACAATTTGCCCCCGCGCTGTTCTCCGAGAAGCGTTTCCTCCTGCCCTCCTTCAAAGGCCGCGCCAGCCCCTCGCAGGCGATGCCACTCGCGTCAGCGCCGGCTTTCTGGGCTGTTTGCCTTTGGATGGAACCACGTTTAATTTGTTTTCCCGCAGCAGAGGTCCCCTTTGAACCGGCTCCAGGCGCAGTGTTGGCGGGGAGGGAGCAGGGCAGCCCTGCCCGGCGCTCGCAGCGCTCCGAGGGGTCGGCGGCCCCGCAGCAGGAGATGGCCCGGGAGGGGAAGTTCCTCCTCTAGCATCGCTCCCAGGCTGCAATAATCCAAAGCAGGAGCTGCATTTTTCTCTGTTTCAGCAGCTTTTTTTTGCAGCACAGGGCCCTGTGGTGATGAATCCCATCCCGGAGCTCTCCTGGGCTCCGACAATGGAGCTAATTCAGGAGCAGGGTCCTGGTTTTGTGGCCCCAGGATTTAGGGAGTCCCTCAATGAAATCCTGGCCTGGTTGGAAACCCAGCCTGGACCTTCCCTTTGCTCCGTGGTTGCCGTGTCTGGGTCCTGCTGGCGATGGCAGCGATGCAGGACTGACCAAGCCCCACGGCTTGTGGGGACCTTTTTGCCTTTAATAATGCTGGTTTTGGCTGATGGAGCTGCCTGGGAGCCCGGGGTGTATTTATTGCTGCTGTGGGGTTTGCTGATGGCATCTGGTGGCCGATGGCACGGTGACACAGGGCAGAGCCCCCAGTCCTGCTGCCCTGGAGCAGAGCAGGGTCTGCAAACCAAAATCCCAAATCCTTGCAGGGTCCATCGCAGGGGTTGCGTTCCCCAAGCTGCAGCTCTGCTGGGAGGAACAGGCAGGGAACGCTCCCAGCAAGGTGCTGGAGTGGCCTTTTGGTTTTCCCTGGGTTTTTCCCCTCTCTGCTGCCTTCCCAAGGCCGTGTCCTCCAGCAGCACCGGGGGACACCAAAGCCAGCCCAGACCTCGGGTGTGAACCAAAGCACCTTCACCGCTGAAGGTCCCGGCTGGGAACACCCGTCCCGTCCCGCCCGGAGCGAGGGCTCGCCTCTGATTTAACAGGGCAGCTGCTGTCTTCGTTAAGTGGTGTTGGCTTGTTAAAAGCACATTTTTGAGGCTTAGCAGCTCCTCGGAGCCGTCTGGGAGGGACGGTGCCAGTGCTGGGGGAGGACGCGGGGGGCAGCAAAGCTCCGCTGAGCACCGACAGCATCAGCCTGAACTGGGGGAAAAACCCACCTGTTTGGTACCCAAGAGAAATTTAGGGAGGGAAAAGGAGAGGTTGGAAGGATCCGGGCAGGATCTGGGCTGAACCCTCTGAGCGTGGACAGAGCGGGGAACGTTGAGCTGTGCCCTGGCAAAGCATCGCTTGTGGTGGGATCTCCCTGACAGAGGAGGGATGGGGAGCAGAGGGAAAATTTTGCTTTTTTGGAAACCATGAGGCTCTTCCCAGTGGGAAACCTCTCATCCCTGAGGGATCCCAGCAGGTTTTCCCTGCGGCGCCAGGAGAGCTCAGGGGCGTGTCCACCTCCGCGGTATCGCCATCTCCACGCGCAGAGGTCCAGCTGACCTGACCTGCTGCCCTTTGAGACCCTCCAGCTCTTCCCATCACCTCCAGCCCCGTTTCCCCCGAGCATCTCCCAGTTCCGGAACCGCTCTGGGTAAAACCCCCGTTCCCAGCGCGCTGCTGTTGCTGTCCCGGGCGGAATTCCTCGTCTGCTCGCTCCGCAGCAGCGCTAAGAGGTTCAGCGTGCTGGCAGCCGGACAGTGAATCCTACTGGGATCCCAGTCCGTGCTCCAGCCAAAACCCCCTGCAAGGGTTTAGTGCAAATTGGATTTGCGAACCTCGCTCTGCTCTCGGTGCCCTCAGCAAAGCGCCCTAATCCCCGGCGGGCGCCGGGACGAGCCGGCTCCTCCTGTGCAGCCGGGAATCCGGGATCCGTGGGGGAAGAGGGGGAAGAACGAGGGAATTCCCAGCTCGGCGCCGGCATCACCTGTGCTGCCTGCTCGGGACGCGGCTGGGGCATGGGGCTGGGTGGCTCCCCCATCGCACCGCTCCTCCCTGGCTCGCCCCATCCGCCCCGCATCCTGCAGGAATGCTGGCTCAGGGCAGGATGTGCTTCCCTGCGGATGAGAATGGGAATTATTCAGGCGGGAGCTGGAGGGATGGGGCCAGCACACCTGAGACTTGTGGAAAAGGCAGAGGTGGAACCCTGGGAAAATCGGGAGTTAATACCTGGAGTCCTTCAAGGTGCTCCCAGGGTGTTTTTCCAAGGGGGAAACTGAGGCACCCTGTGGTGACCCCACCAAGGGATTTGGGGAATCCACAACGGGGGAAACCCTACAAAACAGAGAAGGGGAAAGTGGCCAAGCTGTGCTGTGGGAGGTGACGCTGTCGTGGCAGCCCTCCTGCCTCTGGCCTGTTTCTCCCTCCTTGATCCCACCGAGGGCTTTTCCTTTCTTGGGACAAAGGAGATTTTGCCCCCAGTGCAGCCGTGGCAGCTCTCAGATAGCAGCGGTGTCGAAACGGGCCCAGAGCAAAGCACATCTGGGGCCTGGGCTCCGTCTCGCTGCCAAAATTTAAGCTTTTAACCCTCTTTCCCGAGGCACTGGGATTGTTCAAACAAGCCACAGTAATTAGTTTCCTCTGACAAACTGCCCCTTTTTGGCATCGGGAGGTTTATTAATTCCGGGGGGGCGGGAGCGTCGCTCCGGATCCAAAAATAATTGACATTCGGAGCCCAGGTTTCGGCAGGAGAGGGAAAATTTGGGCTGGAAAAGCAGCATCAGGCGTGCAGGAGATTGGCACAGCAGCACCCAAAGGCGCCCAGCAGTGGGTGGGGGGTCCTTGGCTGGTGTTATCCCTGATTTCCTCCGTGGCCACAGAAACCATCCCGGGGGCTGGGTGGGATTTCAGGCGATATAAATTGATTTTCCTGCAGATATCCCCACCTCATTGCCCGTTCTGGTGTTACTTCACCTGGAGCCACGCTCCGCTCCCGCTGCAGCGCCGGACAAGGCTCTGAGGGATTTTATCAGCAATTAATCTCTAATTACTCACCTCTCCCCGTGAAGGGCGGCTCTTGCTGCTGCTCAGACCTGGCGGAATCGGCTTAGGGAGGTTTTGGGGTTGCTGCAGCCGTGGTGACCTTGGCGGGGCTGTCACACCTCGCTGGGGGCGGTGGGGACACTGGGCTGGGACCCCAGACTGGGACCACAAACTGGGACCACAAACTGGGACCACAGACTGGGACCACACTGCCCATGCCCACCCCACAACGACTTTTAAGTGCTTTGGCTGCTTTTTTAGCTGGAGGGGGAATAAATACACCCGGAATGTGCGGGGTGTAACGATGTTTGTCGGAGCTGGGGAGTGTCGGGGCCAGAGCTCGGCCAGGTGTCCCCGGGCTCTGCACAGACACCCCCAGGTGTCCCCGAGCCGGGCTGGGTGACACTGCAGGGAGCCGTGCTGCACCAAGCCACGCTTTTATTTCCTGCTGATTTATATTGCAGCTGCAGTCCCAGCCTCCGGCGTGTCCCGGCGAGTGCCGGGGATGGGGACGGGGGGGAACCGAGGGAAGCCGAGGCTGGAGGGCAAGCAGCATCATTATTTGCCCTTGCAGGGATGAGCTGAGCCCAGCCCGGGCTGAGCTGGGACTGAACTGGTCCCAGGCTGGTCCCAGCAGGGGGACGCGGCGGCGGAAACCCCCGCATGCAGCGGGGATTCCTCCCCGCCGGGCGCCCGCTGCGGATCCCGTTAATTAATGACATGAAAGCCCACGCGAGACCTCCGGGGAAGGAATCAAAGGCTCCGCCGCAGCTTCCCAGGGCATGGATTCATCCCCGCGGGCCGGCAGCTTCCCCGCATCCCAACGCCGTGCCGGATGCAGGGCACGGGGATCCCGCGGGGCGCGGTGGGACGGGTCAGCGCTGCCCCGGTGTCTGCCCCGAGGGGTCCCTGCAGAAATCCAGCCCCGAAATGGGTCTGGGTGCAGCTCCTGGCGGTGGGGAGAGACAGGGGGGTCGTGGCCGCGGGGTCTCTGGGCTGGGGCCAGCGGAGCTGCGCTGGTGCCGGGATTTCCATCCCCGGGGATTTGGTTTCTGCCCGTGCAGAGCAGCTCGGCTCGGGCACAGGGTGCTGTGCCTGCCATGCAGGGATGGCTCAAGGTGCCCCTTGGCCCTGGCACAAATTGGGATTTTCCTCCTCTGTGCTGCTTTCCCTCCTGGAGGAGCTCCCGGAGCCCTCTCTGGCAGGATTTGTTCTGTTCCCGTTGGCACCGTGGGCTTTGGGAAGAGGGGCCGGGGCCGGCTCTGGCCGGGCTGGGGGGGCTCTCGGGGGTCCTGGGCCTGCTCATTCCCAAAGATGCCCTTCGGTGTCCAGGATGTGGGTATGGAGTGTGGGATGGGTCAGTGTCCCAAAACCCCTGCCTTGTCCTGGTGCCTCCTCAGCCCTTCGAGCGGGCTTGGCTCTCCCAAATCCAAAATGAGGGAAAATTCCAACTGCGCTGGGCAGGACTTGGCACAGCCTGGGACAGTGGAAGGTGTGGAAGGTGTCCCTGCCCGTGGCAGGGGTGGCACTGGATGGGCTCCTGCAGCCCAAACCAGTCTGGGATTCCGTGATTCTATGGAGTGGTGGGAGCATGGATGTGGCCACAGCAAGAGCGGCTCCCTTGGGTGGAAACTCCCCAGGCTTCCTTCAACCACGCCTTGGTGCGGCCACCACCCCCGGCACCGCCCCCGGCACCACGGGCCGATCCACCCACATCCCACCGGCTCTCCGGGGGAGGCTCTTCCTTGTTATTCCACCGTGTTGAGGGGCGTTGGGGTGGGATTTTTGCTCTCCAGCTGTTTGGAGAGATGTAAACCAAACCCGCCGTGATTCAGCCCGAACGTCAATGTCACGGCAGGGTGGGAACGAGGGCGCTCGGCCTGCCCAGCCCTGGGGAACGCTGGAGCTCCTCCTGCCCCACACCTGCCCACCTCCCTCTCCCCATCCCGTGGGTCCAGGCCCAGCTCTGGTTCCCCCACCAGGTTCACACCCAGGAGTGCCCCAAACCTTTCCCAGAGGAGCAGCGCTGCATCCCAGGGATGAGGCTGAGCCTGGTTTGTGGTCGGCCCTTTGGGGGGGTCTGGGGGAAGCAGGGGAAGAGCTCTGGAGCTGCTGGCGCTGGGATTTCACTGAGGCAAAGCAGAACCATGTGTCCCACGCTCTGCTCTGCTTCTGCTCAGGGGGAGTGGGAAGAGCTGGAGGGGGAGGAGGAGGAGCAGGGATGAGCTGTGGATGCGCCGTGGCCACCGCTGGGTTCGGCATCCGGAGCTCGAGGCCGTGCCAGGGCCGGGCTGGCAGCGCTGCCAGCGGGGATGAGGTGTCCCCTGTCCCCAGCCAAGGAGGTGGTGGCACTCCCTGTCCTCAGAGCAGAGCTGGAGACGGGGACAGGGACAGGGACAGGGACAGGGACAGGGACAGGGACAGGGACAGGGACATGCCCCCCCTCCTTTGTGCACCTACTCACTGTCAAGAGAGGAGGAAAATCCAACAGGTCCACCCAGATCAGGGGCTGGGGCTTTTTTCTCCTTTCAGTGCTCCCTGTTTTGGGGCCAGTTTTGGCATTTTGAGACCGGTTTGATCCAGGGGCACTGCAGGCTCCCAGTGCAGCACCTGCCCTGGCCAGGAGTGTTGGACACGTCGATGATTTTGGGAAGGTTCAGTCCCCAAGAAGGTACTTTGGGAGCTTGTGATGAGTTTTGAGGAAGGTCTGACAAAATTTTGGGAAGGTCTGGAGAAGTTTTGGGGGAAAATCTGAAGGAATTTTGGGGAATATCTGAAGGAGTTTTGAGGACAGTCTGAGGAAGTTTTTTTGGGGAAAATCTGAGGGAGATTTTCTTATGGTCTGAGGGAGTTTTGGGGAAGATCTGAGGCGGTTTGGGGCACAGTCTGTCTCTCCACCACCCCCATCCTCTCCAGGACAACCCAGCCCCATCCTGTGAGCAGGACCAGGCGTTGAGCTGGGGCTGCTGCTGGAGGAGCAGCCTCCGGGGCTGCTGCCCATGGAAATTGTTTAATTCCTGCAGGATGAGTCACGAGGAGCCGGGATTTCAAAGCAGCTTGGCTCCCATGTAAGGCACTCAAATAAACAGTGTGTGGCAGGTGGAAGCTCTCTTGATGTCCCGTCAAGGCCTCTGTCTTTCCAAGTGCTTTGTGTTGCCAAAAATCCTTCGGCCACACCGTGGCTTCATCCATTCTTGAGGCTGGGCTCTGGAAAATAATGAATCAATGCCCGGAAACATGAATCGACGGAAAATTTATGGCACACTTAGAATATAATGTCTTTTGGGTCCTCTGCTTTGGAGCATCAGCACTGAAAGTTTTGGCATCTCCTTCTATCACCCTTCAGCAAGGAGGATTTAGGGAAAAAAAAGAAAAATTCACTTTTCTCCCTCACCTCATGACTCCGGGAGCTTTAAGGAGTCGGTTGATATCAGAAACAAATCCCAGGAGTCTGCTGGAAAAACTGGGAGTGGGGTTGAAAAACAAGAGCGATGGGAAAAAGTGAGAGTGTGAAAAGTGAGGGACGCCAGGGAGCCCCAAATGCTCCACTTCTTGTGGGCGAAAAATGTCTGCGGGGATGGAGCTGCTGGATTTTGATTTATCAGGAAAAACAAGTGGAAACACCGACATCCCTGGAAGTGTCCAAGGCCAGGCTGGACGGGGCTGGTCTGGGGCTTTTTGGAGCAAAAAAACCAACGGCAAAGCCTGGAATAACTTTGTTGTTATTGTTTTGCACACTGGAGCTGGGATTTGAGTCTTTTGAAAGGTCACAGGCGAGTGGGTGGGGGCCAGGGTTTCTGGCTGCCGGAATGGGAGGCTTTTTTATGGGACGTGCAGCGAGGCTGGAACTGCTCCCCAGAAATTTTATGGGCCTGTAAGAAGCCAGAGGCCCTTTCTCAGGTGGTGGGATCGGGTGTCACAGCCCTGCTCTGGCCCAGCTTTCCCTCCCCGGAGCAGGACAAAGGGGCTGAGCCCTGCTGGGTGATGCAGGTTCAGCTCAGGGGTTTGTGGGACCCCGCTGCTGATTGTTCACCATGGAATTCATCTCCCAGAGTACCCAACATCAGCTGTTAAAAGCTGCCACCTCGTCCCCATTGCCACCACCAGCCCCAAGCCACCTCTTCCATGGCCAGTGTCCCAACCCAGCACATCCCTCGTGCCTCAGTTTCCCATCTCAGCACCGTGCTGGGGTTGGGAAGGGAGGAGCTGGAGCCAGGGGGGTTCCATGGGAAGCATCCCCCCGTCCCGAGCCGCGGGGAGGGAGGGAGGGAAGGGGCTCTGGGGGCTGGGGGCGCGCATTAAGGATGTTTGTTTTGCCTGTTTTGCAGAGTTTCAATGTTCTGACTTGCTCTAAGATGAAGGTATGGAAGTTTGCAGCCATTGCATCGATGCTCCTCAGTTCCATGTTATCCATTTTAGTTTGTAGAGACATGTTCAGCGGAAGCCGGGAATTCAGCCCCTTGCCTTCCTCGTCGTCTTCCTCACGGGATTCCTCCTCCTCCTCCTCCTCTTCTTCCTCCTCCTCCTCCTCCTCGATTTTGGCGGCTCCGCGGAGATCCCCACGGGCCCTGCAACGCCACGGCTCTCTGCTGGCCCAGTGTAAGCCCCTGCTCCTCCATCCCGGGGTCATTGTCCCCCCCGGCCCCACAGATCCCCCAAATCCCTGTGGGGTCATTCCCTGCCCTCTCCCGCATCCCCCTTTAGGAGGCTTTGAACAAAAACTTGGGGCAAGCAGGAGGCACTGGGCACCAAGCTTTGGTGTGAACACAGCAGCGCTGCACAGAGGGAAACTCAAGCAGCTCAGTTACCACAAAGAAGCTGCTTTCTTTCCCCTCCAAATGGTTCTTTTTTGGTAATTTATTTTTTTTTTTTAGTTCCGTGCTATTTTTACAAATGGAAAATGTCAAACAGGAGCTGAAGATGAGGGCACGGCAGCAGCTCCCCCGCTCGCCCCTGGGTGCTCCCTGAGGGCTGGAAATCCCCACGTGTTTGTTTTGGTTCCAAACCAGAGGAACTGCTTCTTTTGGGTGGAAATTTGGAGATCGATGACAAGCTGTCAGATCACGCTTTCCTCTGTCTTTCCTGTGCCTCCTGTGAAGCTGAGCTGGAAAAACCCTGGATTCAGGGCTGGGACAGAGGGATGTGGGTGTTGCCAGCAGTGGCTGGGCACAGTTTGTGTGTTGGCTGCTGGCCCTGGGGTCTCAGGGGCAGCCCTTGGGGTCTCGGGGCTCCCAGACCATGGTGAAACAGTGCAAATAGGAAATTTGTTGGTGCTTCTCCCCAAATCTACCTGCCCTGAGGGACCTCCATCCTAGGGGACGTTCACCCACTCCAGGGAATTTTCGTTCTGGGGGGTGTCCTCCCACGTCAGGGAACTTCCATCCTGGGGATCATCCATCCCCCTTAAGGCACCTCCGTGCTGGAGGATGCTGAGATCCTCAGCCATGGAGGACCTCCCATCTCAGGTGACCTCCATCCAGGTGGATGTTAACCCACCCCCAGGAATCTCCATCCTGGGAGTCATGCCCCCCAAGGAACCTTCTTCCTGTGGGGCTGTTTACCCACTGCAGGGAATCTCCATCCTGGGGAGAAGGGAAGGAATCTCCATCCCCAGTTACCCACCCACCCCAAGGCACCTCCATCCTGGAGCATCCCGAGCTCCTCATCCACGGAAGATCTCCCATCTCCGGCCACCTCCACCCACCCCAGTAGCCGCCACACCCCGGGGGGACACCCACTGACCGCGTCCCCTCCTCTTGCAGACAGCGCCTTGCTGGAGAGCTACACGGAGGGCGAGGTCCGGCAGCTGATCTCGGCGCTGGTGGAGCGCTACCGCCAGGCCATGAACTCGGGCGGGCACGAGCTGCCGCTGTTCCCTCGCGCCGGCAGCCGCCGGAAACGCGCCCGCGCCCGCCACAAACCCTGCGAGCTGCGCGAGCTGGAGGTCAGCGTCAGCGAGCTGGGCCTGGGCTACGAGTCGGACGAGACGGTTCTGTTCCGCTACTGCAGCGGCACCTGCGAGGCCGCCGTGCGCAGCTACGACCTCTCCCTCAAGAGCATGAGGAGCCGCAGAAAGATCCGGAAGGAGAAGATCCGGGCCCGGCCGTGCTGCAGGCCGCTGGCCTACGATGACGACGTGTCCTTCCTGGACGCCTACAACCGCTACTACACCGTCAACGAGCTGTCGGCCAAGGAGTGCGGCTGCGTGTGACGGGGCCACCCGGGCAGAGGGACCGGGATGGAGGCTGGGGCAGCCGGAGGAGGAGAGACTGAGCCGCCGGCGTGTCCCTCGGTGCCGCCGTCCCGCTCGCCGCGCAGGACTAGAGACGTGGCCGCTGCCGTGCCGGAGGCGGCTGGAGCGGTGACGGCTGCTTGAGGCGGTTGTCCCCTCTGCGGGTGGCCCCGCGGTCCCTGCTGAGGTGACAGCGGGTGTGCAACGCACACGGGGCATGTCCAGCCCTCGGCGTGCACAGGCTGCGCTGCGTGTCACGCGTGTCACGCGTGTCACAGGCCATGTTACCCGCACAGGGCGTGGTGCAGCGCAGGTGTCTCTGGCACGGGGGGACCCGCACGTGCCAGGGGTTCTGTGTCAGGGTGTGGCCCACGGGCGTGGCACGGGGCGTGGCACGGGCAGGGGGTGCTGTGAGCAGTGCCGGTGCTGTGTGGTACTGGACGGGGTGTGCTGCACACCTGGGGTGTGTTTTGGGGTGTGCTGCACACCTGGGGTGTGTTTTGGGGTGCGTCACAGGTTCGGGGTGCGTCGGGTGCCCTGTGCTGCCCCGGGGTGGGAGCTGAGTCCTTCTCTCTGTAGTTTGGGGTTTTGTGACCACCCTGGGCTGCTGGGGGAGGTTCAACCGCCCCAGGTCCTGGCGTTTGGGGACACAGAAACGCCGACAGTGGCTTGTGCGTGGCTCTGACTCCCTCTGGCTTGTGCCCCTTTTGCCTTTGTCTCGTTCCTGCAGCCCTGGGGCTTTTCTTCTTAAAACTCGGGATAATCTGAAGTAACTGGATTAACCTCCCGTGCCCCAGCCACGGGCAGCTGGGCCGGAGCCTGGCCAGCGCCAGGGAGGTGACAGAACCTCCCCAGGGCCACCAGCAGAGCCGCGGCACTTGGCGGCGTGGGCAGGAGCATCCCTGGTCTGGCGTCTCCCAAAATCCCCCCGGCTCTCCCGGGAGCAGCCCCCATCCCCTGCTCGGGGCTGGAATCCTGCGGGAGAGGGGACTCAGTGCTGGGTTTGGCTCCGCTCGCATTTACAGCAGTGTCACTGCTGTTTACTCTGCGGGGAGATAAATGAGCCCGCAGACTTTCACATTCCCTGGGCAGGCTCGGTTTGTTGCCTGGGATTGATGGGTTTTCTCCCCTTGGCTCCCTTCCCAGAAAGAGCAAATCATAAACAGAAGGAGAATATTGGTGTCACGTCCTGGGCATTAACCAACGTGAGGGAAAACACTCCGTGTGCCACCCCCCGGCGTCCTGGCTCCTCTCTCCGGAGAAACGGGGGGGAAAATCCCTTGTGCCTTCATCCCGAGGAGGAGGAGGGCTGCTGGTGGTGACCCCAGCTCAGGGAGGGTGCTGCAGGATTTGGGGGAGCAGGATGGCATCCTTTGGGATGGGAGGCAGCATCTCCAGTGTCGGACCAGCCACATTCCCGACCTCCACACAGGCCCAGGCTGGTGGGGATTTTTTTTTCCTTCCTTTTTATCCAAACTCAGCTCTTGGCTGAGCGGAGCCAGGGTGTAGTGGAGGAATATAAACACCATCCTTCAGCGGGGCTGGCGGCCGGGAAGGCAGCCTGGACTCTGTAACTCGGAGTTTTCCCCGGATTTTGGGAAAGGCAGGAGGCGGCCACGGGTGTGGGGTGTGAAACCTGCACCCGGGAAATGGGAGCTGAGAGCGGATAAACTCCCCTGCAGGTGCAGCTCCCGAACCCAGGTGTGAGCTGGTTTTGGCTGGAAATGGGAAGAGTGGCCCAAAATAATCAGCTGGAGGGCGGGAATGGCAGATGGGCAGCAGGAGCCGCGCCGGGCTCGCAGTGGATAAGTGGCTCGCTCGAGTTTAAGGCAAGAAAGCACCCAAATCTAATAATAATAATAATGATAATAATAATAACAATAACTGCCGTCTCAAGGGCTTGGGTGCTTTCCAGGTCTCGCTGCTATAAAACTAACATTAGTTTTGTTGCAGTAAAAAAAAAAGGAGTGGAAGCAGAGCAGGGAAGGCAGGGAAGGTGGAGTGGAAGCAGCGCAGCACCCGGTGCCGTGGAGGAGGATTTGGAGCAGGAGCTGCCTCTGCTCACGGGGTTGGAGTGTTTGCAGCCTGGTTGGGGATGGTTTTTGGCAGATCCCAGGGATTTCGGGTGCCCTGATGGTGGGCACCCGGCCCAAGGGACCCTCCTCTCGCCAGGGTGGTGGTGGGAGCAGCAGGAAGACGAGGGGACGAGGGAGCAGCAGCTCGTGCTGGGACATCTCCCAGCTGCCAAATCCCCCATTCCCAGTGCAAATCCAGCTTGGAGCCCCCCAAACCAGGAGGAAAACCTGACTCAATGCAATGCTGTGTTAAAACCAGCAGGAATAGCTCCCATCCATCATTTTTTGCTCTTTTCTTTTTTTTTTTTTTAATTTCCCCCTGCTGGCAGTGGAGCTCCGGCCCGTGTGGAGGGGATGTTCCCCATCTGCCTCACGCTGCTCCTGCTGGGTTTTTTTGGGAACAGCTGGGATCTGCAGCCGCAAAACTCCCCGATGGGGTGAGCTGGGGCATGGTGGTGTGGCCAGAAGGATGGATTCTGCTTCCAGGTCTTTTTCAGGGCTCCTCCTCCTCATGGAGCTCCTCCAGCTGTCCCGGTGCCATCCCGCTGCCACCCGGGCCTGGAAATGTGGTTCCAATAGAAAGGCTGAGGTTTCCCTAATGCTTTCCATTTCTCCAGCCCCCTCTGCTGTAATAGGAGCTGGAGCTGTCCGGAAGAATGTCTACAATGCAAAAAAAAGTGGAAAATTCCCTCCTCAAAGCCACAGCAGAATCTCATCTGGCTCCTTCCTCAGCATCCCATGTGCTGGTTAAAATTAATATTAATAATACTAATAATAACCAGTGTGCAACAGCTGTTGAGGGATTTTGGGGTTGGGTTTTTGTTTGTCTGGGGCTGCAGCTCCTCCTGGGAGAGGAGGGTTTGGAAGAACAGGAGGTTTGGAAACACGAGGAGATGTTTAAAATGATGTGGTTGTGACAGTGTGAAATCCCAGGGCTGTGTTGTCCCAGCCCTGCCGTGGTGAGGTCTGGGATTTCCAGTGGGTTTTCCATCTCTGCTTGGGGAAGGATCCGACTCCAGCTCGGGATCAGATCCCCTCATCCCACAAATCTCTCGGGATCCCATTTGCTCCCGGGGCCTCGCTCCCAGTTTGGGATCCACGGGGGGGAAATCGATCCGACATCGTCGTTTGCACTCGACGAAAGCGCTCGCAGAGAGAATGTTCTGGGTTTAAACAGCTCCAGAATCCTGCTGGGGAGAAAGGATTTTCCCAATTTATCAAGATAAATGATGTTTTGGTGGGATTCAGAGCCTCAGCTTTCTGCCCGTTGTGAATTGGGAACGGGGCTGCCACGTGTTTTCCTTCTGGGCTAAACAAAGCGTGGCCTCGGAGGGGAGGCCGAAGAGGAGGGGGAGAAAAGGGGAAAAGGGGGGAAAAGGAAATAAATAAAGAAGGAGGGAAAAAGTGGGGGGAAGGAAAAAAAAAGGGGGAAAGTAAAAAAAGGAAAAAGGGAGAAGCGGGGGAGAAAAAAGAAAAA
>VZSE01012835.1:27310-40785 GCA_013398275.1 Promerops cafer
TATTTGTATATACATATAAGAAAAGATAAAATATATACTATAATAATATGTACTAATGGAGCAGCCAGAGACTCTCTGGGCACCCTGTGCCAGGGCCTCCCCACCCTCACAGGGAGGGATTTCTCCCCGATATCCCACCTCAAACTCCTCCAAGGACAGGTGAAGAGGCCTTGAGCATCACGGGGGACGGGGAGAGGTTGGTTCTTTGCCATGGCCACAGTGAACGGATCCTGCCTCGAGCTCGGCTGCGCTTGGCTGGGATGTAAACCAGCCATTATGTGTAATTATCAGGCTTAATTAGCTCCAGCTGTAAACATGGATGGTTGGTCTGGAATTAAAGTCGCAGAGAGAACTTTGGTACTGGTTTGAGGTGGGCAAGGGATGGCAAATTCTAACACGGCGTGGAAGATTTTACATTCCAGGCCTTCATTCCAGGTGTTTCCTGGGGGTCACCTGTGTCCAGGTGCCTCCTGCAGGCTCAGGAGCACTCAGGTGAGAAGGAAAAATACACCACGGCGTGAGGGATGGGGTTGTAATTCATGGTTTGCTCACCCTGAGCTCACCTGGCCGTCCTGAGCTCTCACCTGGCCAGGAGAAGGAACCAGAGGTTCAACATTCTGCCTAAAAATCCCATTCTTGAGAAACTTCCTGTCCTTCCCCTATGGCACAGGCTACGAGTGGCTTAAAGATTTGAGTTTCCAGCCCCGGGGGAAACCTCAAGTGGCAGGACCCCGGAGCAGCAAGGAAGAAGCCTCGGGCAGGTAGAAAATTCAAGACTTTTGTACCCCTAAAACCAGCACCACGAGGAGCTCGAGCTCAGCGGGGTTAATTAACGCAAATGAAAGAAATGAGCAAGCACGGGGAAGTCACGGAAAGCGGTCGCAGAGCTGTGCAGTGGGGATTGTTCCCAGGGGCAGACGTGACGTGCGGGGAGGGATGGCTCAGTCCTGAGGGCGCGTCTGGAGCAGGGACAGAACAAAGAGGCCGTTGGGGGAATGGACTTGGCAGGACCCGGCGGGGTTGACATGAAGAGTTATTGTTTTCTGGTGAATGCTCTCGCTAATCCCCACGTCCGAGGACAAATAGCGCTGTGTTTTGGAGGAGCTTCCTGGTTCCTGCCCTTCCTGACCCGGAGGATTCGGATGCTGAGCTCTGGCCCAGGTGAGCTCAGGGAGGAGCGAGGGCTGAGCTCCCTCTGCCCCGAGCAGACACCGCTGACCCAGGGGTGACAGCAGGGACAGGACAAGAGGGGACGTCCCCGGGCTGTGCCAGGGTAGGGTCAGTTTGAGGAATTTCTCCATGGAAAGGGTGGTCAGGCCTTGGCAGGGGGTTTGGAGTCCCCATCCCTGGAGGTGCCCAAGGAAGGAGGGGAGGTGGCACTCAGTGCTCTGGGCTGGGTGACAAGGTGGGGATTGGGCACAGGTTGGGCTCGGTGATCCTGGAGGGCTTTTCCAGCCTCAGGGATTCTCTGAGCAGGTGGACAGGTGAGACCACTGACCTTCCAAGAGGTCCCCACTCCGTAGCGATGGATTTGCAAACGCACTGGATTCATGGACTTTGACTTCTTGTTGTCCCTGAAGTGACCCAGCCTGGCTCCCATCTCCACTCCTGGCTCCTCTGCAGCATCCAGGCTTTCTGCTGGGCATAGGCTCTGCTCCCCTGGGCCCTCCGTGGGCCATCGGGGGGTGTTTGAAGGGCAGTGTTTGGCATGGTCAGATGAGAATGGGAAGGTTTCAGGGCCTGGTCCTGGCCCTGTTCTGTTCCCCACTGCATATGGAGCATGGGAAGAAAATCCAAAGCCCAGGAATAATTCTCCTTTTCCCTGCCCCAGTCACTTTGGGGAGGGCGAAGCAGTGGGAGGGATGGGGAATTCCTTTGTGAAGACTCACCAGGGAGCTCTGCCTGGACACTCACAGCTGTGGTCTCCCTGCTCAGGCTCCTCAGAATGTTTTGCTGAGGCTTTCCAAGAACCAAGATGTTTTGGGAGATGATCACTGATAGGCAGATCCCGGCATGGATCCAGGGGGTAGGACTGGGTAGGGCTTGTCCAAACAGGATGCCCCTCATCACCCTCAGCCTTTCTCCCTGCAGACAGAAAATGAATGTTGGTAGGAGCTCTCACCCTGCTGGATTTCATGGGTGGGTTTCCAGCATCAGGGAAGGGGATCAGGGAGAAGGGAGGGGCCCAACCCCACAACACCAACAGGTCCCAAGCCCTGGTTTGCATCCAGAGATGAGTTCCTGCTCTTCCAGGCTCGTGGCACAGCTCATGAACAGCAGAGCAGAAAGAAGAAACCATTAAGAACAAACTTATCAATGCCTGATCCAGAGCCCTCTGATGTCAGCAGGGAGACTGGGATGGGAGCCTGGGGTTGGCAGCCAGCCCTGAGCACCAGCAATCCCCCAAAATCTGCTCCCCTCAGGCTCCTGGAGTGGCCCAGACCTCATCCCTGCTGTCCCTGCCCCATGGCTTCGCTCTGTCTTTATTATATCCCAGATCTTGTGCCTTTCCCAGGACCTCAGCTCCTCGTGGAGCTCTCCTGGTGAGGAATCACATCATTTTTTGGGAACCAGGGAGGCTGTGTGTCTCCAAATCCATCTGTAAATTCAACAACAAGCTGTGTTCCCTGGGACAACTCCTCCCTTCCCTGGTCCAGAGCAGCCCAGCACTGCTCCCCCCAGCTCCCCCTGTCCTGCCCCTTCCTTGAAATCACCAAATTCCCAGCTCAAGAGCCAAGATCCCACATTTTTCAGATTTAGTAATCAGCATGTGATGCTGTCAGGGCTGGGTTGAAAATAGCAACACTTCCAAAATCCATCCTGGGCCTGGAGAAGGACATCATCCACAGAGGGACCAGCTGGCTAAGACACACCAGCCAGGAGGGACCCAGGTTGGTCTGGAAGCTTTTGTTTGGCTTTAAAATCCAGCAGGGATGGCTCTCAGCTCTTTTTTTCCTCTCTGAACACTTCCAGCACTACTTTTCTCACTCCATGGCATTAAGAACCTGCTGGATAACCCAGCCACGAGCGTGGAGGGCAAACCAGGGCATTTCAGAGGCAGCTCCAGCACTGCCCAGAACCCTCCCATCACCCCCAGCCTCCACTTCCAACCTGGAGGGAGATAAAATATTCCCAGCTAATGGGTTTCCACGTAAATATGAGGACCTGCCCTCCCCAGCAGTTTACTCAGAGCACTGACCCCTCTCTGGGTTCACAGGGAAGCTGTGGGAGGTCCCCAGGTTTTCCGAAGGAGAGATGGACACCCCGGAGCTGAGGACACTGACTGATGGACCCGAGAGGGGAGCAGCCTGGGGAGGGATTAGCAGGAGATTTAACAGCTCAGGTGGATTAAGGGTGATCTGTCAGTTGTCTGCCCTGGGTCTTCACCAAAAAAAACCCCAACCAAAAAGTGGCCAAGGGCTGGAAAACACTCAGGAGGTAAAACCACAGCTGGCCTTGTGGTTTGAGGGGTTGAGGCTCAGCTGTGCCTCTGGTGGGAGTGAGGAGCGGGTGAGGCAGAGGTTCCCTCCAGCAGCCCTAAAAGCCCATGGTGGCCACCTGGCTTTTCTGCTCCATGGAACCTCCTGGGCTGGAAAAGACCCACAAGGACCATCAAGCCCAGCTCCTGTCCCCAGCAACCCCAGACCCCCCAGGGGTGTGACCCCAGCTCCCAGCCCAAACTGGGCCCCGTTTTTGCAGCTCCCTCCCGACGGCTCAGCTGGATCCCAGCAGCCCCCAATGAGCTCCAGATGGGGGGTGGGCGTGCAGGGGCTGCTCTGGGGGGAGGAGGAGGCAGCTGAGGCTGTTGCTGCTTTTGTCTGCCGCGCTCTGTCTGCCGGGGCTTTGCTCTGTCCCCTCCAGGAGCGCTTCTGCTGCTCTCACGTGGAGCCCCCCACCAGCGCCAGCCGTGGCTGCAGAGTTCAAGGAGTGGCCAGCGACTGCTGGGGAGGCTCCCAGCGTGTCCCAGTGGGCGGCCAAGCAGCAGGAGCACGGCCTGCCCTTCTCACACACCTCCCCACAGCTTGTCCTCCCTCCTCCTCTGCAGCTGCCTCTGGGCTCTGCCCTAAAGGCTCTGGGTCCCATCCTGACTGGAATTCTGGTGGGAGGGTGGGGAGGCCCAGCTGTGGCTGCCCCTGGATCCCTGCAAGTGTCCCAGGCCAGGCGGGACACTGGGGCTTGGAGAGCCCTGGGACAGAGGAAGGTGTCCCTGCCCATGGCATGGGTAGCACTGGATGGGCTTTAAGGTCCTTCCAACCCAAACCAGGCCATGATTTCATGATTCTGACTCTGTCGATCCCTTACTGTAGCTGCTGGAGCCTCAGCCTGCCCTGCACCATTCCTGGGAGAAGCTGCCAGTGCCAGACCCTGCCCACACACCCATCCCTGGCGTTCGGGGGCTGCAGCGAGGCGCAGCTGAGAGAACAAAAACTCCTTGGAGGGGGAATTGTATTTTGGGCTCGTCAGCTGCACTCGCTCAGAGGCAGCCACAACCTCCCTGCACATGTGCTGGGGGTGGTTCAGAGCCCCCCTTCCCCCGGGACCCTCCTCCAGCCTCGTTCACACCAGCCAGGGGTGTCTGGAGCTCTGCCCCGAAGTCGGCACAGAGGGGTCCCAGCACTGATCCTGCTGCTCTTCACTCCCCAAATGGGGTCAAGATGCTTCTCCTGCTGCCTCCCCCACTGCTGGGCAGGCTCAGCCTCCCGAGGGGTCAGGTTTTCCTGGTCTGTAAAGGTTTGGGGAACTCGGAGCAGAGCACAGCATGTGATGTGTCTCATTTCCCACTTTATTCCCCCCTGGAAAATGTAAAGGAGAGAGGTCCAAACAGCCCTGGCTTCACACTGTGCTGCTGTTCGGGGTTTTCTCTCCCGGTTTGGGGGATGCAGCTACTCTGCAAAATGTGTCATGGTTGAGGAAGTTGTTTTACCCCTTAAAAATGCCTCCAAGGCCAGGCTGGATGGAGCTTGGAGCCACCTGGGATAGTGGAAGGTGTCCCTGTCCACGGCAGGGGTGGAACGAGATGAAATTTAAGATCCCTCCCGAGCCATTCTGGGATTCTGTGGTTCAATGGCCACGTCTACAGTGAGGATAAAACAACATCCTGAGCTCTGCAGGCTGCAGGAACCTCCGTGAGCCACCTCAGCACGGAATTCCTCCCCAAAAACCAAAGGACCCTCAGCCACATCCCTCTCACCCTGAACCCATCAGCTGGCTTCTCTCCCTCCTCCGTGTCATCAGGAAGGAATTTGGGCTCTGTTTGATAGTCAGAGAGGGATCAGAGCAGCAGTGAAACCCCCTGACCACAGAGATTTCAGCAGGGCTTTCAAGCCTGCCTGGCTCTGTGGCCGCTGTCCAAGGACCTGCTCCTTCCCGGGCATCCCCAGCCCTGCTCATAAATCAAAGCATTCCAGCCCCAGGTTCCTCTCTGTGTCCATGAACACTCACAGAGGTTTCTTCTTTAAAAAAATTTAATCTGGGCAATTGTTCAAAAATGTTCAAATTACCTGCTCCTTTTATTCTCCAATGACAGCCCGTGGAGGCGTAATTTAACCCAGACGTGAAAATGTCTGGTTTAAGGTTAAAAAGTCCCCCAAGCTGAACTTTATCCAGCAGCAGCCAGGAGAAATCAACTTGCCCGGTGTTAATTTTTGGTTCCTCTCATTAATGAAGCCGTGGAGGATCCCAGCCCAGCTCTGTCTTATCCTAACTTCACATCTTCAGTGCAAGGTTGAATCTGCTTTCATGTTTAATCTGTTTTCATCTTTAATTTGTTTTCATGTTTAATTTGTTTCCATGTTTAATCTGCTTTCAGGAACCAGAGCCCCGTGATGGAAAAATCACAGAATCATGGGATAATTAGGGCTGGAAAACACCTGCAAGATCAAACCCAGCCTGTGACCGAGTGTCCCCTGAAGTGCCACGTGGATCCCTGTGGATCCCGTCCAGCTCAGGAGATTCCATGATGATGATGATGATGTTGATGATGGTGATGATGATGATGATGATGATGATGATGATGATGATGGCGATGCTCTTGTCCTGGTCTCCAGCAGTGATATTTCTGGCAATCCTGCAGCCCCTGAGGAAATGGCCACCTTGGGCGCTGAATTTGTAACCCGAACATTTCAAAGCAGGGGGACAAACGCGTCTCCGCCCCCCGCTGATTTATCCCGGTGGTTTTCCGGGAATTGCCGTGGTTTCTCCTCAGCCATCCCTCCCTCCCTGCCTGTGGCACCTCGCTGGGGAATGGGGCAGCACCCCCAGCCCCGCTCCCAGCCCCGAGGGAGCTCATCCCGAGCCCCAGGCCCCGTGGGGCTGCCACAGCCCGGGAGAAGCCCGGCTGCAGCGGGGCCAGGACGGGAGCCAGAGGTCCCAGAGGGAACGTTCGAGCCTCCAGCTCCCCCATCGCAGACCCGTTGGGAGGGATCTGATGGCTGGGCTTGACAGGAGGAAGAAATCCCTGCGGGTCCTGGCAGCGGCGAGGATTTACGAGCTGGGGCTTCGCTTCGGGTTGCTCTGCCTGGTCCTGGTATGTAGGAAAGGAGCAAAAAAAAAACCCCAAAACAAGGAGGGATGGTGTCTGCATTCCTGCTGCCTGAATCAGACCGGCTTCCCGGCAGATCCGGCCCTCCCCAGCTGCGGGGACTCGGGGAAGGTGCAGCAGCGGCTGCGCTGAGCATCCCTGACATCCTCAGAGCCTCATCCTAAACCAGCTCCACTCTCCCTCCCCTCTTCCTCAGGGCTTGGAAGTTCTTCCCCGCCACTTGGGGACAGTTTTTAGGGATGTGGTGGAAGTCCTGTCCCAGTGCAAGTCCTGTCCCAGTGCAAGTCCTGTCCCAGTTTCCCAAAGGGCAGAGTCTTCCCAGTCCTTTCCTTCTTTCCCATCGGGGCTGAAGGGAGGCCTGGGATGATCCCAGCCTCAGGCACCCCTGGAAAAGCATCCCCGAGGCTGGGAAAGGAGGGAAGAGGAGCCTCGCAGCCCTCTGCCTTCCCGCAGGCTGTGAACAGCTCCCAGAACCGCCCCCGGACACGCCGACCCCTCAGCAGGGATTCGGGATCCCGACTATTTATTGCCCCGGCAGGGAATGGGAGCCACGTGGCCACCAAAGGCCGGGGTGGGCTCTGAGGGAGCCAGCCCGGGGCCGAGCATCTCCCCGGGCCCCGGAGCTTCCTCCTGCTCTCCCTCCTCTCCCTCCTCACCTGCTCCAGCCCAATTCCCGGCGCTCCCACCTGGTCCCTCACTCCAGGCCTGACGCAGCCGTGCCTGGTGTTTCTCTTCCAGGCAGTATAAAAATGAAAGGAGAAAAATTATAAGTTATTTCAAAGCTCTTTGCTTCAAAAACATCCAAACCAAATTTAGGCAGCAGGGCCATAAACGTTGCTTTTATTGCACACACAAAATTACCCTCTGCAATATGATTCCTCTCAATTTATGGTTCTCCCAGAGCTATTAATTCAGCCCAGGTCTTTTCTTCTTCTTCTCTTTTTTTTTTTTTTTTTAATTTTTTTATTTCCCCCCTACTTTAAGTCAAATAATTCATAAATACTTCACTCTGGAGTGTGCTTTATGAGCATTATTATGATCACTTGACTGTGGAAACGCCTGTGAAGTTATTATGAGAGTTTTAATACAGCACAGACTCCCCAGAGGGGCAGAACAACTCCATCACACTCCGGAGGGAAGAGCCCTCTTGTGAGGCTCTTTATTTACCCAAATAATTCAGATTCTGCAGCCCAGACATCCCTGACTGCAGCAATCACAGCCCTGGGCTGGGTTTTGCTTTTGCTGTCACTGGCCCGAGCGAGATGAGGGTCAGGTCTGCGGGTCCCCATGAGATTTTCAGACCCAAACACAGAAAACAAAGGCTAAAAAAATATTTTAAAAATAAAAAACGGTCAGGGGAGCACCAGCAGGGCCATTGGATTGTTGGATTGGATGATCTCAGAGGTCTTTTCCAACCTGATTCTGTGATAAAAGGTGTAGAAGAGCAGGAACTGAATTCCTTGGATTTCCCAGGTATGAAGGAGGCCTGGAAAACCTGGATTGCCCTGGTCTGAATTTTTCTGTCATCCTGGCACTCACCACACGCTGCTGAAAGCCAGAAATTCACTCCCAGGGCTGGAAGCCTGAGCTGGGAGCCTCTGGGGTATTTTAGGGAGGGAGAGAACCCGAGAGCCCTCCGGCCACAGCGCGATGCAAACGGGCACTCACAGAATTAGATGGATTTTCTGGGAAGGCTGAGCCTTTCCACGGGGTATCCCAGGGCTTTGCACATTCCCTGGATTCCGCATTTCTCCTCCTCAGCCTCCCATGAAAATCCATCACCACGGCCCAGGAGCTGCGAGGCCAAAATCAGCGGGAGCGTGTTTGGATTCCCGGGGAGGTGCCGTGGGATGACACCCCCCTGCAGCCCCCCAAAGCCCTCGGATCTTCCCCAAGCCCACCCAGGCAGAGCCCACGAGCCCTGCCTGCTGCTGGAGCAGCTCTGCTCCCCGGGAAATCCATCTTCTCCCTGGCAGAGAGCTCCCCCAGGAATCACCTCCGTATCTCCGAGGTGTCTCTCAGCCACGGAGGTGCAAATATTTACCCATACTTGGAATTGCAGCCTGAGGCCTGGCTAAGTGTTCCCAGGCCCTTGAGCAGTTGTTGTTTTAAGACCTGAACCGTGGACACCTGGCTGGAATTAATCAGGGAGGCAGAGCAGAGCCCTAATTAACCCTTCCCACAGCAATGTCAAGGTCACTGGGGCAGCCTGTGTCACCTGTCAGCAGCCTGGCAATCCCAAAGCCAGGAATGTCCTTCCCCGCTCGGGGCAGGGCCTGGGAGCAGGATTTATCACCACGGGCAGAGTCCCTGTGCCTTGGGAAGAGCAGGGATGAATGTTTGTGGGCAGATAATAAAGCACGGGAGCAAAAGCTCCTCCTGTGAGGGCTCTGGCGGCGTCCAGGAGGAGCTGGAGCAGCTCCTCAAGGGGCAGGAGCCACTTTGCACGGCGTGGTTTCCAGCAGAAAGGTTGGATAATTCAAGGAGATGGGGTGTGAGGGAAAATTTCTTCATTAGATTGGATATTGGGAAAAGTATCTTCACCAGAAGGGTGGTCAGGGGCTGGCACAGCTGCCCAGGGCAGTGCTGGAGTCGCCGTCCCTGGAAGTGTTCAATAAACGTGGATGTGGCACTTGGGGACACGGTTTGGGGGTGGCCTTGGCAGTGCTGGGTTGATGGTTGGACTCCATGACCTCAGAGGGCTTTTCCAGCCTGGACAATTCCATGATTTCATGGCTCTGGGTGTCTCACATCACCCTCAGCTCCCCATGAAGACCAAAAACCCCAGTCCTTGCAAAGGGATCCAGCCCGAGCCCACAGCCTCTCCCATTCCAGCTCCTGCCCAGCCCCCAGCCGGTCCCAGGAGGGGACAAAAGCCAGGGAACAAGGACAAGCACTGGCACAGGGTTCCTTTGACCCAAACATTGGTCCTGGGCAGGGCCGGGAGCTGGAGCTGCTGATCCTCGTGGGTCTCTTCCAGCCCAGCACATTCCCTGGATAAAACACAGCCTGGAACTGGGAGGCATCTCCTCCATGGCCCTTGGGTACCAGGACAAGCCCAGCTAAACCTGGCTTAAACCAGGGCCAGGACAGAGGGGGGACCCTCAAACTGCAGCTGAGGAGGAGACACCTCCTCCACGGGGGAGCAGCAATGCCAGCAGGCAATCCATGGGGATCCTCCCCAGATCCATGGGGATCCTCCCCAGATCCATGGGGATCCTCCCCAGATCCACGGGGATCCTCCCCAAATCCATGGGGATCCTCCCCACATCCATGGGGATCCTCCCCAAACCCACGGGGATCCTCCCCAAACCCGTGGAGATCCTCCCCAAACCCGTGGGGATCCTCCCCACACCCACGGGGATCCTCCCCACACCCACGAGGGACGCTTTGCTTTCTCTGCCACTCACCCATCACTCCCTGTGCTGCAGAGCAATCCCGGCTGTCGGACTTAATGCAGCACAAAACCCCAACTTTATACCCTGAAGCAGAGGAGAAAAGCCCTCCTGGCTCCGCTCCTGCCGGAATGAGCCCATTCCAGCCTCGGAGAGCTGCATTCCTGCCCGATGTTGGCTTTCACGGCCCATTTGCTCGTTTGCTTCGATTTCCCTCCCTCCGCGGGGACAGGCTGGGTTTGGCAGGGGCCGGGAGCTGCAGGAGGACGCGCGGAGCCGGGGAAGGGGAGAAGCAGAAGAGCAGGGACACTGCAGGGACAGAAAAGCTCAGGGGGAATATTGGGAGAGGAATCAATGAGAAGGTGGCGTCAGGGTGGGGAGAGGACGTGGGTGGGATGGAGGGAGGGTCAGTCCCAAACATCCTTCCCCACCTGCCCCTGAGCAGGGTCAGGCTCCTCTCCTCTCCTTCAGTGCTGAGAAGGAACAGTTTGGGCCTCCAGATCAGCCACAGAGCAGGGCTGAACCGGCTGCCTCAGAGTCCAGGGTCAGCTCCCCGGGGAGGAAAGCGGTGCCAAAGCAGCAGGAAATGACCCCAAAACCGAGCCAGGGGACGTGGTCCTCACGCAGGATCCCTCAGTGCTTCTCTTCGGCCGTGACCGTAACAAGTTCCAGAGACACCCAAGAGCAGGACGAGGGATTTGGCATCCTGATGTCCTGAATCCTCTCGCTGGTTCCCGCTCAGGAATTCCTGAGCCAAACGCTGCCCTTGGTAACCCCAAGCAATTTCCCCTGCGTGCCCCTGCCTGGTCTCCCCTGAAGCCAAATCGGCTTCAACACCCGCAGGCTCCTCTAACAGATCCCAGAAGGAGATCCAGCTCTGCCCGGGGCTGTTGCTCCCTCAGCCTGGAGAATTCCGGGTGGGATCTCATCCACCCCTCTCCCTCTGGACACCTGCCCGGGGCTCCGGCCGGGAGCTGGACACGTCCTAGAGAAGCTGAGAACAGCGGCAGTTCCGAACTCTGCGCCCTGCAGGGACAGCCCCACCCGGGCGAGCAGCCGAGGAGCCGGGTCCTTCTCACCCCACCCCGAGCCGGGCCAGCCAAACACCCCAAGGCAGCTCCCTGGACAGCTCCGCTGATGCCTTTCCAAGTGTTCCCGTGCCCAGGGAAGTCCAAGAGGCCGGGGCAGGGAGGATTCGCTGCGTGGGGGTGAATTTGGATGTAAACAAGCCCCGGGAGCAGGTCAGGCCCCGGTGCCCCCTCATCACGAGTGCGTTCACTTGGAATAAACACCAGCCCCGGGGCAGGGCCAGAATCTCTCCCAGATGTTTTTGGGGGCCTGATTTAAGGTTTCAAACCTAAAGTGGGGGGGGGTAAAGTAACCCCCTCCCACTGCTTTCTCTCTCCAGAGTCAATTTTCACCCCCAAAAGATCGTCCCCCAAAACTCAAGGATGGCTCCTAAGGGAGGTGGCCATGGCTCTCCTCCTCCACGGTCCCAAAGCCCATCCAGCCTGGCCTTGGACACTCCCAGGGATTTCTCAAAGCCTGGACTGAGCAAACAGCTGCTCTGGCCTTTAGAGATTCAATTAAAAAATTAGGAAAAGCAAGATTTTTCCTCCTTAGGTCAACCCAGAATGAAACCTTCCCATTTGTCCCAGCAAAATTTTTCCTTAAGTGGAGTCAATGAAAACATCTTGTTCTCCCCAAAATAAAACATTTCTGGGTTTGCAAATGCATCTTTGAAGGCTCTTGTGGTCCCCTGCTTTTTTTAATTAAAGGCAGGCAGATTTCAACTGGGAAATGCCACAGCTCAATAAAAGGCAAAGCGTTTAATTTCAAGCATATCTCAAACAAAGCTGCAGCTTTTCATCCCCAAAATACTCCTTTTGGTTTTGGTTCAAGTTGTAAATAATTTCAAAGGACCCAAAATAACTTTTATTTTCCCTACAACAAATGTTGCATCGTAATTTCAGCCCGCCAAGCTTCCAGTGATTGGAGCCAGACTCTTCCCAGAGGTGCCCAGCGAGTGGACAAGAGACCAAGGTATGAGTGGAGACCCAGAAATTCCCTTTAAAGAGAGGAGAAATTTTATATTTTAGGTATTTTTTTACTTAAGGGTGGCCAAATGCTGGAGCAGATCAGGCAGGGAAGGTGTGGAGCCTCCATCCTTGGAGAGAATCAGCTCCTGACCTGGAGAACCAGGAGGAGGGAGCCCATGGGAATGTCATGAGGGTCAACAAGAACCTTCCAGGGCCTGAAGGGGCTCCAGGAGAGCTGCAGAGGGACAAGGGATGGAGGGACAGGGCACAGGGAATGGCTCCCACTGCCAGAGGGCAGGGCTGGATGGGATATTGGGAAGGAATTCCTGGCTGGGAGGGTGGGGAGGGGCTGGGATGGAATTCCCAGAGCAGCTGGGGCTGCCCTGGATCCCTGGCAGTGCCCAAGGCCAGGCTGGAGCAGCCTGGGGCAGTGGGAGGGGTCCCTGCCATGGCAGGGGTGGCTCTGGGTGGGCTTTAAGGTCCCTTTCCACCCGAACCCGGCTGGAATTCTGTAAAACCGGCTGTTGGAAAAACCATCAGAGCCTGTCTTTAAGCAGCAGCAGGGTGAGGTTGCGGGTAAATTCCCGATTCCTGCTTTTCCCTTGGAGAAATCCCGCGGGAATTCTTTCCCTGCATCCATCTCCTGGTGCGCGGGGACCTCTGCAGCCCGCGCCGCGCATCGCCCGCGGCCGGGAGGGCTCCGGAGCCGCTCCAAGAGCCGCTGACATCCCAGGTTCCCACAGGTGGAAAAGGAATTCAGGGGCTCTGGGTCGCTGCAGCGTGTCCCGATCAGCACTGCCCAAAAACGAGCGGCAAATCCAGGGGGATAAAGGGAGGATGCTGCCGTGACGGGCAGCGTCTTTCCAAAGCCTTTGGGTCTTTTTGGGGAAAACACGCTCGCAGGCAGCCCAAGAACGGGTTATTCCAGGGGAAAGTGCGTGTGGAGAAGGGAGAGGCTGGGAAAGGTAAAAAAGGCTGCTTGGGACCCTCCTCCGGCGCCAGGAGGGATCCGGTCCTGCCCCAGCCTCTCCTGGCCGGGCACTGCCCCCTCCAGATCGGAGGAGTCGGGCTCAGCACGGAGCTCCCAGAAGGGCAGCGCTCCCTGGAAAAGCTCCTCAGGGCAGCTGGGGCCACCTCAGCATCCCCGAGGCAACGGAGCCCCAAAAAGAACATTTTCCCCGGCAAAACGAGCTGGGCTAAGGCAGAGCGTGCTCAGCGGAGCCCTCCGGGACGGGAGGGAGGTCGGACCGGGAGCACCGGCAGATGGCATCCACGGGCTGGCACGTCCGGGAGCGTGCCCCCGTGTGCTGCCCGGCTCGGGAGGAACATTTTCCATGGGAAAACGAAGGGGAAAGGGGAAACATGAGCCAGAGCCAGAGATGATGCTGTGGGTTTGGACAATTCGCCTTGGAGCCATCAAGTGGTACAGAATTCCTGGTGTCTCCTGTCCCCTGGATCTTCTCTCAGCTTCCAAGAGAGAATCCCAGACTGGATTGGGTT
>VZSE01012838.1:0-14062 GCA_013398275.1 Promerops cafer
AGCTTCTCCAAGAAACTGTTTAGCTCTACTCTCCCTTTAGATATTGTTATGATGCAGAAGATCAAAAGATCCTAAACAAAAGATTCTGAACTTCATTCGCAGAAACTGTCAAAACATGGAAGATATACCTCTGTGATGTTATACCCCAGAATGGTAGGCACAATTACTTCGAAATACAATAATTCACTTGTGCTCTCACGAGTTTCAATAGAAACTGTTGCCAGAATAGACGTTTAGTTGGCATGCACCTTGCTTTGCACTGATTGCTGCACAGCAAGGGAAGATGCTAAAATGGGAAGGTATGTGAGATCAGGTTCTGTAGGGCTTGCAGGCTGCTTTGTGGAAGCAAGGAGGGGGAGCAGGACAGGAGAGAGGCAGAGGAATAGGCACAAGGCAGGTGGAGAAAATCAAGTAAAACAGGGAGGAAGTGAGAATAGACAAAGAAAGGAAGGTAAAAGCAAAAAAAAAGAAAGTGGAAAAGAGGGTAAGAAAGGAGGAACATGCAGCTATACCAGAGCACAGCAGAAGTTCAGAAGCATTTACTGCTAATTTCCAAATAAATTTTTCATCTTGCCTTTCATCTGCCTCCTGGGCTTTTGGCTGCCCTGGCTCCTCCCTGAAGACTTCAGGGCTCCTCTCTAATGTTGTACTATCAGTTTGAGGACCTTTTGTGCCCAAACCCTGAGTGACCACCCTTTCTGTATCAGCTGGGTGTTAGGTAGTCTAGCCAGGGCTGGGCCCTGAGGACATACCACCTATCTCCAGAAGAAAATTTAGACAGAATTTGGAAGTGAAAAGCATGTAAGACCAGGTCACACAAGGAAAGCATTCTTCCCACTGTTTCTTTAGCTGTGCTGTAGTTCTCCAGGGCAGCCTTAAGCCCTCCTTCATCTCCTTGTTCCCCAGGCAGGTCCATCTCCCACAGCAGCTGATGGGGCACTACTAAACACTTGAGATAGGATTGGTCTGACTTTAGGGGCATCCTGAAAAAGTGAAGAAACCTAAACACCTGTGTCTGTTCCCCACTCTGTTTCACAGTACAGACTCATTGAACACATGAGAGTATTTCAAGTGAAACCTTTCGTAATAGCAGCCTAAACCTCTGAGCATGACATAGGCAGGTTCTCTGCTTGATGTGATGATGTCTGTTTTGGGAGAAACAGCACATTTTCACCTTCCTGGGTGCTTCTGTCTGCAGCAGGCTGGGCAGCTTCTCCCCTCTTGCTCAAAGCCCTTTTTCTTTTCTGGCAACTAGTCTTGGTGACATCTCTGGTTGATGTTGTCACTGTTAAATGCTTTAAACTTGTTTATTTCAGATGCACCTGCATTTCCTCACCTAAGTGTTCTGGCTGGTCCTTTCTTTTGGCAACAAGACAGAAAATCAGAGAAACACAAGAAAAGAAACTTCATATAATAATATTACAGATAAGAAGGATTTTTCCCTCTCAATTTTTCATGACATTTTTATTGATTGAATACAGAAGTAGGGAAAAGATGAGGGCCTGGTTAAAAACTGGGAGTTTTAGAGTTATATTTTAATAATGTGTATTTCTGGTGGTTTTGTTTGTAAGCCTAATCTGTGTCTCTAAATATGATAACATGAGCTGTAATGTGACTCTCTCCATAAGGTAATACATGAAACACGAACCTTATCCCACAGTTACTCCAACACCATCTCCCTCTGCCTCCCCAAAAAATGTCTGTTTGGAGCAGATAATCTTTCTCAGCCTCACTGACAAGGGCAGGAACACCAGGTCACTTAGCCTTTCTGAGGTTGAGAGGAGAGGTATTTTATCCTCTTCCATTGAGATGCATGCACAGGATGGGTGTGAGATGAGTAGCAATGAGTATAAATTGATACAGGTACTAAAGGAGGTGACTAGGAAAGGTATCCTCCTTGATTTTTTGCTTGCTAACAACAAGGTCTCACGAGTGAATTGGTGGATTGGTGATTGGTGGACATTTTGGACCATGAAGCCGTTGAATTTAAAATATCTAGTGACAGGAGGAAAACAGCCAGCAAAATTCTGAATGTGAGAAGAGTAGACTTCAGGCTGCTCAGGGAAGTAGTCTGTAAGGCCCCTTGGGAAAATGGTTTTGAAGATGCTGGGATCTACTAGTGTCGTCAAAATTTAAACACCACCTCCTCAGAGCACAAGAGCATGTAATTACAAAATGCTGGAAGTCAAACTGCTGAGCAGAAAGCTGGCTTGGCTGACCAGGGATCTTTCTCTGGAGCTAAGGTGGAAAAAAGAAAGTGTATGGCCAGTGAAAGCAAGATTGGGTGACTTGGGAGGATGTTGTGGTTTAACCCCAACTGGCAACTAAGCTCCACGCAATCACTCACTCTCTTCTCCCCACCCTGGGGGAATGGGGAGGATGAATCAGAAAAGAAATATAGCACTTGCTGGTTGAGATAAGAACAGTTTAGTAGTTGAAATGAAGTAAAATATAATATTGCAACAACAACAAAAATAGTAAGAAAAAAGGAAGAGAGAGAGACAGAGAGAGAAAGAAAGAAAACATATGACAAGTGATGCACAATGAATAGCTCACCACCTGCTTACCGATGCACAACCCATCTCCAAACCACAATCAGATCCCTTTCTGTATTAGTCCACAAGTTTATATACTGGGCATGACATTCTATGGCACAAGATATCCCTTTGGCTAGTTCAGGTCAGCTGTCACAACTGTGCCCCCTCACAGCTTCTTGTGCACTTCTCTATGGCAGAGCTTGGAGCTTGCTTGCCTGGTTGGTGTAGCTGTGTTCAAATTACAAATCACTGAAGAGTCCTGAGGTTTCTGTACATCAGAGTGTTGTGTGGTATAGCTTGTGATTTGGTGTGAGGTCAGGAGGAGGAACTATGGATTTTTGGCCATTTTAAAATGGAATTCTACAGCTGCATTAACAAGTCTATGTGTCATTCTCCCTTCAGAGGTGAGATCATAGAGACATTTTATGAATATCTCATCCTAATGCAGGAGTTTAAGAGGGATGCAAGATGTTATTATTTTAATTGCAACCCAAAAGTAGAATTTTTCTCCATTAGCTCTGTAGGATTTTTCTCCATTAGCTCTGTAGCTCTGTAGGTTTGCATTGAGAACACTTTCAGTAAGGGAAGGTGGCTGCTGCTCCAGGCTTACATGTGCAGCAAGTTGGTCTTGAATAACCATGTCACATGGGCATCAAAGTGTCCACTGTGGTGACCAATCCAGAATGTTCTGCATCAATTGCTACTTCCTTACAGAAATTGTAACAGGCTAGACTTGGTATTTAGCCTATGTGGCCTGGAAAAACCACACATGGAATGGAAGAAGCAGAAAGAGGATAAAGGAAGAAGAATATTGGTGAATAAATTGAATTTTTATCATTCTTGTGAAATTGGCAGAAAAAAATGTGCTATTTACAGTACCGTCATTAGTGTGGCACAAAAATAGTAATCACTGAAAGTTGGTAGGAAGCATCTATACTTACAGCACATGACTGTAAAATCCTCTCTGATTTCTTTGATCTCTGTTTTTAAGAACTCACATATGATGAATTTGCAGGTGCCTCCCCTGTGAGAAAAAATTATATTTGAAGAGACTTCTGTAATCAAAGCAGCTTGTTTAGTCTCTTGTTCTGCAATAAAACTGGGGTGCTATGTAGCAAACATGATATTCCATAAAGGAACTTTGTAACAGCATCTTTAAAAATACACTGTGTAATAGATCACACTGGGAGTCAATAGGCCCTCTAGAACCCTGAACCTACTTTTTGTCTTCTGACTAACCCAGCCTTTTCACTTCCACAATCTTGTTCTGAAAGTATCTGCATGTAGAAATTAACCCTATGACAAGTTGTTAATTTGAAAAAAAAATCAGCCACAGGCCAAATTTCTCCATTTACTGTGAAGAAGATATTCACATCATTTTGGTTGTAATTACTCTCAGTTGCCTCTGGATGAGCTCAACTTCATTGAATGTCTATGAAAGTTAGTCTCCTAATTTGGGGAGACATTGTGTGTCCAAATACAAAAGGCATACACATTAATCCATCATTATCTCTAGAAGTATAAGTGATAAAAATAAAGCACAGAGAAGTCAAATAATTCATACTAAATCCATACGCTGCAGCTGAAATTAAAAAGGGAATATGTATATCAAATTTCTAAAAGCAGCCTGTGTGCATTCCTTAGTTAATGAGCACTTAGAGGTTATTATACATGGGATTATTTAATTAGAAAAATAGCCAAAATGGAGAATCAAATATGTACCTGGTGAGAAATTTTTAATTTGGGTGTGTAAAGTATGAGAAGTCCTACTAAGTTCTGAAAACTAAGGTGGTTAGGGTAGTTTTTTGGTGGGACAGTATCTTTGTTCAAGATATTCAGTCCTGAACTAAAAAAGTGTACCAGAATAGCCACTGATCAAAATCCATGGCCTTGTCTCTCTTTGTTTTCTTTCATTTATTGTTTCTGCATACTACTAAGGGCAACATTTTGAGCAAAAGCATCACAAGGTAACTTGAGCTTTTTTAAAGAGAAACACCCATAAAATCAAAACCGTCTTTGCAGATGAGAATTCAGAAACATACAAGGAAATAAAGTTTCGGTCTTTTTCTAGCAATGACATTATTGAAACAGTGATAATAGATTTACATAATTCTGGAAAAGCTGGCAAGCTGTAAAATGGAAGGTTTCCACTTTTGGTTTCTAAATATTTTTTTCTGAATATTTTCTTTCATTTTACAAGCTAAGTTCTAGTCACACTATCTTAGCTATGTGATTTATCTATGTCATACTTCCCATATTAATATCTCCAACTCTGGTATCATATATCTTATCAGTATTTTATTAAGATTACACAAGAGTGAGAAGGTTTGGAAGTATGTGTTGCTTAAAAACACACATGCCCAGTCTTGTATTTTCCTACAGACAGAGTAGTTTTCAACTAAAGAGCAAAGCTGTAAATAAGTCCTTTGTGAATATGCCTTCTTTCTCTGACATAAATTTTTATGGTTTTGCTTTGCTAACTGAAAAAATAATTGAAATCTAATTTCCAGCTGATCTCCCACAGTGACAAATTGCTTTCAGTGTAGAAGAACAAAGGAAAATTTCCTGAAACATAGAACAAGAGAAGTTTTAGCTTATATTCTTATTGGCTGGTTTCCAGATGATTCTTTGCCATAATTTACCCAGAATATTTGAGGTCCACAAGTCCACATGGAAGGATTATATTAATACAAGATTATGCTCTTAAATATTGCAGCTGAACCCTGCATTCTGTTCATAATAAAATTTCTTAACCTAATTACCTTGGTCTAAGACTTACTTTTAGTTCTAGTATTAACTTAGGAAAAACAATCACTAAGCCATATTCTTGCTTGATCCTGAACTTCTATTCATGATGCAAAGAACTTCCAAAGTAAGAATTTTATTGACCCTTGCTCCTTTGGAAAAAGAAATGTCAAAATCTTTCCATACTTCCCTGTAGTTTCTCACCTTGCATGTTCCTCTCAGATGTTCCACAGTATCACTGTGACAGAGTGTGTTTTAGTGTCCTAAATCCCACCTCAGCCAGCAGTGGCATCAGCTCATCAAAATCCCAGAGCCTGACTATTTGTCTTTGAAAATCAACCAGAAATTTGGACTGCTGCAAGAAGCAGAAGGAGAAGTGATGTATAGCCTATACTTAAAGCCAGAAAACTTATACACCAGTGTGTCAAAGAGGTGATGAAAAAGGGAGCAGAAGCCAGTGTCTTTAGCTTCCACCTCTGTAATATCAAGAAACCACCTTTTCTGTTGTTTTACCCTGGGTATCTTTTGCAATTCCACACAAAACCCATTCTAGCATCTGGCATGAGAAAGAAGAAGCCCCCCGTGTGGGTGACCGTCTTGGGTTTTGGTTTTGGTTTTGATAGGCTCCTCAACTGAATCTGAAAAGAGAGAGGGAAGAGTGAGCATGCTGGCATGGATTGTAGGTTGGCATGTTGACTCAGCCCAGCGATCTCTGGCAGACGGACACATTGAACTTTGAAGGGTAACTCGAAATTTTGTGAAGATTGGACAAACATGTCCTAGAACAAGTGATTCACATAAAGAATAAGTTATGAGATTACTTTAGCTGTGCATTACTTATCTTCCACCCTGCATATCCTATTTTCTTACTTGTTCCAAGTATGAAAAGGAATCATGTTACAAGCATGGGCAATGTTTTTCCTAAATACATTTCTAAGGACCAGGATCAATGTGTATGACAGTCCGCAGACACAGTTGCCTCATGCATTTAAAGAGTAAATCAAAGACAGAAGATTCCCTCCTGGTACTGCTTCCTCTCAGATGCTCTTCAGCTTCTCATGGATGACTGTGAATGAAACTCTGCTTTCATGCAAGATCCAGTCCCAGAAACTGCCTGGCAGAAATGCTAATTTTCTGGATTACAAACATATTTGGGTTTGAATTTTCTTGAGACTGATGCGGCTGTATGTGTGCATATGCTTGGGCTCTGAGGTGTGATGTACACCCTCTCTGGCTCTATCCCTGGTCCTAGAAATCCTGCCATCAGGGGGGCAGATCTGCAGGTGACAGGAAAAGAAGAGCAACAATTTCTGCAAAGAGGAGCTGTGGTGGAGCCCAGCTTTGCAGCAGCTAAGACCTTCTGATGCTCTCCCCTTTGATCAGACACCCTAATCCCAGAGTTGTTATATATATATATATACGTATTGTATATGTGTCTGTGTATATATGCATATGTACATATAGATGTGTCCAAAAAAATCTTCCACTTTAAAAAAACAAACAAAACAAAACAAAACAAGAATAATTTTAATGTTATGGACCACAGCAGGTTTCTACAGACAACCCTGGTTTCAAATTTTGTCGACAGGATACAAAACTAATTAAAAAAATCTCACAGAAAGACTGTGGTTTACATATAGAAAGAAAAAAAAACCCCTCGAGAAATGGCACTTCTAAAGCAAGCTAAATATACAAGTAGCTTCAAAGAAAGAGGAACCTAAGAGCACAAAAGAAACATCATTTCTCAAAGCCCTATTCTATTATTAGGAACAAAAAAAATTAATTGACAATTACAGTCTGGCACTTCCTAAAAATTTTCTTGTACTAGTAATTTTACACACAATGAGTGATTACTGATGTATAATGAAAAAAAAAATCATTCTCTTGGATAGGCCAGTTTTTCTTTTCAAAAATAAAAATAAAGCTCTCATTTTCTAGTGTCTCATGGAAAGGCACTTCAAACTAGTGTGGATGATAACAGGACTGGAGGAGCAACAAGAGAGAAGAGCTCCAATTGCCCACTCTGTGGGCAGCTGGCCTGCAAGCCAAAATTAAGAAAGAGAAGCTCAGAGTGCCAAAACCCAAATCCTGCCACAAGCAGCTCCCTCTTAACCAGGAGGAGCCAGGCCCAGGGAGTTCCAGGGGAGATGCCCTTCCTTCGTATGATCCTGCACTGAGGGCTGAGTGCTAGAAAAGGATAATGTCAATGCCTCCACCTTGTCCAACTCTCCAGTTTAGACTGTCCTTTCATGAGACCACCTGCTGCACACTCACAAATGCTCTCTAATATTGTTTCCTTGCAAAAAATAAAGCTCACAACTTTGGCCTCCAGGCTCATTCATGTTCTCATACCTACCTACACTGTTTTTTCTGATTCTGCTGCAGGGCACAGGGCTCAGACAGGACTTTAAAGGCAAACTTGGCATAATGGAGCCTATGCCTCATTGGAAATCCTCCTAACTAGTCCTCTTTGTCTGGAGGTAGGGTTGACATTTCACTGAGTGTAAGCTTGAGAAGGATGGCCAGAGATAGTGATTGAAGGATAAGGGAAATTCTCCAGACCCAAAGACCCCTTAAATGAAAGATGAACTAATCAGGATAGCATGTAAAGGGCACTTAATACCGCACTGCCTTGCAAATTTTTTAGGTTCTCATTTCCAAGTCTTCCTCTAAATATCCGTTACTCTGATTTATTGTGATTTTTTATATACTGAATATTGTGCAGGGGGAAAAAAAGTCTAAAATTGTATTAACTCCTGTTAGACATAAATTCCTGATAACTAAAATAATTTATAACTTCTGTCTCCTTCTCTCCCTCTCCTTCTGTGTCTTGTCTCTGCATGGCAATATGTTGCCATGCCTACAGCAGAGCACAGTTGCACTGTAGTTATACAATGCAACTCTTTTTCAGGGACAGAATCTGAAAATTTCTTGTAGTGTAAATGAATGGAAAATGCATGTGGGCCAAATGAAACATTACAAATTGGAGCATGAGATGAAGAGATTGGGGGCACCCTTGCCAAATTTTCAGATGACAGCAGCCTGAGTGGTGCAGTTGGTGCTCCTGAAGAACAGGATTCATCCAGAAGGATCTAGGCAGGCTCAAGAAATTGGCCCATGGTAATATCTTGAGGTTTAGTAAGACCAAGTGCAAGGTGCTGCATCTGGGTGAGGGCAACTCTCAGTACCAACACGGGCTGGGGGATGAACAGGTGGAAAGCAGCCCTGCCAAGAAGGGCTTGGGGGGCTGTGGATGAGAGCCTGGACATGACCTGGCCATGTGCACTTGCAGCCCAGAAAGCCAAACATGTCCTGTACTACATCAAAAGCAGCGTGGCCAGCAGGATGAGGGAGGGGATTCTGTCCCTCTACTCCACTCTGGTGAGCACCACCCAGAGCACTGCATCCAGCTCTGGGATCCCCAGCACAGGAAGGACCTGTTAGATCAAGTCCAGAGGAGGCCACCAAGATGATCAGAGGGGTGGAGCACCTCTCGTACGAGGAAACGCTGAAAGAATTGGGATTGTTCAGCCTGGAGAACAGAAGGCTTTGGGGTGACCTAATTGTGACCTTTGAGGACCTGAAGGGAGCCTACAAGAAAGATGGAGAGGAACGTTGTACAAGGGTGTGTAGTGACAGGATAAAGGAGAGTGTCTTCAAACTGAGAGTAGGTTTAGATTAGATAATAGGAAGAAATTCTTTGTGAGGATGCTGAGACACTGGGACAGGTTGCCCAGAGAAGTTGTGGATGCCCCATCCCTGGAAGTGTTCAAGGCCAGATTGGATGAGGCCCTGAGGAACTTGGTCTAGTGGAAGGGGTCCCTGCCCATGTCAGGGTGTTGGAACTATTTGATCTATAGGGCCTCTTCCAACTCAAGCCATTCTTATTCTATGATTGGAAGATTGGAATCTGAGTTTGATGTATTAAGTTCTTGAGGAAGACTATTACTGAGACAGTTAGTTCTTCCTGAGTCCTCACATTCCTCTGTCTGCTCATCACCACATACCTGCCCACCCATCACATGGACATAACGATTTTACTTCCTATTTTTTGTAACACATTTTATTGTTCTCCTCCCTTATTTCACTTTCACTTTGTATTTTATTAGGGAACGTTTCCTGCAGACTCACTATTACTCTCAAATGTCGATATTCTCTTCAGTCATTATGTTTTGTTCTCATTTTAGATGACAAAATAGCTCATGCTAGATATCCAGTATGAGTTTTTTTGTGTGCATATGCATTAAATAAAAGCACATCCAGGAAACACTTCATGTCAGTCTACAGTGATACTGAAGACACACATCTCTATTGCATATTCAGACACATTTCTTCATCTAACTCCAGTAAAACCACTGCATTAGCTGCCAGCATTTCTCGCTCATTTCTACAAGTAAACAGTTATCTCCTTCAGCACAAATTCATATTTAGTCTTTTTTTTTCTTAGTTATATAAGTGGTTTGAGTAATTTTGCATTTGCATGGTTATGTGTCACAGTGATGTGTAGGAATACTTATGCTAGAGAATCATATTATATTTCAGGTTTGTTGCTGCATGTGATCCAGCTGTTAATGTAAATAAATTTTGAATTATCAGTGTAGAGGAATTCATAACATTTTCATCACTTAAGCTTGTCCTTCAGGCCAATTTTTAACATACTGGAGAGGATTTGAAGGTTTTTAACAGCTAATGCCAATACTTTCTACATGTTCTATTCATGTGAAGGTGTTTGCCCTGAAGTAAATGAGTGCAATCTAATTTCACCTTGGTCACTTTAATACAGACTGAGCACACTGCTTGATCTGTACTACAGGATTAATACCTTATTTTAGTATGTGAAAAATAGAATCAACAAACTTTGAGTTCAAGTCAGGCCACAGGAGGACTAGAGAACGAGTGCATCCTAAAAGCATGACTTTTTGAGAGGATTTTAGCAGTTTTGAGAAACTTTAAATTTTGATACTGGACTGAAATTGGCACATCAAGCACAAAGAATGTCACCAGGAGAGGTCTTCAGCCTATGTACAGATTAAATGCAATTTTCTCAAGTTTAAAAAAGTTGAAGGAATTACTTCTTAATGGCAATGATTAATGGAGACAGTACCTAGAGGCCTTCCAGCTACTTTACCTGATTAAGGCTCACGCCCGTCAGCATCTTTTCCATTACAACGCCTTCTCAGTCTTGAAGGAAATTGGTGGGGGTTAGAACTGGGACTTTAGTGAACTCTATGGAAAATATCTTCCCATAGAACTTAGGGCTGTCCTGCTCTCACCAACCTGACCATGTCGTTACCATCTCCCAGTAGCCTGACCTGGGTGTGAGCCTCCCTACCCGCATCTCTACAGCACCTTGATCTGAGTCAAAATTCCTCAACTGCACTTCTCCACTTGAACTTTGCTCTGGAAAATCTCATGCTCAAATACATCCTTAAGAAAGAAGACTTTAATTCTGACTCCACAAAATACCTGCTGTATGCTTTCAAAAACTGACAGAGCTGTGAGTGAATCCCTTCTGCATCTGATTTCCTCAGGCAGGTCATAGCCTCTGGAGAGGTTGTACAGAGTTCATCTGCTCTGGAAGAGGAGGATTTATCTTTCAATTACCAGAGGCAAATCCAGTCATGGTATTGAAACCATTCTCAACACTTACAATCCCTAAAATCATTGTACATAGAGGAAGTCATCATTTTTGTTCTAACATATGTCAAAGAGCAAACCAAAGAATGTACAAATTTCTATTCACTCTTAGAAAGCTAAATGTTCTTGATAAAGGTCCAAACTTTAGAAAAGCTGACATGTCTGTTTTCGAGTAAGTTAATAACCTCGTAGATCTATCACTGAAAGAAAATTAGATGTTTGCACAAAGGAAACTGCATTTTTTCTTAAATATATGAGGAAAAGGCAACTTGACAGATTACCTTTCCAGCTGAAAGTAGAAAACCAAGTATCACAACATCACTAGCATGTTCTGATCAGAGTTTCTGCAGTCAGTTCTCCTCTGCTAGTAGACATGATGCTGGAAATAGGTCTTCAATCACATTAGTGACACTGTGGGTAAGAGTTCAAAGCAATGAGCTTGGGGCAGACATTTGGTCTGATACAGAGCAGTTCTGTACACAGTGTTCCTCTTTAACCATCACAGGTTTAAGCTTTTTAAATCCAAAATTATATTTTCTCCTTTGCAGACCAATCATGCACCCCTACACTTGCTTTCAATGTATCATCCTTCTCCTCTCTCCAGCACTAGAAAACTGTAAAGTAACTGGCTCCTGTTTCTTAGGTTTTGATACCATCTTCCTTTTAATCTTCTTTTTTTCCTGCCCAATTCAGACATTTTCCAGTCACATACCCTTAAAAAACCCCAACCAAAACACAATAAAAAAAAAATTACAAAACAAAACCAAAAGCCAACCCAACAAAAAACTAGTCCCCTTATTTAGTCTGCAGGTGGCTTGATACAGTTAGGTTTTAATTAATATATTTAGTTTGGTGCCTAGGACAGCTAGAAAAGGAAATTTTGACATTAACTCCTCGTCATCAGGTATTTTGATATATTGGGAAATATTTAATGAAGGCAGGTTTTATATATTCAACAGTGTTGTTTATATATTCCAACAGTGTTGAGGAAATCAAATACTTGCATATGATTTCCATGGACATGATGTTTTCTGCAGGAACATGGGATAGTTTTTCAGTCACCCCTACTCCATTTATTGAGGCTGCAAGTAAGTGGCATACATGTTTATTCCTTTTCCGACAAGTTGGAATATTTCACTATTTGTTTAGGTATTTTTTAAAAGATGTAACGGCATTTAAAAGATAGAAACAGAACAATTCTATCAAAGTTTTGAAACAATATTTTTATTTTTGTATTAAACAGATACTGTCAAAATTAGAAGGACAAGTATTCAACTTCCCATGTATTGCTGCTAACATTTCCATCCTTTTTTTTCAATGCCTTGAGGGAACAATTCAAATCACAGGAACAAAGACAGCAAAGGGCAGCAAAGAATTGTGCAACATTAATCTCAACTGAATCCTAATAAAGTCAATAGTAATTTCCCTGTAACTACAATGGCTTTGAATCAGGTCCCCAGGGATAGCTTTGTAAAGTAATGTTGGTGCCAGCATTTTTGTAGATCCCACCTGATACCTATCTGGATGTTTTGATAGATGAATAGTAGTGAAATTCTGCACCTTCTGATATCCTTATGTCTCAGACAAGGTCAGATGTATCTGCCATTGCAGTCTGTGCTACAACTTTCTGAAGCTGTTGGGCACCACCACTTTATATAAAGTGATTATGAGAAGTCATTAAATTCTTCCTTGAAAGTCAGAACCACCCATCACTATTTTTGCAGNTGTGAAAGTCAGAAGGCAAATAGTATTCTTTAACCACCCATCACTATTTTTGCAGGAAAGGTAAAGGCAAGTCAGGAATTTCAAAGCACTTAGAAATAGAAATTTCAAAATTTGCTGAGCATGGTCCTACACAGGCAGGTGTCTGCATGTGTGAGTGAGAGATTTTGGGGGGAGGGAGAGCTGGGTGGTGTGAGAAAGCTTGTAGGAGAAGCCTACAAAAGCAGCAAGGGCAGCATTGTGGGATGGGAAAAGAGTCAGCAAGAGTCTTTGCAGCTCCCGACCAAGAGAATCCTTGTACTGAGAAAATAAAAATATTTACTGTGGCTGAGACAACCTTTGTTGTGGACAAGAAAACAATAACTTGTCCATTCTTATGAAGCTTGCAGAGCAATCAGAGTAAGAAAAATGCTGGACTCAAACCTCAGGTTCTCCAGTTATCTGGAGTACTCTGCAAAACTTTAATCTCTAGCTGGCTGTTTGGATTAAAAATTGCATGCATTCTGCCAATGTAGTGTCTATTTGTCCCATCCATTCCTTTTATAGCAGCTGCTGTGTCTTTTTCTGTGATACAGTTATGGTCCACTTCTTTACTTTTTTCCTGAGTCACTTGGGAGATCAGCTATTGCTATTTCCTTTTAGTCTTGGTATTCTTTATACAGTTAATCTGTCCAATTCCTAGATCTTTACTGAAGCATTTGCTTTCATTTAGACATTTACTTCTGCTTCCAGTGTGTTCCCAACATCTGCATTTGAACAGAGGACATAGAGGTATGTTCTGAGAGCCACACTTTGGTCTGTACTATGGTCTTCTCTTTGTGGCAACTCCATGGCCATATCCTGAATGCATTAGGAGGAGTAAAGATTTGGGTACACGCTACATCTGCACACCACTGAGTTTCTGCTGGGAGCTCTGGAACTGCAGAGAGATTGGGACGATTCGTGACCTCCAACAGGTCCTCAAAGCTGGAAGAGAAAAGTACATGATACATTATGAAGCACACCTCTTCCTGGCTGTATGGACAACCTGGGACACATATGGTCTAGACTATTGGTGATGAAAATTTGTATAAGATGCTGAAGGGCAAGTACTGCTTTGCTACTTGATTACATTCTTTGCATCAGGTGTCTGCCCTTGCTTGGCATCCTCCTGTGAGTTAGAGGTGGGTTGCCATTGTCTGGATGTCATTGTCTCCTACTGTGATACAGTGGGAACAGTTGCTCAGTAGGTCCATTTTTGGAGGGTATTATGTCAGCGGTATCTTTGCCTTTTTTTGTAGGGAGGGACAGTCCTCAAAGCTTTTGTCTAGTAATTTAGAAGGCTAGAGCTGACAGTGTCCTTTCAGTATTCCGGAACAGTGTTTTCTGTTTTTTTCTGGTTTTCCTGACTTAATTCATATGATTTTAATTCTTTTTTTTTT
>VZSE01012838.1:14277-50783 GCA_013398275.1 Promerops cafer
TTTTTTTATTTTATTGTAATATAGTCAATGTCTGACACTGGGATTTTGCATGAGTGTATGGTTGACAGGAGAGTTTCATTAGCCCATTTATGCAAGTTCCCATTTACTTTAACTCTTCAAGCAGAACCTTGGCATAAAACTTTGATGAGGTTCATGATTTTTGTTGGCATGCAATAGACATTCAAGATGTTCCCAAGTGAATTGCACTGGCATCTGTCAAATGCTTCCATAAGCCCAGATACATTTAAGACTCTAAATACTGTTTGAAATCTGCCTCTAATTGAACTAAGCTCCATAATTTCTGGATTTTAAATCTGCTGTCAGTTTTTTTCTTGATTTAAAACCTGCCATATTTAAGGGCATATGATGACTGCACTGTTTGGACTATCATTTCTAGTTTCATCCCATAGCTCATGTCCATGAAACCCAGGATCACCTATAAGTTGCAGATGTATGGGTCACATGAGGCATTTCCTGCTTTAGCCTGGCATATACTTTTCCCAACCCAAATGATGAGTACTTATCAAAATAGGGAAGAGAAGACAAGCTCAGAGATATTATTTAATAACATCTTATTTTGTAGCAGAATTTGCAATACTAACCCCAAACCCAGAAAAAAATGCAGAAGTCAGCTCAACATAAAAATCTTCTACATTCCTTTTTATTTTCTATTTGGCACAACTGCTGTTGTGACACTCCTGTTGCCATAAATGTGCCCCTCACATAAAGCAATTCTTAAACCCATCTTCATCCAACTGTAGCTCATGGTCAAACCTGTCTGATTACATCAGCAACACACAGTATTTTTTAATCGTATGAAAATACTATCCTGTGCCCATGGAAAGCAGGTAAGTGCTAAGATGCCTTCCTCAGAATGCAAATACAGTGTAACTGCTTTGAGATTCTGTTTTAGTGTGACTTCCCTAATGTTTTCTGAACTGAAAATGTATGGGAGTGAGCCTGGTTACTATAGCAGCTGAGTATTTGGTTAGGTATTCAGAATTTCTAACAGCACATCAGGTTTATAAACCTTGTTCAGTAAGCTAGAAAATGCTGAAGATAAAAATTTGAATCAGTGAAAACATTTTGTTGTGACAATTTTGAAATTAAACATTTTAATTTTTTGTCTTGAAAATGTCTGTACAGAATGGGAAAGTAAACAACTCCAATTGCTGTTACCGATCCAGTAAATATGTCATATTAGATTACTTAGAACAAAGGGGAGAAGAAGCAGCTGCTCAGGAAAAATTCAGAATATTATGTACCCTTTGCTTCTGAGAGCTGAGTGTTGTCATATCCATATGCAGAGGCAGGAACTACATTCCTGTCCCCACAACTCAACCATCTCATGGGTTCTGTTACTGACTTCAAATGCTGATCCTGGACTGAAATAAGGGGAAGTGGTTCTTTTCCTATCTTTGCCAAGTAGCAAGTTTGAATCAGCCAGAATATATTTTTGGTGAAGAAAACCCAACTGCTCAAACAGTTAAGTCTGCCCTTCTACATGAAAATTTTAATAACTTCATATATTTTAATAATTTCTTTTAGGCAACTGTCATTCTTCTTCTAGGAAAAATAAAAGTTTACCATCCCACAAAGAACAGCACGACTCACTCTTCGCCATCCACTCGGAGCTTGAGTTGCTGAGTGTGACAAAGCACCCAAGGAGGGATTTGCACAGAACACTTCCTCCTTAAGACAGCTCTGCAACTGTCAGATGGGAAGGATGCTGTAGCCAGAAAAAAAAAAGAAAAAAAAAAAAGAAAAAGAAAAGTCTACCACTACACTATTTTCCCAAAATGCAGTCAAAGTGCACCAAGTGCATAGAAGCAAAGAGACAAAACCATGACACTGCAGAGATTCTTGCTCCCTGATAGCCTTGGAGAGGAGTTCATCACAGAGATGGTCTGTCAGATGAGGAAATGTGTGCCCCTGCACAAGATTTCTTTCATTCAAAATCTGAGATGCCAGAGGTGCATTTGAGAGTGGGGAGAGATTATTTTGGGTCTCTTTGCTGAATTTGGTGCTAACATTACATCTGCAGTTTAAATGCCCACTCATTATGCTGCTCCCTCTGAAAAGTAAATTTACATACCTTGAAAATATTTCCAAGTATTTGACCCCAAAGAGTGATCCTTTAAATCGTCTCAGGTTCCTCTGATCTACCAAAAGATTAGAAATACTAATATTGTTTGAAATACTAGTCAGTTCTATCTGATAATAGAAGGAGCTGCAATTTTATGTTACAAAACTTTCTAAACAAAGTTCCATTCTCTATCTCTTTAACAAAATTAAAATATTTGATTTTTTATGTTTATTATGCTGAATATGGGGTGTGGTCTTACGAAGTCTATCTCTCAGACTTTTTAAACTTCTGATTTCAATCTGGACAAACCCAAGGACTCAGAATGTATGACAGTATTTCAGGTGTTTCTAATCATGGTGTGAACAACTATCACTCTGTTCCCATCAAAGCAGGTAACATGGTGTGGAAGTCCCTTGGTAGCTACAGTTCCAGAAGGTTTTGCACTGTCTTAAACATTTGGAGCAAGTCCTAACAAGCTGTTAGTGACTGATGTCCAGTTCAGCTAAATAAAATACCATGTCCTTGAAAACAAAGGAATACAGTAAAGCTTAAAATATTCCACTGGAGAAAATACCTTAATTACTGCTCTGCTTCAGCAATTTGTGTCCAGCAGATAGACATCATTCCTCAGATTTGACATGCTACATGCAGCTGAACATTTTTAAGGCAAAAAGCTCCTAATACGCCCATTTTTTGTCACAGGCTATATCTACAACAGCATATTTCTTTTGATACAGAGCAACTAAAATTGAAAGCAACTCTCCCCCTCCTCTGACTGGCTGTGCTTTGGTTCATCATGTGGAATGGTCTTGAAACACATTCTCTGGTTTCCTCTTAGCTGAAACAAAGCTGGACGACAATATGCAGAAGCACAGCTAACACCCATTCATTCAGTCTTAGGACCAGAATATGGCATCTCTCTAAAATAAATTACCCTGAAAAGCACATCATTTTTCTTGTATGAGACTATGTGCCAATGTCAGCAATCAGTCAGTATAAGCAATGTTAAATACTGCCCTCAAAACCAGCCCAGGATAATATTTGTTCCTTTAATGCCATTTCTTTAACCTTGGGAGAGAAAAACTTATTAAACCCATAAAGAACTAGAATCCATGATATTTATAAAGTAGCTAAGTTTTTACTGTGACCTCTTCATAAATGAATGCTTTATATAATTAAAAATTATCTAGAATGTGATTATTAGCCCTATAGGAAAAAAATATCATATTACAGGCTTTATTAATGGGCCATTCATCCAGCTGTTCTCTCTTGAGAAAATCTGTTTTTCCCTTGAAATAAAATGTCTGCATCCAAGACTACCTGTTCTGCTTGCTCTTCATGATCCTCATGGACCAGAAATCTCTTATTACCCCAGAAAACTACCATGTACTTTAGAACCAGAAATCAGTTTCTTCATAGTCTTCCACTAAAGCTTGAAGGTTTTAACAGTAAGTGGAAATAAATGATAATGCAGTCACTTTGATGTTTGCCTAAATTCGTACCAAAGCAGTTTCTGGTGATATCTTTCAGAAGTTCACAAATCCTAGAGAATAACCTTAATCATTATGTGTCAGGTCATTCCTATCTCATTCTTTTTTTTTTTTTTTTTTCCCTTCAATTTAACAGGATTAGGGAAATTATATCTCAGTAATAAGCTCCAGAAAGTATCAGGGGTTTCCATCTTTCATTGCAAAAAAATGGAAAAAATTTGATTCAGGAGATGGGGCTTTTGCCTGTCTCACTGATTGAACCATTCTTTCTTCTTCAGCAGCTTTACCAGAGCATCTCTCCATCTGCTTTCCTCAGGAACCGAACATTACCTTTGCTTAACTGTATAAAGACCAGTCATAGATGGGATTTAAATATACTTTTTAATATGGAACCTCTTCATTTAAGCAGGCATTATCTGAGGTGGTATAATGCTCATTTTGTATGTGACCCCCATATGGGTAACACCTCCATCCAAACACTTGCTGGATTTGCAAAACCTTTAACAAATTAAACACTTGAATTATTACCAGCCCTTCCCCAACTGTTGCTTCTGCCATCTGGATTCCTAGCTTGCCCCAGTGAGCTGTTGTACAACTTACATTTAATTATTTCAGGGAAGAAACAGCTTTTAAAAAATTCTTGCAGAGTTTGACCTTTCTGGATAAAGTTATCTTTAAATTTTGAGAAAAAAAATCAGGCTGATGGTATCTAAACCTTGCACAGTCTTTTTCTTCTCTGGTATTTCGAAATGACTAAATCTTCCATGGTATGTTTGAAGATCTATCTGAACATCTCTCAAAAATGGTTTCCCTAAAATCGTCAGCTTTCTTTTTTCCTGGCATAAACTTTATTAAACAACCTTAATTTCATTATTTTTCAAAATGTTAATAATCTCACAGAAATTAGTTTGTAAGGTGTCACCTTGAGGACCAGACTGGTCTGTTAGAAAACATTACTATTTGACCCTTTCAGTTACTTGCTAGGACAAAAGCATGCACTATTTACTTTAACTTCTCTCAGACCCTGACCTAGAAAAACACTGAATCTAAGCTTCAAAAACCTCACATTTATTAACTCAGATCAGTTAATAAGAGAAAATACCTGATTTAATTTCTCTGTGAATTACAACAGTCAGGTTGTGAATAGCAACATATTCAGTCTGTGTGATTTCAAATATTTAAATGTCTATCAAACAGTGTATTGGATTTTACTTTTAGCTTTGTAGTACAAAAAAATTTAAAATCTAGAATTACTCAAGTGAGCCACAATAGGCAGGACTCACATCCCAGCTGCCATTTACTGAAAATGTCCCTTCCCTGAAGGTTTTTAGCTTGTGTTGGAATGTATTTTCTACATGTAGAGACAACCATCGAAGCAGTAATCCTCCTGAGGTATCAGTGTTCTAAGGAAACGACTTTAAAGCTTTATGGGCCAACAGATAGATATGGGAAAGACATGCATTTTTAAAGAATATCCACAACCTAACACATCTTGGTATATCCCACATTAAATGGGTAACAATCCCCACTGAAGCATACTTACTATGCTAGGTGTGAGCACCAACAAAGTGAAAGCATTTGCCTTAACACCCTTCAGTGCACTTGTTAGTGTGAAGCCAAATGAGCAGAATTTTGGCCTTATCATGGCTGCTGATGCTTTTGGAGATTCTTGGCTCACTTCATTGATAAGGCTTGGCAGGATTTTAGAGACTGATGCAGGATGTGCTGTTGAAATAGGATGATGTCATTTGTACCTTGAGCTGAGTTTTGGCATGCTAAGAGAACCGGTCAACCTGCAGGTCTTGAAAAAACATTTAATGAAAAAGGCAAATGGACAAAAATATGACTTCATCAGCTGTACACAGCCTGCTACCCCCTTTATACCACAGGCTACAACGACCACCTGAACAACAGCCCTGGGGTCCTGCATGGCAGGCTATTGATTTTGGAGGAGATAACGATCCCCGTGCAGTTGACCTGAGCAGTGCAGGCCTGTGCTGAGCCCTGCTGTACTACAGATGACTTGGCTTTGAGGACTGTGCCTGGTGCCTCACCATACAATAAATGCAGCCAACTTGTCAAGCCAGGGTCCATAGGCAGCACCTGTTTGTCACCAGTCATGATACCAAAATAATGTTCCTGACTTAATCTTGAAGTGAAGCAGCATCTTTTTTTTTTTTTTTTTCCACAGTAAATATGACAGAGAGAGTTGCATTGCTTCTAAGAAAATCCTATAAAAATTCTGAAGATGACTGCTGGTGGACCTCACCACAGATGGGAAGTCTGAGCAGTGTGCCATGGCATGGCCAGAGGTCTATCTCACATTGTATCATTGGAGGTTCCCAGCATCAGAGGGAGCATAAGATAAATTGCTATCCCTTTTCTGGGATATTAATTACATGGTTAACTTTCCTGATAGTGCTTTGCCTTTCTTTCTAGGATCAAAAAGCAACCAGCACCTTTTGATACCAAACAGAAGAATCTGCACAGATTCACAGGATTTCCTACTTACTGTTATTAGCATTTTGACAGAAATCACAAACCATTTTCTGGGATGTCCTCTATACCTACTGCTGCTGCCCAGCAAAGGGCCTGGCTGTGTGTCCACGGCCACAGAAAATACTCCTGATAACACAGGTATTGTGTAGGACACCCAAGAGGCAGCGCTGACTGACCAGCAGGCACCAAGCTTCACCCATCTACAATCTGGCCAGGAGGGAAGGGGAACAAGTGGGTCCTGCTGTGCCCAGAGGGAAGGTCCTGGGGCCCTGGTGGAGCTGGCCAGCAGCTGGGTACAGCATGTCCAGGCAAAAAAAACCCCAATTCTTGCCTTCATGTTTGGGACAACACAGACATGCTGTGATACGCAGAGAAAGGCATACCCTTAAGCTTCAAAGAAATTTCTGCTTTTAAGGGTGTTTACTGCTTATGTGTAGGACGTTTTTTGGCTCGTTCCAAGTGACCCAGGAGTACTTGTGAGGCCTCTCTACCCTTTGCCTTAATCTTTTGTGCAATGCAGATAATGAGAATTGCTTTGCAAATCATTTTGCATCTGTAAAGTGCTTTGAGATAACGAGATGAAAGACACAGGGAGCCTCATCTTGCCAAGAGGAGATCTGTCAGGATCTCCCAGAAGAGTGCCCAGTTAATATTCAAGCAAGATATTGCTATTGAACATTTCAGGTGATTATGGCTTTCTCACAGTGGCTGCAAGCAATTATTGGGACCATTTTCCCAGATTTTCTCTCCCTGCAGGCTTTGGTACTCAGCCAGATCAGTTTTTGTCTGTCTCTCTCCCTTAGTGAAACTATCATAGATGTTGGCTTACTGATACACAGGCACAAAAATAATTAATTCCAGCCCACCTGAGGGGAATCTTCCAAGGCACCTGGGCATTTAAGCCCCAAAATACAATGATCTCTAAGGCTACAGCCTTATTTTGTAAATGTATACATTTACATAAATACCTACCTATGGGAGATAATTCACAGTCTTCATACAGGTTTCTCTTACTGGGCATAGGACAGAGAAAGGCAACTTAAGGTGGAGTTCAACTCAGGCAGCACATTGAGAGGAGGCATCCTAGTGCCAAGCAGTAAGAGAGGTACCTTGTTAGACAGGTATGCTGCAATCCTCCTGCCATTTATGCATCTAACCACCAATCTGAGCAGATGTGTGTGTTTATGTGTGCTTAGGTGCGTGTTTATGTCCACTGAGCTGAATACAACAGGATTGATCCTTCTCCTCGATGTCACTGGCAACAAACAATGAAAATTTTCTTTTTCTTCTTTTCTGATTAGAGGGTTGGATTATGGTTATTGAATTGCAGTTAATCACTTTAGAGATTTTTTTTTTTCATATTTAGTTCTTGGTCTTTCTTCTTTATTCAGAATCTGTTGCAAATCCTATGACTGGTGGATTTGTCCTTAAGTTAACAGTTGTGTCTAGCAGAGTGGAAGAGACACTCAGAGGTTTTATTCAAATTCATGCTGAAATCTGAGTGCAGTTTGCTTCACAGAGGAACAAATTATTGCCCTGATTATAAGGGAGGGAAGGAAACAAATATGCACAGCAGAAAAACCTTGCACACACCCTACTGTGAGGGTGGTCCCAGTGTATTTGATACAGTTTTTGGATGTGAGGTATTTAAACATCTGAGGCTGGACAGTTGTATCTCTGTATCTTTTATAAGGCTTTTACAAACATCAGAGTGAAATGCATCCTCACTGATGGATTCACCAATGATACAGCCATTCTCAGAGTGAGTGCTATGAAAATAACTTCATAACATCTAACATAATCATAAGCAATATCCACCAAAATGCCACCAAAATTGAAACTGGAACAAGTTTCAGCCATCTAAGCATCTGACCACTTTCTTTCTCTAAATGGCTTGTCCAGGGGAAGAAAATGAAAAGAAGCTGGTAAGCCTCTCTGAGGCTAGAGGGAATAAATTACGCAGCAGTAGTTATTAACTAAGCTACAAGAATTGTACATAAATAAAATGTATTTATACTTTTGCTTATAATATTTATTATGGGCATTTCAAAGTCATGCTTATCTTATTTATTATCTTATTGTCAGCATTGCCCTGGAGAATAATATTTTAAACAATTATTGAAGTTTCTAGAGGTGTCCATTGTGAACTCTATTTTTAAGACCTATGAGAGCAATAGACATAAAAGTTCCCATACATGAAAAAAGCTTGAGACTGGAGTTTATTGTGCCATATATATGTACATAAATATTTAAGCTACTATGCAGAAAGTATGGAGTTGTGTGGGCACCATGCTCAGGTAATTTCCTCTCCTTTGTACTTTTCCTCCTGAATAGGTCACCAGATCTGTGATCTATTCTGGCATAACAACTCATTGTGTGCCTGTGTCCCTCTTGGTCATCTTTTGTCATTAGAACTTATATTCCTACACCAGGTAAGTATAGAAATTACTCTAAAATTAAAGTCATTATGACTTCCAGTTAGTCCAGAGAAGGTGCTAGAAAAACACAGATTGCTTCTGTTTACATGCTGGCCCCTCTGTGTCAGTTTATCAGTAGATGACAGCTTTCAGTTTTGCCATTACTATACACAGATTATTTTTTATGTCAGAGAGATAAAGAGAATGAGTATTTTCATTTTTAAAACACAAAAATGCTGCCAAGAATTTGAGAAATCAGAGGCTGAGTTTGCTCTTCCTTAACACAGATTACTATTAAGGATAGCTTTGTGTAAGTGTCATTAGAATCAATCTCACAAGTTCTGGCTGAAAAATCATTGTTCTTATAGAAAAAATGCTTTATAAAAATGTATGCTTTTTAGTATGATACAAGCTGAAATTGCCTTATTAAGTCTCCCAGATAATCCTGTAGTGATGAAAAATAAGAACTTTCGAACACTTCTTAAAATTATATTTGTTTGGACAACCATTCATTTTAATGAAATACTAAGAGCTGACAATAATCCTGTTTTATGGATATTTTTTAATCTTTGTTCTATACTATTATAATTTTAATATATAAGTATACTGTACTAGTACATTAATATTTTACTAAATATATTTATATATTTGCTTGTGCTTATTGTTTAAAAAACCCCAAGTTTTAATGCATGTTAATTGTAGAGAACATTTTCTTTGGTCAGACCAGTTCAACACCTATCATATTACCACTTAATCAGAATTTTAATATCTACCTTTTGATAATAGTCCTTTCACCTCTTTCATCTCACATTCTGCCCTTTTTCTTGTCTTCTTTGTATGTTTCCCTATCTGAATATTGTCTACAACATTATAATAGCTTCTTTCTAATCATATGCTTGTATTATTTTGCATAATAATGTCCTTAATTTTTTTTTTTTGCTTTGTCTTTCCTTATAAATATTGTTGTGCTTCAGAATATTATTGTAGTTTTGAGACTGGTCCATCTCATTATGATACTTTATCTTCCTTCCAAAAAAAAAAGGAAAGGAACAAAGCTGACAAGAGAAATAAAGATGCCTGAGTGCTGGTGCTACAAGCTTGACCTCCCACATTCAGTGTGAGCTTTCTTCCCCTCTTCACCTGTCTTTGGAGTACAAACACACTCCCATATGCAAATATATTAAAATAAGCCTTTCAGAGAGATTTCTAGCATTTTCATCTACAATAAACAGCACACCCTTTTTCTGTTAAGTAGTCTCTGTTGTTTATGCTATTGGTATTTATTTACAGAGGCATCTAATTTCTCTACAAAAGCAACGAAAGTCCAGATGAACTTCACAATCCTTGCTGTGCACAGTCCCTCCATGAATTCAAATTCAATTGCTTACATCTCTTTTTAAATATTTTTCTTTTTTAATAGCAAAACCAAAGTATGTTAATGTCATAGAAAAAAAAGTACATGAATGTGTGTATTTATATAATTAACTTTTAAAAGCTAATTCTTAATTCTGTTAAAAGCAAATTAAAAGTCTCTCTTTTTTAAAAGGAAACCTGAATGTCTCAGTCACAAGTCTGTTATTGATTGTACTTTGATATTTCCAAAATTCTGGCTGAATCCAAGTATTCAAATGCTGCCACTTACCATTGTAATAAACAATTCCTGTGTCATTCTTGGCTGTGGTATACATCTCCTGAAAGAAGAACACAGGGAGATGCAATTGAACTGAAACTCTCAGAAAACTGCAAGAAAAAACTTACAGAAGATTGTTTTCAGGGCCTGAACAAGCTGATAAAAATGAATCTACACAGAAACCACTAACCAAAGGAAATTGAAATGCCTCATGATTTATGCAAGAAAATGGTGGAAACTGAAGATTAATCTTTTGCTAGCTTTGCAAATCCTAGGGAATTGCTGGCTGATGAAAACAATTTATGTAAAGTACCAGCTGGGCTTCCATCTCCTTCAACTACTCCGTACTTGAGAAATAATTGCATATTTTCCATCAGCAACATTTCTTTCAGTAGTTACACAGTGGCAGAAGCATTTGAAGGAGAATCAGCTTTACAATAATCCCTGAACCAAAAACTTCAATGTCCCCCGAAACAAACAAACCCTCTAAAACTCCAACCCTTTCCTCACGGAGCATTACTCCTTCCACACCTTACAAGCACAGGACCAGCCACGCCCTGGGCAGTGCAGGGTTTGGGGTGGAGGCTGGGGTGAGGGTGCTGCTGCCCAAACCTTGCTGATACCCAGGACATAGCTGACATGGAAGCCTCCCTCTAACTACACCTACCAGCTGGCTTTAGATCTAAAATCTGCTATTCTGGAATTCAGCTACTCAGCAAAAGATAATGGCCTGGGGTGAGCTTCTATTCTGTCTTATTTATAGCTTCTTGACTCATCTTTTAATCACAAAAGAAAAATGCACACTCGGGAGCATAAACATGTATAACTCCTCCTGCAACCTGCTTCCCTCCAGTAACTGTAGTGAAAAGGTTTGATGTTCAAGGACTTTATGATAAACATCTTAAGCCTTTCAGAAATCTGAAAAATCTTCCAAACTGCAATTTTGGAGTCTTATTTATCACACAAGTTAATCTCAGTCTTTCACTAAGTTAAGCACAATTTCTTTGTCTGGCAGCAGAATATCATCTTTATTACAGGGTAGTGACAACAATGCTATTAGTAGGGAATCAGTCAAAACCTGATACAGGCCTGGAGTAAATAGTATGCCCTTGCCAGAAGATAAGTCAAGCAATGATATATATTTGCTAAAAATTCATTGCAACATCTTTGATAAACCCTTCAAAGTTCAAACTGAGCTCTTTTTTTTTTCTTTTTTCTTTTTTTTTTTTTTTTTTTTTTTTTTTTTGTCACTGAGAGAGATTTGAAGGTTCTTAGAGGATATTGGGTTTGAATTTGTCTTTTAATAGCATTAACCAGGGTCTGAATGATATCAGTTTTATCTTCCAACCTAATCTGAACTATTTCTACAGTCATATAGTAGACTTAGTTTCATTATGCTTTTCATTAATCACCTACTTTAGGGGCATTAGTGAAAAAAAAAGCAGGACTTTATTTTGACAGGAATACATAAGTTGAATTTTCTATATCTCTCTTTATTTAAGACCTTGAAGAAAACAAAACGGGATTTAAGATTTAGGAAGGTCTACCTCAACTGTATGCACATGAATAAGGAGGTACCAAAAGGAGGAAATGATGGTGGAAGCTCTCACACTCTTCTTGGAAATCAAGAGTGGATGTGTCTCTGAAGTACTATACAGTAATGTCCCTGGCACTTACAAAAAAGGAAGAACTGGTCAAGGATGTGAAGGTCAGGGGCAGCCTTGGTTGCCATGACCACGAGATGGTGAAGATCAGGATCCTGAGTGGGGTATCCTGCAAAAAGCAGAGCTGCAACCCTTGTCTACAAAAGAAAAATCCAAGGGTAAAATGGTTTGCCCAGAGAGGTTGCAGAGTCTGCACCCTTGGAGATAATCAAAACCTAACTGGACACAATCCTGAGCAACCTGCCTTAGCTGATACTGTTTTGAGCTAAGGGAATTTACTACTTGACCTCAGTGGTTCCTTTCAGCCTCAGCTACTCGTCAGATTCCCTGGTATTTTACCCTCACAGAGACTGTTATAATCAACAGCTCTCTACAAAAGCTAGAGTTTGATGGAAACCACCTCAGCTACTTATGGAAAGATGGAGATAAAAGTTATGTAGATCAATTAAGAGATCTTTGTATTTTGGCGTATTTTGATGTATGCCACAAAGAACTTCATAATATTACCCACCAGAAATTTCTTGATTGTCCACAGCATTTATCCAAACTATTTATAAACAATAAACTACTGTGCTTTTTGATTGGAAAACACAGACTTAAACCCTCAAATAAAACATCTAAGATGAAAAGCAAAATTTTAGGTATAATAAAACACAAATGTCATATAATCATAGTATACATAATAATTCATATTACTAAAATATATGTGTAATCATCTTGATGACAACATTTCTGTCTTTCAGGTATTTTTACTTCAATGTAAGAAGTTATCCCAGCTCTCTGATGGACTTTTTTGTGAGCCATGACTAATTGCTGTTTTTACAACTACTTTCACCACATAAAGCAAACAACCTTCCTGTCTAATAGGTAAAATTGCTTAATGCAACTGGGCTATAAAGGGAATCCTTGTTACTGTGCAATTCCTGATTTGTCTATAGGGATGTATATGTAAAGTTAAAAGTAATGAAAAAGTTAATGTAAACATCCCATGACTGGAAACTAATCTCATCTATGCAATACCAGAACACTGGGCAGCTTAGAGCACACTGAACACAGACCTATGTGCCCAAATGGGATTTCAGCACTGTATTGCTTCTTCTCTTTTTTTATTATTTTGACTGCTACAGTAGCCCTGCCTGACAAATTCCCTGGCTCTGCATCCATGGCCACAAAAAATACTCCCTACAACACACAGATTGTGTGGGACACCCAAGAGTGACTAACAGGGAAAGCACCAAGCTTCAGCTTGGCCTGGAGAAAGTGGGTCGAGCCGTGCCTGGAAGAAAGGGAAGTGAGAAAGCCTAAAGGTGTTTTCTGGCAATCTAGAAACAGCAGGATTCACAGAAAACCAAAGCTAGTAGAGCAGATTTTATACAGAATTCACTGAATGATGGGACAGAAAAATCAACCTTTGCCTTAGAAACTGTTTTATCAGTGTGGAGAAATCACCTGCATAGTGAAGGCGGCTGTAATTTCACAGGAAAATTGTTCTGCAAAGACTACAGAAGTTTGGAAGAGTCAGGATCTATAAAGCTTTGGCCTGATTTTATGAGAAGTGTGGTAGTATTATACATCTTGGAGTTTCCATTCATAAATGTTATACTGATGTTTTTTTGGGAAAAAATGTTATGGATTTAAACAGCTTAAATAGTTATGATCTCACTTGTCAGGGGAATTGCTAAGTGCTTTTTGTCTTTGCTAGCATTCAATTCATTTATTCTATTTCATTGTTCATTTTGAAATCATTTTTTACAGTTCAAATCATTCATTGTCCCTCAAAGCACTCAACCACCTGCTCATCTTTCAGTACATACTCCTGTCTTATGGAAACTGGATTTATACTTTCTCTTATTTAATTCCCTGAAAGCACAAAAGCAGTGGTGGAAGTCCAGAGTTTTCATTGCTCATATCACCAGCTAAATATAATTTATTTAAAGTTATTGAAATAGATCTATTTAATAATTGAAAAGAAACACAGAGGAAGCACACAAGGAGGCACTTAGGGGCTTCCTCAACAGATACGGGTTTGCTCCTTAAAATATTAATTGCATTAGAGGAATACAAATTTTCTCTTAAGGGAGACATTCTGTCTTCCCCAAAAATATTAGTATTCATAAAAATAATCTTTCTCTTTTTTTTCCCTTTCTTGATGACAGTCTTACAAACTTCAAGGATTAATTTAAGAAAAAAAAAACTTTTCCAGATGAAATCAGCTTTTTTTGTGCTTGTCTTCCTCGAGCCTAGTGGAAAATCTACCTGCAACTGCAATGGCACAAGTAGATTAGCTGGGACACATTTATAGGTATGTGCTTTTGGAGAGGATATAAATTAAATAATGCATATAACATAGGCTGCTGCTAAACTGCTAAACTTCCCAAGGGGCTTTAGTTTTGTGCTAATTAGAATAATTAGCTCATCAATCTCTTTTTCAGAAGAAGAAAATGTTCTCTTGTGGCATTGTAAAGGCTTATGTTGGCGATGTTGGTGATGTTGGCGATGTTGGCGATGTTGGTGATGTTGGCGATGTTGGCGATGTTGGCGATGTTGGTGATGTTGGCTCCTCTACAGTCAGAGACAAGTTTCCTAAAACTCCAGACCCTGTGTTTGGGAGCGTGACCATCTCCACTGAGTACAAGGGGAGCCTGAGAATCTGAGCAGCCACCCCTGATCATAAAACGAGGGAGTGAATATTCCTGCTGCCACCTCGCTGCCTCCTTTGGATCCTTGAATTGTCTGCGGTGTTGTCCTTTCATCTCCATCATTTGTGATTCATTGCCAAACCGGGCCGAAAGAAAGATTTTCAGTTTCCTACTTTCCAAAGGTTTCCCACACAGAGAAAATTAAATTAAATTTGAATGATTTCTGAGTGATGAAATAAGGCACTAAATCCACTTTTTCAGTACTTTTCACATATGTGGAAATCAACTGGAACTGAAGACTTTATACAACACTTTAAAAATTTTTAAAGAAAATAATAAAGTGCTTTCCCTCTTATTTTGTTCCTTATGGTTTAAGCAGTGCAGAATCAGCCTTCTACCTTGAAAAAAAAAAAAAAAATCTGAAAGATTAAATAATTATTCCCCCCCAAAATAGAGAATTTGTTGAATCCTGAATCTGGTATGAAAAGCTAACTAATTTATCATTTAATTTTAATCCAGATTTTATAAACCTTCTAGTAAAAAAAAAAAAGACAAAGATTTCGAAATAAAATTTCTGTTTGTAACCAGAATGTGAAATAATCTAGTTTTGAAAGTTTCAGATGTATCACATGTACAACATCAAGGCTTTTTTCTAAATATTGCCAGCGAAAGGACTTATCAAAACTGCAGCATTTTCACCATCTATTTTCAACATCTATTTTCACCATCCATTTAAATTTTAACAAAAAGCCTATTTCAAGAAAGAAATTAACATTTCCAGATTTGGGGAGTTTCTACAAGTAGTTTCATATTTTATTTTCATTTCCTTGCTAGTAAAGAGGTGGCAAAAATAGGCTAAGTATTACTATTTACATACTCTTTCTATATTTAATTCTGGTGACACTCAATGGAAGCTTGAGAAATCAGAAACTTTCTGACTAATGTTTGCTGGGAGGTGTCACTACTGGCAGCTGGGAAAAAGAGAAAATTCCCCAGCAGTTATGGGTGCATTTGCAATCTGCAAAGAAATCTCATGTTCTCTTTTTTTCAGTGTTGATGTTTAGAGTAAAATGAGTTGAAACTAACATGGTTGTGTATCTTTGTTTAACTATTGATCAAAATGGACCATTGGACTGGGGGTCCTTGAACAGGATTTGCTCCAGGATGTCATTAGGCTAAGCATCAGTAATATGTTTCTCTCAAAGTATTTTGTCCTCTTTCCAGTGGGGATGTTGTCCTTCTGACAGACAAGATCTTGACATTTCACAAAATCCATGTTCCTGTGATTGGCAGAAAGTTCTTCTCATGATTGGTTCTCTTCATTTCTTATTTTTAATTATGGTTATAGGGCAGTTCAATAATGCATGTTACCTAATGTCATCTTGTGACACTAAAAAATGTAAAATCTATTTCTATAACCATTGCTGATAGCAACCAAGTAATGAAACAGGAAATAGAAAGATCTAGGCAGATAAAGCCATTTTCTGGACACGCTTGTACTGTCACATTAACCTCACAAACCAGAACTGTGCTGCATATTCTACTGGTACTGTGCCATAACCTGCAGTTTTCTTATAACCTTTTCTGCTAAAAAGCCAGGCAGACTTTTGCGTTTGCTTTTTATGACCAGCAGCTTGGGAAAAGTTATGATGTGAAACCTGCAGAAGGTGTTTTCTTGTACAAAACTGTGTGTTTGTGATTTCTGATCCACAGTGATAGTATATTTCTATTTCCAGGTAAAGGCCCTCTTCCTATTTTGCATTTACTGTCTTACCATACTTTTAAAGAAAGTTAGATGTATGAGGACATCATTTTTGGTGCAGACAACTTATAATTTCCACATGTGAAAAACCCCAGAATACAATTTAGCAAATATAACTACTTATGACTTGCCTTCCTTGTGTTTTACTTGCCCCAGAAGCAGAATTTCACCCTCTTTGAAAGATTATTTTAATTACCTGTCTGCTTTGTGAATTCCCCATCACTCCCTCAGCCACTCAAAAAAACAAAAAGGTGTTATATTTAAGGGCATCAAAGACCAGAAATACTCCACAACTGCATAGACTTCCAGGGTTTAAGAACATAAACATAAACAACATAAACCCTTTATCAGTGGCAAAAGTGTGTAAAACAAATCTAAACCCTATAAAAATAATGCCCCTTAAATATATTAGAAACTGATAGCATTACTTTTACATATGCTTTAATGTGACTAACACCCATCAGAACAAATCATAAATCAGTTAGAGGAAATTCCCCCTAAAATGGTATAACAGCTGACTAATTTCCTCACAGCATGGGCCTAGCAGTACACAGAGAGAAATAGTATAAGGGAACCAAATTAGAGGGGTGAGGTTAAGCCTTCAAGATTTTGAAAATGCCAAAATTAGAAATGGCTTTACAGTTTCAGCTTTTCTTTTTGTACCAGGCGGCATCTCTTCTGAGCCACAGGGTGATGTTTCTCTTCCTCCTCTCCCAGGCTCAACCACCCCCTTTCACCAAACTCCAGCACATCCCCCGGGGTCCTTTCCCACCTCCAGCCTCACCTGACCTGCACATCTTGCCCTTTTGGTGGGCAGGTCACACTTTGCAGCTCTGGCCTTCTTTCGTGAGAAGGAGAAAAGGCACGTACTGGAGAGGCAGGTAACCACAAATGCCTCCAGAGTGGATTCAGAAGCTGCTCAAAGCCTGCAGCTTTGCACCCAGTTACTGATCCTGAGCAGGATGTTTGTGAGCATGGGCTCCTGCAGCTGGCCAGGTGTGTGGGCACACCTCAGTGGAGATGCTGGTGGACACCTCCTGAAGGAACCTCTATGGCCTCATGGCAGCTCTGCAGCCAGGGAAGGGGCAGAAAACACAGTGGCTAAAGACAAACCCATCTCTGCTGGAAGAGGACACTTCTTTAAGGACTATAATATGGAGAAAGTCAGCAACTGGCCTCAGGGCGATTCATCTGACAAGCTTCAAATCCCTGCCAAAAGGGAGAGTGGTGACAGACATTCTCGACTAAAAGACTTCGCATCATGCATCAGCTTTGACATGAATCTTGGCTATAAATAGATTTACCTGTGACTTTTTAAGTTCACAGCCACAAAGCTGAACCCAGTGCCTCTAAAATGCCAGCCAGAGCCTTGCCACTTGGAGCAATTGTGGAAAACTGGAAAGAAAACTGAACAGAGGAGAGCTCCTGGTAGTGTTAATGGAATGTGGCTGCTTCCAGCTGGAGGGCACATTTCTTGTGCCAAGACAAAGGTGTCCCTCTGAACACAAACAATTCCTTTCTTCCCTGTAAACCACTGCCAGGCTTAACAACCAGACCCTGCAAAACTACGGCTGCTATAGATGAAAAAGGCAGAGGGACAAGAAAAGGTTCTCTGAGGAGCGAGGGCACAAAAGCAGTTTGGCCGCCAGAGGACAGGAACGTGGGAAGCAGACGACTGAATAGTCACGATTGCCATCTAATGGCCAGGAGTCAGAAAACAGAGATGAGGGGGAGATGAAGTAGCGAAGAGGAGGGGTGAAGAGGGAAGGGACTCACTTTAGGAGTGCAGGCTTGGGGCTGAGCCCTACTGACTGCTCCTATTTCTAACCAGAATTGCAAATTGTGGGGTTCACATCAGGGAACGGCAAAAGGTGTTTAGATCCGACTCTGAACTTTCTATTGAGCCCTGCAAATAGTGTGGACAGCCAAGCTGTGCTTATCACAGAGTCAGTCACATGTTCTTTACTGCAGGAAATGTTGCAGAATATCTGTATACTTTTGGCTGTTCTTTAGAGAGTAAGAAGTAGAGAGTGGAGAACAGACCTGTTCCCATGTGTCTATTTATAAGGATGCTGCAGACAATGCACGTCCTTGGTTAAAAAAGTATTAACAGCTCACCAGAATCTGTGTTTCTTTCCCAAGACCTTTCCAGAGCGCCAGAATATAGAGGAAGAGTTTTCACCAGCAGAGTGCGGTGTTTCCCTAAAAATATGGCAGAATGAAAAGGTACTCCCCCACTCTGTGCAAAAGCTGTTTTTTTACTAAAGACAACTTGAAAAAAACAACTGCATTTTCTGAAAGAAGGTGCCCTTAATAATGATCATGCTAATCAGGGAAATTATGCTGTAAGGTTCAAATATGCACAGCTGTAACAATCTAATTACAGTGACACTTTCTGGCAGCAAATCTATGTTTAATGAAGTGCATAAATATGACATTTAGCATGTGAATAGACAGTGAGACTAACCATGTCCTTAAAGTAAAGCAAATTACTAAGTTCTTTTGTAGGTCACATCATACTTAATATGCAGATTACTACCAGGATGACTTCCGTTTTAAAAAAAATCATGTTTGTTTTTTTTTTTTTTTTAATTCTAACTATTTTGAAACATGCTCCTACTTCCTTGTAGGAGTTTGTTTTCCCTTGTTTACCCAGAACATCATCATATTGCCACTCTAGTTTTCCCAGACAAATTGTGTCAAGATTAATCCTTTTCCTTTTTTTAAGAAACGTTGGAGGAAGGAAAATAGCTAAAGATTTTCTTTTGAAAACAAATGTTACCCATTAATTATGGTGTCTGTTCAACAAACATAGTATATAGTTCAAATATGCAGCCAAAACCTCTGGAGCAATCCTTCAGGCAAATGCAATGAGTAAATACAGTCCAGGAAATGGAAGAAAACCACAGTTGTCCTCAACTACGGCAATGCATTCCACGTCCACTTAACCTGTCATGCTGTAATTTAGTAAGAATACTGCTTGGACCAAATGTCTACTTTTGCACCTTGCTAAAGCACATGTAACTACCCCGCTTAAGATGTTAAGACACGAATAATATCAGCTGCACTCACCAAAATATCAACCATCTTATTTCTGGCAGCCCTTCACCCATTTCAGAGCAGGACTGCATTTCTCCCTGGTGTATTGAGTTGGGGGTGCACTTCCCTTCATTTTAATGAGCAAATTTGGCTCAGGTTATAGTCAACAATGAGAAACAGATACTTCCACAGAGGATTTATCTGAGTGCTGTAGACACTTACCTTAGTCTTATGGTCTTTGGCCTTTGGAGGTGCACATTTCCCTCCATGGCTGCACAGAGGGAGCCTGGAGTGACTAACTTTGGATGACTAACTATTTAAACAGCTGGCTTAAAGGAAACAAACCCCAACCATATCTTTAAGGGCACTTCTCCCCCTCTCGCCCCTCCCCCAATCCCCCCTCAGGAACTACGTGGCTTAGTATGCATGACATTCCTGAAAGGGGAAGGGGGCCGGCAAGGAAGGGAGGCCAAGGAGAGAAGAGAAAGAAAGAAAGAAAGAAAGAAAGATATTTTGCACTCTGTACTTCCCTTTCTGTTTCTTTCTCAAAACGGATGTGAGGAGCCATTAAATGTCAGCTCAGCTCAGTGTGACAAGGTCATGCAGAGGAGGCAAATGAATGTACAATGAGTTCCACAAAGTACTCCTTGCTGCTGCAATTCTGAAGGGGTCATGCAAGCAGGGAAAATAAAGAGAAGCAAGAATTTTAGCATAGAAATGGAAATAAATAAAAGTATATGTGCTTTGTATGTCATACCTTGGTATTTTTTAGTTTATCATTATTTTTAAGCATCACTGTACTTTCAAATGTGAGCTACTATTATTGTTAGAAAACTAAGCAAGCAAGAACAGTTGAGCTGGCAACTATATAAACAGTGACAGACATGCTAGAAATTTTTCTGTGGGCAGAGGAAGAATCTGGCAGGTATGCAAAGGAAAAGAAAATGGAACAGTTAGGAATGTGTGAGAAGGCTTGGAGAAGAAGAGGAATCAAGCAAAGAGTGGCATCCATGAGAAAAGCTAAGCTGTGCTTTGTTTTGTGTTATTTCATTTTGCACTAAAACACACAAGTATATTCACATGAATGTGCACATATACACACATAAAACTACATGGTATGGTCATGGTTTATTATATTGAAACTTTTGGCTTTTCATTACTTTTGTGACCTCTATAGTAAAATAGGATTCACTTTATTTTTCCTTATGGAACTGCAAGATATAAAGAAACTCCTTTCAATAGAAGTAAATATCCATTGATCCGGCAATATTTATACAAAATGTTAAAGAACACAACAATATGCTTCCAAAAAAACCACCGAAGTTCTAAAGTTCACAGCACCTTACAAAGCATCAGCCAATATTCAAACTGGTGTAAGTGGACTGCATCAAAATTATGCACTCCATATCCTGCCCTGGGAATCACTTTCCGTCTTCACAAGACAAAATTAAAGATTTAACTACTGTTTTCCAACCTATTAATCTAATTTTTTTCCTGCAACAGGATCTGCCTGGATGACACACGAGGCAGGTGTGCTAATTTTAAATGCAACTTCCCTCAGGATGTGGAGCCTTTCAAGGATCTCAGCAGCAGCAGGCTGTCTGCCTGAGAGTGCAATTTCCCCTTACAGCTGGATTAAAAAAAATACAGAAATATATTTAGACATTTCCCTTCATATACTATCAGGACATAAGGTTTAAGTATTTTGTAATGGAACAACTCATTTCCTCATTGTTTCAAACACTGCTGCCAAATACACAGGAGAAAGTGCATTGTCGTATGAGAGGCTGTGAAAAAGCTTGAAAATATGTATTAGGGAATAAAACATGTAAGCATCTGCCTTGACTAGTTATTGGCATCTGTTAATAAAATGTAAGTTTCTGCTTGTTCCTTTAAGTGTATGAAAATTATATTATAATTATACTAAGAAGCAAACAGGTTTATGTACTGGAGCATTTTGGGCCAGGACAGACACCACAGAAAGCCTTTCCTCAAAAAAAGAGGGATGGAACTTTGTATGACCTTTAGACCTCAGCTGTGTAAATGTTGCTCCTGGTCTCAGTGATCCTCGCACATGCTGTGATTTCAATCTCCATCCAAATGGAGAGGAGAAGCCAGTCCTTTAACCCAATTCAGGAAGCTGCTTGTGCCTAAAATCATGGTCATTGCACCAACACTGACTTGTTCTCTGTCTTCACTGAAGATCTTGCTGGTGTCAGGGTGATGGTGCAGTGGGACACAAGCACCTTGATGTAACCAGCTGCTGTGAAAGAGGAAGAAGTGACCGAGGGCTGTGGTCTCAGGGCTGTAAGGGCTCGCTGAGTAGGGGGTAGGTATGGCTGTGCACTGGGCTCAGATGTGCTGCCAACCAGCAGGAATCATGGAGTCGAAAATTCACACTGGAAAAGACCTCTAGGACCATCCAGTCCAACCATTAACCCAGTACAGCCAAATGCACCACTAAACTGTGTTCCTTAAGTGCCATATCTACATGTCCTTTCAATATCTCCAGGAATGATGACTCAACCACTTCCCTGGGCAGCCCATTACAGTGCTTGATAACCCATTTGGTGAGGAATTTTTTCTTATTATCCAATCTAAACCTCCCATGGTGCACTTGTTTGTGACTTGGGAGAAGAAACCAACCCCCACCTGGCTGCAACCTCCTTTCAGGTGGTTTTAGAGAGTGATAAAGTACCTCCTCAGCCTTCTTTTTCTCCAGGGTAAACAAGCCCAGCTCCCTCAGCTGCTCTTCGAAAGACCTGTGCTCCAAACCCTTCACTAGCTCTGTTGTCCTTTTCTGGACATGCTCTGGTACCTCAATGTCTTTCTTGTAGTGAAGGACCAAGAGGCTTGATTTTTTCCAGATCTTAGCAACCCAGACACTCCACTTCTGTGAGTGCTGTGGGTTTAGGTTTGGTTGGGCTCCGAGATGAGATGTGACAGATTTTTTTTTCCAAAAAAAGAAAAACTTTAAAAATGGAACAGCATAGCATTGAAAGGCTGCATGGAAAATCCTGTGGGGTAGCAGAGGTGTCTCTCCCAGCTCTCAATGCCTAAAGTTCTGCTGTTCATCCGCCTTTTTTCATGCCAAAAGGAGAATCACCCTTATAATTCTTCAACAGCAGAAATATCAATATTTTGGAAGCCACTATCCCTCCAAAATATCTGCTAAGGGCCAAGTATAAAACATAGAGAAGCATTTCCACCCAAGGTTTCTTTACATTAGGTCTTTATTTCACAAGAAAGGCTTCCATTAACGCCATTGTGACCAATGTGGGAAGAGGATACTCAGGCAGGGATCAGCATTAGCTCCATTGATTTCTTTGTGCAAATTGCAATACTTTCCCCTCAATAATATGGCATGGAGTGTGGCCCAGGCTTATACCCTAAGTTTAGGAGTCCTTAGTGAGCCCAGTGATTTGCCTGGAAAATGCAGGAACAGGCAAGAGTCTTAAGATCCCCATAAAACCTATTTCTTGTGGGAACCTCCTCATTCAGTCAAGAGATCCCAGGTTAAGTTATCAGATCTACTTAATGTTGACTTTAAAGGGAATTAAGTATACCCAAGTATCTCTGAGAGTCTAGGTAGTTCACTGGTTACCACTAAAGCACTAAAGGTCTTACCTAATATTAGCTATGTAAAAGTTAAGTGACTATTGTGAGGTAGTCCTTCTACCCTCTCCTACGGTCAATGGGATGGCAGTGAGAGGAAACTGGAGAGTGATTCATTTCCTCAGCCTCTATCCTTGGATTGGCTGAATCATCTATGACTGTTGCACTGATTGTGGGGAGAGTCTGGGCTACAGCTGCAGACTGACTTTAGGTAGGATGACTCGCATCCTCTGCGATGCTTTCAGCAGCAGTCGGGGTAATCAGGGAGTGTCCATTTCTTCTGTAAGTGAGACTAAGTTTTCCAAGTCACTTCCATTTTTTTGAAAAAGACTATGTCTGTCAGGATGCTAATAAAAATCCCCCTCTCAAAACACCTCTCACCTTGATAGAGGACTGATTGCTGATGCTTACTTTTAGTGGACACGCTTTGTAGGGGTTTTCCATCCTGGCTGTATTTCCTCAGTTTGGTTACAAGAACAGGAGAGGTCTCCGGGCCCTAAGGGAGTCAGGATATTTTACACTTATTGCTTTCCCATTATCCAAAGAAAGAAATTGGATTGGCTTGATCCTTGTTGTCAGTTCTTTATAATGATGTTATCATCTGGGTATTTAGTCTTTTTTTCTGAGGCTTGAAGTTAGGCTGTTAAGTATATTGTGATGCTGTGTTTCTGTATCCCACCATTTCAAAATGAGTGTAGACTTTGACCTTTACAGCTTTTCATAGATCTCTCTTGTCTCTTCCACATTCTTTGAAGAACCCCCTAAGTTATTACTTTTATTTTATTCATAAATACCTTGTCAAATTTCATCAGAATGATTCAGCTTGAATACATTTATCTCAACCTCATTGCCTAATTCCATCTTACCTTAGCTTAAATGCCACTCCTATCTTCATCTGTCTAAACTACTGTGATTAAGTCCTCACAGAGTTTACCTTTTGGCACCCAAAGGCGTAAGGTATTTTTTCATTTTCCTTAAGATTTCATAGGGACGCTTAAGTTTTAGCCACTCATTTGCTCAGAGATTTTTATTTCATGGTTGTGGATACTTAGTATGTCTCATCCCATATTAAGGCAGATGGACATCACCAACTAGATGAGGGAGTGGTAGGGGATAAGACCACCTGAGACAAATCCTAGGAGGTACAGCAATTGTCTGGGGAATGGGGGATCCTGTGATTTCAAGCCATGCCCCTTCTTGCCCCTTGTCCCATGCCAAGTGGTTTCAAGCCACGTCCCTTGCACTCATGCTTGGGCAATGTTTTCAGCCCATCGTGGTCTGGATGAGAGATGAGGTTCAAGACACTCTCGGAGTATGTTAAAATTTTAACCCCTTAGGGTCTGAGTAGCTCCATCTACCTGGAGTTTGCCCCGTCTTTGATGCCAGAGTGCAAAGAGCAGGCACTAGCACATGCTGCACCTCTGCTCTGCAAAGGGCCAGGTGACATCACAAGTGGAGGACAGAGGGGTTCAGTGTCCCCCTGAGCACCCGTGGAAGGCACCACCTGTGGGAGATGCCTCTGGTCCCCCCCAGTCTAATCCAGGAAACACAATTACAAGCAGACTGCATTTTCCCCTGCAGCTTCCTGAGCTCCCATTGTAGGCTTCAGGACAAGTATGGTAGCAACATTAAGGCAAATTTGGCTCTTCCCCCTGCTCTCCAGGCTGCATACTGAAATGTTCAGTGAATCATTGCCTATGTTTGGCATCTGGATTACGGCAGGCTGGATTGCATCCATCTGATGCTGAGGATGTATTTGTAAAATCTCAGAGCAATACTGATATTATGCAACCACATGAGTACTTTAATACATCATTTGAAAAGTGGCAGATTTATATAAAGTATTTAAGATGTTGAAAGAAAAATTATCCTAAATACCTATTTATATATACAAAATCATTTTACAGTGTCTCTTGAAATCTTGCCCAAAAAAGAGATTAGGTAGAATCTTTGTCTCAGAAAATAATTAATCAGTTCTCTGAGGCAGACTGATCAGTCTCACTCTCTACTTCATTCTTTCTCCATTACCAAATCCCTCCTTAATCTTTCATTCTTTTCCTTTGCCCATTAATTGAAAACAGTAGCTTTCTCTCCCCGAGACAGTTTTGACTAGAAGTATCAAAAGTCTCTGATGTCCTCATCTCAGCTGATATCGCACACCCTCAGCCCTCCTTATAGTCTGGGGAGAGTAGGGGGTGGCCACCAAATTGACCTATTTTGGCACCAAACCACAGGACAAAGACAAATACTAATGGAATACTAATTTAGATAATATCCATAGCATATCTTAGCTGGTGCAAAAGAAATAATGGACTCTTTTAAGGTTTTAAATTCAAGGTGAGTTACTATGGATGCTGGGGGCAGATGGGCAACTACCCAGATTAATAAGCGTAAATGACTTTTTATGCCGGCTGACTTTCTGTGTTATCTTCCCCTAATCAAAAGGGACTTTGGCTATTTGAAAGATTCAATGGCTGAAATAAAAAAAGCAGTCCCATATGTGACTTCTTTGTCTGTGTCTAGTTTCAGTTATTAAAGGCAAAGGGTAATCAAACTGCTTAGCTCCAAAAAAATGCCCAAAGCATAATGATATAGGATAGCTCATTTTGAGCAATTCATTCATAAGTGCACTAATACAACTCATGCACAGCTCCACTTGGCCTTACCTTAGCAAAACAGTATCCCCTGCAAATACAGGCTCTCTGTTTCATGGTATTATTTATTTTCTCCCTAATTGTGTTTTGTTTGCTAGGCATTACTATTAAAAGCATGATTGTAGAGCTGGTGAAAAGCAAATGTAGATGCACGTAAGGAAGGAGGACTGGTTTGAATTGCAATAAAGACCACATGCTGCCATTTTCCATCTTACTCAGAAGCTCTGCTCTGTTACAGTCTAAAAAGGGAAACAATACACAGGAGCCAATGAGTAATACAAAAGTAATCAATAAGTCTGAAAACGTCATCAAGCCATTAAATGAATAACTAGTTTGCTCTCATCTGGGACAGCTGCCTAAGCATTCAGTAGCAATAATATCACTCTGGCTGGACAAGCAAGGTGGCACCATGGGTGTGGCTGAACTGTGATCACTGCGCTTTGCTCTGTTCTCTGCCTAGTAAACAGAGAGGCAGTCTCAAAAGCCATGACAAATATCCATCTCGAGGGAACCTGGCTGGGCTGCACTAGTTACTCTCAGAATAAGACAATAAAAAGCATCCTGATGAAGATTTAATAAAGATAATGAATGACACATAGAGGAGAAAGAATAACTGGAGATATCTGTTTATCACTTGCCCTTGTAGCAAAAGCAGATCTCCAGTGAGAGTGGAACCATGCATCTGCTGTTGGTAAAAATGATTTCTCATACAACTAAGAATTAAGTATGTGAATTCCCACTAGGTATCAAGAAGATGAGTTTGGTAAAGCTCACGAAAAGTGCTATGAAACAAATGCCCGGTTACAGTCTGTTCTCCTGAAGGAGTGTAAAGCCTCATGCCTCACTCCAATTCACAGTGGGCTTCTCACATCAATAATGCAGAATCATCCATATCGCAGTCTTTGTGGGGCTCTTGCAACTCTGCCATATTGATCACTTACTGTACTCAGACCTCAACATTTACCTCCAGCCTATTTTTCCTGCTGATTCTAATCTATGGCAGTGCTTTTTCCTCACTATCTGAATTCAGAGTCCCCATAAAATACATTTCTCATAAGTTTTTTTTAATAAAGCGGTCACCTATTCTCGTTTAATCTCTGTTCTACTAGGCCTTGCATTCTAATGTCTTAGGAAGCATCATCTGAATATTTTCCAGAAGCAATATTAACACATCATAGAATATTTTCTGAGCATATGTTAAAACTCCAATTACAGTTCAGTTAATGAAGCCATACAAATGTTCAATTAAATAAAACATATGCAGTGCAGTCTACCCACCAAAGTACTTGCCCAGCAGTTGACTGCAATGAGATTATGTGGATTCCTATCAAATCTGCTTCTTCAAAACTTTTGGGATGACTTACTGACTTACAATATTGAAAATTAAATTGAAAACAAGTGAGTTTCTCATCTCTCTGACTGCAGGTTGTTCATCACTGGGTCCCTCATTCTTACCAAGAACAGGAAACTGAAAAGCCTCAGCATTTCCTCTTGACTAACTCCCTTCACACTTGCTCGTCCTCTCTTCCCTCAGGAAGGAAAAACACCATAAATTGTAGGGTTTCCTCTTTGCCTCTGTTGTTTTTAACTTTAAAAAACTGACAGAACTAGTCTTCAAAATCTTCATTTCATCTTCAAAATAAATTGTCTTATTTTCCAAATACAGTGTAAAGAGCAGCTATTGGCAAAGTCAGAAAATCCAAAGCAAGTTATTTATAGCACATAACCATGGAGTTGGAAGTCCAAATGCTGTAGATGGATGGGGATGCTGTAGCAATTGTGCCCTGTGGTTTGGGCTCAAGAAAGATGTTTGAACAAACACCAACAGACTCTTCCATTTCTTGTTGAAGTATTCTATGGATTGAGACAGACAACTAAGTACCATCCTCCTGCTATCAACAGAGTCACATTCCTATTTTTCTGATGACCTCATATTACTCCGGGAGAGGAGATATAATTTTAGATTCCTCATATTAATGAATTCTAGAAAAAAAAAAGCATATTACCTAATTATTAGTATTCCCTTAATGGTCAGAGCCTTCCTCATGGCAGTGTGCTGGAGTTGCAAACACAGAACAAAAATATGGGTTTAGACTCACTGAAGGAACTGGAACAGTCATTTTTCTCGCCAGCACGTGATAAATGAAACTCATGCTATAACTCTGCCCCAGGATCAGCAGAAGACAGTCTCTTTAGACCACCGTAATTCATTACTCCCTCAGCAATGAATTCAGCCCACATTTACAGAGTCCTAGTCCCTCACTCTTTTGAAGAATTCGAAGCAAATCTGAGATTTTTCAACTTCATAGCAAAGATGGTAGTAGTTGTAAGCTGCATGTGAACAACAATTTTGTGCATGAACCCACTGCAGGGCTATGTTTCAATTCAGTATCATCATTCAATGGGTGCAAATGTGTGGCTCAGTGGATGCTCGTGGGATCCAGATGGGAGAGTGGAGCAAACTGTGGGCTGTGCAGTACATACTGCTACCCTCAGTGCTAAGGATGGGTGGGATGCTCCAGGATGATGAAGCTTTTCAGGAAATCCATTTTGGCTGAGGAGCCTGAATTTTTTTCCTCTTAAATAATTTTGCCCATGTCAGGAACACATCCAAATGGGAAAGATTCTCCATTGCCTTGCTGCTTTGCTTTCATTTTAGTGGTGTGTGAACTGGATGTGCAACATTAACCCTTACTGCATGGATAGGGTATTTTCCAGCAAGGTAAAAAATGTTAAGGTGAATGACCCTCAGGCTAAGAAATGTAACTAAAAACATTGAGTCAATATAGCATAATGTAATATCATATTATAGGTATACTACATTATCATATTACATTAAAAATCTACTATATATTATGCTGCATTTTATGTTGTATGTGTATTATGTATTTCATATTCTATGTTCTGTATTACAGTGTATATATATAATATGTATGACATATTGTATTTTGTATTATATATATTATATATTATACATGTAAATATATATAAATATATATATATATATGCTGTAGGTACATCTACAAATATATATAAGGATTATCATCACCACAATCTCTGGCCACATTCTCACAGAAATGGTAGAAACATATTTTTGAGGAGTCAGGGTTCTGGTGTGTGTTAGTCATGGTCTGATCAAACATTAAGGAATTCTGGAGTGATGTAATTTTTAGATCTTTGACAAACTTAGTCAAGAGCAATGCACTGGGTGCTCAAAGTAGCTTATGTGCCTGCTTCAGGACATGTATGGATCTTTTCTGCTGAAGCTGACCTTCATTGTCTAAAGCCTGTGTTTTATTGAATACTGATGTTCAATCTGTGCAAAGCCCCAGTAAAATTTGAACCCTAAGGCAATCCCCAGTAAAATTTGAACCCTACAGTTTATACATATACAATTGCATTCTCTCCAAATAACCAATGTTAGGACAAAGCAATGGCAGGACTAACACTAGCAGATGCAGTGTAAAGTTTCTTGTGGGAAAATGATCCCTTATGGAACTTGAGGGTGTGTCTAAACGAACAGAATTAACATCTATGCTCAGTGTGTATTGCTGAGAGACAAATGAAACTTCCCATCCAGTACACGTCTCCCTCCAGCTGTCCTGTTCAGGCATGGCTTGATTTTAGACCTGGATTCTTGGAATATTTTGGCTATTATGACGAGCGTTGCAGACGTGTAGCAGTAAAGGTGTGTGTCGATACAAACCACAGCCCACTGGTGGCAGCAGTTCGTTAAGAGTGGCCAAACGCTGCTGGAGCAGCAGGGGTTCTGCGCACAAACACGTCATTTGTGGGCAGAGACAGCCAACTCTCACATCGAGCTCAATCTACAGGGAAGCTCCTCTTTCTTATCCCAGAATGCGGGTTTCATGAAGACCACTGCTGTGAAATAAAGCTTAAATTAAAACTGAGGGAGACAATTTTCCAAATACCACGAGGCCATGAGTTGAGTTGTGCTCCCTTTGGAACGTTTGGTACCACCCCCACTTTCAGATCTATTGTGTATAAGGCACGATGAGTAACTGTAATAAATGGAAGTTGGACCCTTATTAATATCAATAGCAAACAACCGTTTGCTTTTGATTTTCAAAAAAATGGAACCTACATATTTTTACTCTTTCTCCTTCTGTGTGAAAGCCTGTGTTCAGATTCAAAGCAGCTGTACACCTTTCTGCATAAATGAGCTCTGCCTGCCTGCCTGCAGTGACATATTTTGGCCATAATTCACTATGTCAATATGTATTAGTGCTACTGTTGTTGTTTTTTCTGAGCATGTGTGCACTAGCTTCTTACCAACCTTAAAACATGCCAGGGAATGCTTTTGTTTCTGTTAGACATAAACAAACTTGCATCTATGATAATGAGCATGAGGTGAAACTTGAGATGTCACAGACCCTGTTATCACCAGAAGCTGTGAGTAAAGCCGAAGGTTCCTCTTCTTACAAGGGAAAATGGACACGGCTCCATCTGTTCCCACCACTACTTTTTCTGGCCATCAACCATGTCTGTGGGTGTATGCATCTAAGCCTGACACTTTAAAAACAAAAATCACAAGCTTCATCAATTTTTAATCTCTAGCACTGGTCCATACCTTTCTGTGTGGAATAACGTGAACACTCCTATGGGCAAAGTGGTGCATTCCTGAGCCCCCTGCCAGTCGGTCTTGATGGCCTCAAGAGCAAAACGAGTCCAGGTGAGATTAGTTGAAAAAGTGAGACAGTGATATAGCCTGAGAAAATTCTAAATACCTACCGAGCACGGGGTCCTTTTCAACCCACACAACCTACATGGGTGACTTTGCTACAACAGATGTCCCTGCCAGTCCACACCTCTGTTTACACTTAGGCATTGTAGTTCCCCTCCAACTTAAAAGAAAAATGTGAGAGAAAAAGGCTTGCAAGTTTCAGGAACTGTGTGGGTGGCAAGGACACGTTTGTCACGTGATAAGAGATGCTGTGAGATGAGAGATGCTGTGAGAGCTGTGCCTTTCATCCTCAAGAAGTTTAACCTGCAATACACACACACACACACACACACACACACACACACACACACACACACGCCTAGTCTGTGAGACCTGTGGAATACACCAGAGACAACTGAAATCCAAGATTATGGCAGTTACAAGAAGCACTTCTTCTCCCTTTCTTTTTATAAACTGACTCGACGAAGAAAACATCACATCAAGAAAGTTTAAATGACTGGATGTGCTTTTCCTCAAGAGCTTCATCCCTCAATCTTTACCCTGGTGTAAGATTGAATGTCAAGGATGTGAGACAGGTTTTGAGCAGACCTCTAAGCTATTTTTTATCTTGTTGGGTGGCAAACTTAGTTTCTTCTATTTTTTTTTTTTTTAATTTCTTTTCTCTTAAAAAAAATTAAGAAGGGAGTAGTGTTGGAAAATAAATTGATAAAATAGATAAACCCACATGTAAACTTTGAAAAACCTCACCTGCCTACAACCTTACAAGAGACAAAAAATTGTTGCACTTGAATGGGTTTGGGAAGCCAAAAACAGAAAGAAGCCTGATAGCTGAATCTGCTTAAGATGGTTTTAAAGCAAATGCCTCAGATATGGCTAGCAGCATTCAGCACAAGCAGTAAAACCCACCCAAGAAAATCAACATAAAGCAATAAACCTGGGGTGAGTTCCAAGTTGCCACTAGTTTAAAGCCAGCTCAGAGATAACTATATCCAGAGCACATAGCACAGGTGTGGCCTCAAGGGTAGTGCCGTTTTCCAAGCTAAATAAATAAGTCCTTCTGTATGCTCATGCATAGTGACTTACACTACTGTTCTGTCTCATGCCAACCTGTCATAAGAATGTTGGTTCTGGAGGGAGGGAGCCCCACTTTGGAATGACATCATTCACCTAAATTAATGATGCTGGGTACCTTTTTCACTCTGAAACTCATCCAGGAGTACAGTATGCAATGTGGGTATCCTGGGGATGGTCTCTGACAGGTATTTCCTTATTTCTGTGCTGTTTCTTAAGAGTAAGTGGACTGGCAATCCTCAAGGGGACTGCCCAAGTCCATACAATAGCCTAGGCAGTTTGACGCTATTAGTCATTGTTTCATTCTGAGTGTTTACTCCGGTCATTCCTTTTTCAATGGAAAGCTGATAAGAATAGCTGCCTTGTCTTTTGTACATATGGATGTCTTTGTATGTTGAATGGACACCACAGTATTTTGAATGCCTATCTAGCTTTACCTATGCATTGAAAGAAACTCATATTCAGTGACGGCATAAAAATCCGGTATTTTCATTTGTCTGAGATTTCTGTTTGTAATCTCTATTGACACCCATACACATGCTGTAAAATTAGCACTTTTGCTTAGGAGAAATCTAGCATTGCAGGAACAAGGGGTTGCTGAGTTGCACTAGGAGAAATGATTCATCATGCTTTTGTGATGCATAATTTTAATATTGTCACTTACACACTTTCAGAATTATTATTTTTACTCATATAAATGAGAGGAAAGTGGCTGGAAAATTCAGAAAGTGATGAAACTTCGGCACAGAGATGCTTTTCTTCAGACAGGAGATATGCTAGGGTATTGTTTTCAGTTCTCTGAGGTACTTTGCAACTCAATCACTGTTTCTAGAGATAGCTTTCAAACAGTGTTTACATATAGAATCATAGAATAACTGAAGTAGGAAAAGACCTGTAAGATCGTGAAATCCAATCATTAACCCAGCACTGCCAATTCCACTGCTAAACCATGTACCCACGTGCCCTGTGTGAAAAACACATCACAAATAACTGGAAGTTTGGTGGCTCCCTGCACACTTACAGATATCCTTATGAAACTTTGTGACATACATCTCTTGCTTCTTCTCCATTTATTAGAAATTTCAGAGTATGATGACAATAAATTCTTAGCATCCCTGAAAAGCCAGAAATGACAGCTGAAGGCCCCCTCATCTTGTTTGCTTTGTTACTGATAGTATGCAGCCAGCCTTCCACTTGCAATATTTGAATAGCCTGGCTTCCAAAGTGTTGCGTTGCCACAGCTTTCCGTGTGCATTAAATAAAGGCTCAGCCCTCTTCATTTATTGTTTACAAGTATAGGCAAGGCAGGGAAAACAGAGTCAGGCAGATTGGTGGGGGAGAGGAGCATCTGCTACCGGAGGGTATTTCGCTTCCTGTGCAGCAATCTGAGCTTCCCAGCCTGGCTTGGTTTCTCTTCTCTTCTCTTCTCTTCTCTTCTCTTCTCTTCTCTTCTCTTCTCTTCTCTTCTCTTCTCTCCCACTACTTTCTGAAAGTCATGACCTGGTGCAAAGTTACCTTTTGTCAAGCACAGTAAAAAAAGGAAATGCCACTTCTTGTAAAGCCAATTAGCACCAGAACCTGTCCAGCTAGGACAAGCATTTTGCAATCCCTCTTCTGAAAACAAATGGTGGGGGGGATGGAAGGGTTCTCCTTTTAAAAGCTTTGCTCCATGAATCAATTACCCTTTTTAAATTTTAATTGTCAGTAGAAATTTGTGGAATGTGGCACACCACAAATATTGTGCTCTGGTGCTTGAACAACTGAACGCCCAAGCCCTGATGTCACTGTCAACACCCTGCTGCTGTTGGCAGGGAGGCAGTGCAGAAAGCGACTGCCCAAAGGGATTGTCTCTTCACTTACACTCTCGGGCTCACTGCCAGCTCCTGTTTCCTCTAGCAGTATATGGAGTGAGAGAAAGCATCCTCTCTCAGAGAGTCAAGCATGTGAAAAGAAGATTTCACATGTGAAACTGAGACCTGGAAAACAATCACTTGGCTTCCCTTTCTTTAATTTATTTCCCATATGATGGAGAAATTTGCATAGAGAGTTTATTTTTAGCTTATTAGTCATTTTATGTGCCTAGAATCCCATTTTGAATAAGTTGAGATGGGAACTAACCTTGGGAGCATAGACATTGCATTGTCCTTTACATTTTTTCTTTTTTTAATAAATATGTAAACTCCGTGGCAGAATAAGCATAAGGTTAGAAGATTTGAGCTTCTGATCATGTTTCAAAACATTCTTCAAATAGAGTTCAATGAAAAGTCCACTGAAGTGAGTTTGAGATACACTTCCACTGACAGCCCCTAATATGTGATTAAGCCCCTGTTGCATGGCCTTGAGCAAGTCTCATATCACATTTAAGCAAAGAGGAACAGTATGTACTTACCTGAATAAATGTTCATGTTTTTTATAAGACTTCAAACTTGAACATACAAATGAGATGCAAGAACTACGGTTTAGCAGTTACTACCTTTCCTACAATGTGAATTTCATAGAAGGCAAGAAGGAACTTTGCTGCCTTGCTCTAGTTCATCCCTTAAAGGTGTTAGCCGAAAACTGTTAGGAAGGGTTCAATTTCCTTCTTGCAAATGGAATCAGCAATGTGCTGAAAACTGCTTTCCTTTAACATGCAAATGACTGATAGAGTGCATGTACTACAACACCAAATATTAGTTGATTTTTCCAACTGATTTGTTGAATTTTTTTTTTTTAATAATCACAGGAAGAAACTGCTCACACAAAACTCAATAAAACACTAAAAAATAATTATCAGCTCATTAATATCCAAACTAAGAATTCCTAAGCTAGCTATCCTTTACAACTCATGGCCTTGGACATTTATTGAGGATGTCAGCTCTTTCCCATCTAAGTGTGCTTTGTTTTTCCTCGAAGTTACTTGACATGTGACAGTTTTGCATGAACATGTATCTTCCTTGTATTCTCCAAATAATAACAAACTTAAGCAAACATAAAAGGACAAGGAGATGTGCAATTTCTCTAGTTACACCACTAATGAAAACCATTATGGAGAGGATTTAATACTACAGAAATTAGCTGACCTCTTGCCACCAAAACGCAACAACGCTCATTTTGCTTCACCAGAACAATCCTGCCTTCGTATGGAAAGAAGATGTAACATTACTAAGGTGCTGTGACTACCTCAGTATTACTCCATCAGAAAGAAGGTATAGGGAGGCAGAGAAACAGCAACGGTGTAAATCTTTTGTCACTGTATCTCAGGACTGTAATTGAATCTAAGCTCAGCAGTGGAGTCTGGTTTGTAGATAGCAGCAAAGCTCCATTTAAGGCTCTGGCTTACACTGATTTAGGGGATCAATGGCTCTGTCCCAAAATGAGCAGAAGAAATCAATATTCCTACTGGACAAACAGCTTCTGAAAAAAAGCCAGACCCCAGTCATACAAACATTTGCTGTTCTTTAATTTCAGGAGCACATCTCCTGCACTGAAGTCAGGAGAATACTGACTTGCTTAAACAAATCTGTGAGAAGTCAGAGAATCCATAGAGGAGAACAATTCCAAAGAATATTTATATTACATTTACTCTCACTTAAAAATCAGAAGAGTCTTTGGCAAAACTGAAAAGTCTGGGGCTCTAACATCATTGGGGATGCTTATGAACTGATCATCAGGGAAATTTCACAATTCCTAGTCATGAGGTTCAGTGCCCTAAAGCGTCAAAGCAGTAAACGGCCATAAACTTGTTTTGCAGAACTTGCTCAAAAGCTAGCAGAGTTAGCTGGTATCCAACACAGAAGATTCCTTGGGAACATTTTTAATGCCATTATTATGAAAATATGCAAATATCCCCAAATTATATTATATATTCCTGGTTCGTACTTTCCTGAAGAGTTCCTTTGGCCTTCAGTCTTGCACAGTTCCTGGCTCACACCATGATCATCTCAGTTTTGGAGGTGCTCATGAACTGCAGGAGGAAACAAGACTTTATACACCACATCCCCAAATGCAAAGGAGCTTGGCTTTAGGAAGATGGTGGGCTGACTGGAAATCCTGGTTCACTATAGAAAGTATTGTTGGGATTGCCATGGGGACAAGATTTTACCTCCTTGAAAATACAGCTCTGGAAATGCTATGAAAAATAGGCAGCCAAGGGGGAGAGGACAACCATGAAACAGACAAAACAGCATCCCCAGGGAATTTACTGAAATGTATTTACAGTTCTCCTTGCATGTATTAATACTGTTTGTGACTCAGGGCTTTTAATTCACCATCAATCACACTGGCATCGAATACTCTGCTGGAGGGCAAGGAGCAGGGAGCAATACGCTCCATGGTTTCCATTCAGGTACACCAGAAGGAGCAGAAATTAAGTGAATTCCCACACGCCTGCTCCTGTACCCCCTCAAACCTCGAAAGCGAGCGTGCCTTTGCTCCTGTGCAGGGCTGCTGCCAGACAAAGGCGCAGAGATTTCCCCTGTCAGTCAGCCGCACGCACACGCACACGTACTCCCCCCGGCGTCTCTCGGCTCTTTCAGTGAATAATTCAGTTATCTCCCAGTGCCTTATTTGCAGAAACAGGAATCACGCGCCCCGTACACTCCCGGCTTCTGCCCCCTCCCCTACAGCAGCTGCCCGCCAAGCCAGATGATGCTGCGGTTGGGAGCGATTGCTGCTCGGGGCTGCCTGTTTGAATCCCCCGAGCCGAGGGAGCCGCCGAGCACATCTGGAACACCGCAGCGCGGGCAGGCAGGAGCCCTGACCCAGCCGAGGGCCCCCACAGCCCCGTCCCCGGCCCCAGCCCTGGTCCCAGCCCTCTTTCCCTCCGGGCACAGGCAGACAGGGCCGGACGGGCGGTGCCAGGCCGGGGCCGCCCCGCTGCTCGGGAGCGGGGCTGGGAGGCAGGGCCCGGCGGCATCTAGCCAGAGCCATTGTCTGCTGGCCCGACCAAAGCCTGGCCTGGGGGCGTTGTGGGGTGGTTCCCTTCTTCCACTGCAGCAGGGTTGCAGCGACAACGGCAATGGGATTTTGCTGTCCCTGCATCGGGATGTAAAGGCAGCGGGGGATTGGGGAGGGGGTTGGGGGGCGCGCCGGCGGCAGCTCCCGAAGGGTTTCGGCTTTTCATTCTAAATGCAGACATTTGAGTAACGTTATCAGCGAGATGATACTGCTCAACCAGGAGAACGTCACGCATGGATGTGGAGCACAGCCACCGCCCGGCTCCAGCCAAGCACAGCCCTCCTCTGCCGCGAGAGG
>VZSE01012838.1:51579-131493 GCA_013398275.1 Promerops cafer
GGATTATACAGACACTTCTAAAAAATAGTATTATTTTTAAATATGTTGGGGGTGAAGCGTTTTACTTGCGGCGAGCTTGAGCGTGCGGCTCCCGCGGCTCCCCGCGTTGGGTGCAGCGGGCGCGGCCGCGCAGGGGCGCGGGGGGACCGGGCAGCCCTCGCCGGGGGTAACGGGCTCTTCCCCTCCGTGCGCAGAGTCACCTGCCAACATGTCCGACAAACCAGACATGGCTGAGATCGAGAAATTTGACAAGTCCAAATTGAAGAAGACAGAGACGCAAGAGAAAAATCCGCTGCCTTCAAAAGAAAGTGAGTGAGGGCAGGCGGCAGGGAAGAGCAGGCACGGAGGGAGGCAGGCAGGGAAGGAGGGAGACGGGCAGGGAGGGAGGGAGGAAAGGATGAAGGGGAGGAGGCGGGAGGAGACAAAGAGGGGCGGCAGGCGGGAGCCGGGGGTGCGGCGGGTGTAGGGTGGAGGGAGCATATACGGCTGTGTCTGTACTAGACAGCGAAAACCTGAATCCACCGCCTAGCAGCGCTTACTTTACAGTTATCTACACCCTGTTTTGATCCGTAGCTAAAAATATAAATTTATTTTAGCAGTTTATAGCAATTGTCATGTGAATGCCTTTCAGGTTCTCGATTTTCATTTTGTTTTCTCCTTTTCTGTTTTTTTCCCCCCATTTAGCAATTGAACAGGAGAAGCAAGCGGGTGAATCGTAATGAAATCTGCCCTTCCAAATTATGCACTGTACATTCCACAAGCATTGCCTTCTTATTTTACTTCTTTTAGCTGTTTAACTTTGTAAGATGCAAAGAGGTTGGATAAAGTTTAAAATGACTGTACTGCCCCTTTCACATCAAAAGAATAGAGAGAACTACTGACACTGAATGAAGGCGCTGCCTTTCCCTCTGCCTGTCTGGCTTTGGTCCTGGTGGCATGAAAGAGCTTGCATGTTGATGAAAGAAGAACTTGGGTGGGACTACAGTAAACTAGAGTAACACACGAATAAATGCAAAGCTGTACCGAGGTCCTGCGAGCTGTAAAATGCAGTTAATCGAGTGCCATTTTTTTTTTGTTCAAATGATTTTAATTATTGGAATGCACAATTTTTTTAATATGCAAATAAAATGTTTTAAAACCTGGATGGTATTTATGTCCTCTATTTGGAGAACTGTATCAATGGATAAGAAGCATAAGAGCCGGTACTGAGACACAGGATACTATAAAACCTTTGGAGATGCCTCAAACATCAGTCACCATTCTCATTTTTTTCAATATGTGTGCTCACCAATACATAAACTTGTGATCCTCGAAGCTAGTTTTTAGACAGATTTCAGTAAAAAATTGCATATCTTAAAATTTGTCACCATGTGAGTATATCCCTTTTAAGTATTTCTTTTATGTAGAGATTGATAAAGGCAAAAAAATCGGCTTGCATTTATTGCTTTGCCCCACCCATAGCACAGTTCTTTTATTAACCATTCTGTATTGTTGCAGGGATTCAGCCTTGCTTGTATAAACCCCTAATTATTTTGTTTAATAATTAAGGCTTGTTATTTTGATACGGTATTTAAAGGAAGCTCTAACTTGAATTTTAAGTCCAAGAATGAACATAAGCTCTTTAGTTTCTTGAAGCATTAGTGGTTGGTGTCCCATGGAAATAAAAATAGTTTTGCTACTATGTTGCTCATGTTTTGAACAATGTCTTTTAACAGTCTCCTTGTTCCTAAGAACTGGTTTCAAAGTTTAAAAAGCTATAGTCTGATTAAAAATTCAAAATGGACCATTTGGGGACAAAAATGTTGTGGTAACTTATAAAATAAAGATCATAATAAATCTGGCATGCAAATAGCCGCACTCCATTGCTGGTTTACAGCAATTCTTTCAGGCCTGGGACAGTTATTTGGTTATTTTTCTTCAAGTGACTGCGGGTAAAACCTGTGATCCAGGGAGATCAGTAGGAGTTGACTTTAGTAGTCATGAATTTCATCAGAGTGGAGTGAGTAATGAACATTCTGGGAAACAAAAATGCTGTCAGATAACCTGTAGGAGGGTGGTGAGCGTGCTTCTGCAGTGCCTTAGTTTTATCTTATGGATTTGAGTCTGCATTAATTTCAGCCAATTCCTATAAAGCAAAATTATTCCCTCTGGGGAAGCTTGAGTTTTGCTGAGACTGCTGACTTGGTGGGGTCACACAGATTTGGGGTTTCATCCTATCACTGCTTCCTAGAAGCATCTGACTGCAACAATAAGCTGTCCTTGGTTTTATACCATTGAGGGCAGTGGGGCTCCTCTCCCTGGAGATTTGGTGGATATCTGTGCTTCTGGAGAAGGTGGGAACCAGAGGGGTGCCACATGCTTGTGGGCACAGTCCCCAGCCCCCCAGCAGTGGAAAACTTGCAGAATTGAGTGTTTGATAAGAATTTCAGTTCAGGCTTGAGATTTTTTTATGCAGTCCATGGGAAGATTTAGGAAGTCCTGGTGTCATATAAGGACCTTCACAGTAATTTAAGGTGATGAGTTCAGGAAGGAAATGAACCATTTCTTGTGCTTGTTTAAGCTCTGATTTTATTCCCCATGTATAATGGGAAAGATGGGAAACTTACAAGCTGAGTTTCTGAAAAGTCAATTAATCAACTCCCAGCTACTGATCTTTATCAGTAACATGGGATGTGACACGACTTGGTGCAGAAGTGTACAGTATGAGCTGCACGTGCGCAGATGAGTAGAAGCAAGTGCTTGCTTAGTGTGGATTTATCTATGAGGGAAAAAATAGCAAGGTATTTCTGAGGGAGGCAAAGCATGAGGTATACACAGCTCTGCGTAAGTCAATGGAAGTGCATGCTGTAATACAGCATAGTTCAGCAAAAATGTGATGAGGCCTATGACTTCAGAACTGCTCATCCTAAGTGATCAGTGCTGGTCAAAGGGTACCACCAACTGCAACTCGAGGTGGTGAAGCTCAGATCTGTTTTCAGGAGATAAGGCACTAAGCCACTGCTACTGTTATAGCTCTGTTTCTGCCATCAAGGACTGAACAAAATTACAAAATCAGCTGTGAAGAAAACCTTCCAGGTCAAATTCAGGGACTACTGACTGGAGTCCATCATCCTCTGCTTTGCTCCTTGTTCAGCTCTTTTCATACATTCAAAGAAAATTGCAGGAGTTCTTTGCGTAGGCAGTACTGAGGTGGTCACATCTGACACCTATTTCACGGCAATGCCATTGATGATGTGAAACATGAAGGCTTGGAATCGATTGTAATACTCAGGACTGTGTCTGGACTGGTTGTTGGGTCTTGTTAATAAAATCAGTCTCTTCAGCTGTCAGTCTAGAAACTTTCATCAGCTACAAATAACTAGAAAAAAAAATACAGCCCAAAGCCTGGTTATGAAAAAGGGCCATTAGAAAGAGGGGCATATGGGTTTTGATCTCACACTCTGTGCAGGCACAGTCTGCCAGCCCTATGAGACTTATGATGTCTGGTGTTGCTGCCTCCCCACCCCCAGCCAAGAGGCAGCTCTGCCGAGGTGATGTGAGAAGCTCTGCCCTCCACTACTGAAGCAAATTCTTTCTCAGTATTTCTCAGAAGATTTTCTCTCCCTTTCATACATGTCCACAGATATCATTAACTATACGTACAATGGACAGAAAGCATATGCTAACCATATCCAAAATAGATCATTGTGGTATTGACTACAGAAATATGGAGACTTCAATGTAAGCATTTTGGTCTTCCAGGCTATTTTTGTGCAATGTTGAATGTGTGATAAAACACCACTTCCCCTAGTAACCCTTTACTTCCCTAGAAACAGTGTAGAAATGAGCAGTTCCTATTGTGTATTGTGATCATATATGGCTGCCACATATATCTGCTGCACAGCAGATTTTTATTAATAAGGAACCCTGCGCTACTCCAAGCATCCTATAAACCACAATGTGCACATGATACAGTGTTCAGTGCAATAGTTCCACTGGGCTGATACTAAAATGGGTGTGAAGAAATAAAAAATGCAGCTCTTGCTTATTTGTTGATATACAGTAGGATGACAATGCAAAGCAACCTATGTCAGGCTTGTCCCTCTGTGAGATCCTCTGATGGGCCAGCTTTGTGCATTTTCAATTCGAACAGGCAAGGCAATCAAATTCTAAAGAAACAGGCTGTTTTCCTAATTCAGAGAAAAGGAATTGCAGACAACATTTATTCATTATTTGTGTGCTGTCTGGCAGTTTCATTTGCTAGCGTTCCTGTGATATGGCGATTTAAAAAAAACCCACTCTGCGCTTTACCATACACCTGCTTCAAAATTCTGTGGCTTAATGACAGGAGTCTATTTTCTCTCTGTTTTCAGCTGAAGTTAATGACCTGAATTCCAGTATTGCTTTTAACAGGTTTTAAAAATATCAGAACCCTTTCTGACTTCCTCTTCTTCCTGCTTAGAAAGAAAAAAAAATAAAAATTAAACATGGTGGGTTCTCAGAGATGCTTAATTTGCCTCTGGGTTAATGAGCTTTGAGCATATTGGGAGCAAAGCAAAGATAATTTTTTTCTCCTGTTTCTACAATCATGAGGATTACAACATTGCTTTTTCTCCTTGTAATCAAAAACTGGAGCTCTCGGGAGAGTTTTCAGTCCCATGGAGCTTGGGCTTTATGAAAACTGTCAGGTATGACGAGAGTCATACCCTAATGGAAATTAGCAACTGGGAGGTTCTGCAATCACTGCTCCCTCACAGTAAGTGGATGTTGATGGCTAAGCAGAATCAAATATAGGCCTATAGCCTTACTTTCAGGCCATAATATCCAAAGAATGGCATACTGAGATGAATAAATATGTTTTTGGTTTTTTTTTTTTTTAAATTTACAATTCCTGTGACCTCAGGTTTTCTGATAGTTCTAGATTTATTTTTTGCCTAACACAGATTTTCCCTTCAGCAGTATTTTGTAATTGAGTGAGTGGATTTACTCCAACTTAAACACATTTCCAGCATTTAAATAGTCCTCAAGTATTCACCACACGTCCCATCAAAACATTGCCTTGAAAAAAAGTTCATCATTATATTGACCAAAGGCTTCTTAATGATGAAGAAAATCTTCTCCATCGCCAAAAATTTCTATTGTAATTTTCATCATTTTATCTTTGGCATGTTGTCATGGGCTTGAAATTTGGGCCTGGAAAAAATCTCATGTGATTTTTAGACATTGCAAATTCCACGAAGAGACATTTGCAGTGCTCTTTGTTTGCATGTCATGGTCAAATATTTAGTACACTTACTGTACTTAGAGATATGTTTGAAAATGGAAAGAAAATCCCCAAAAATCAAAACTCCTCCCAACAAACACCAAACCAAGAAGAGGAATGCATTTGTGTGTTCTATAATATCTGCCATGAACAATTTAGTTACTCCTAGTATCTTCTAGTGGAGTGAAACTACTGCAGTAACACTCAGGTCTCTAAAATAAGTCAAATGAACTCACTGAAATCTACTCTATAGACCGAAAGTGTGAAATTCAAACTCTCAGATAGTTCAGATTTTACCTAATGTATTTTACAAATTTCCAGACATATTACGTTATGTTTTATTTTTTATAATGGTACTTCCTTTCCATCTGACATATAACTATATATGCTATGGTTTATATTAGTCAGGTATAGCATTTTTAAATGTTTTGAAATGGGTAAATACTTCTTCAGCCATCACTTGAAGTTTTGGAATTTGTCTTTAAAGCCTTCTGCTCAGCTAGATTTTGATGTAAGATAATGTAGAGCTACATAATAATCAGAAAAATAATTTGCTGGATTACTTTTTCATGCATCTTAGTTCACCACACCTGCTCTATATCATGTAGTCTGTACAAGAAAATTGAGCCATCAGAAGGGTATTCTTCATCCTTCCACCTAAACTGGACACTGCCTCTGAGAAATGCCACTGATCCCCTGTGCAGTGTGAATAAAAATGTCCATTCTTTGCACTGCACATTTTTCTTGATGTTTAATGTGAGAACCAGTAGTGGGGAAAAAGAGGCCATTGCAGAGTGACATCCTCAGACAGAAAAGTGGACATTGACCCGGAGCATCCACACTGCCTAAGTGGAAACCATCTTCAGCATGCTGAGCACCCTCCAGGCTCACAGCAGGTTTACTCACACCATTTTGGGTTCTAGTGAAGTGGGACCTGTTGTCGGGTCACCCACAGTGTCATCCTGTGGTGTGCATTGCTGGCAGTATCACAGGGTAGGCCGCAGGGGCAGCCCCAGGGCACTCTTCAGGGCAGCAGCGACTTTTTTATTTTAACATTTCAATTCAGCTTTCCCATCGCTTCAGTCACAAAGTTTCAGCCATACAGAGCAGAAACACAAAATGCTTGAGCCCTACTAGTACTGGGCTGGAATGCAGATCAGCCATAACCTTATGGTCCTGGCCTAGTGATGGCTTTGTATCCAAAGAATGGGGTAAACAGCTCAAATGTAAATCCATTAATTAAAGAAATTAGTTACTAGATTAAGGATACTACAACCACTATGAAGGCTTTGGCTGATGCCTACACCTTCAAAAAATCTTGTCCTTATGTTACACCAAAGGCGAGAAGGTCCCATGAAAAGTTATTGTAGAGGGCATAATAAAATTACTTTCACGAGAAAGCAATAAAAGATGAGCTTTATACAAAAATTCCTATTCCCTAGCAGTAGCAAACAAAACAAGAAATTGAGTTGGTGAAGGCATCAGTGATTTTGCTCCCACTGTATTGTTTCAGAATGAATTAGGAATAAGAAATCTCCTGACTCTGACATGTTGGGGCAGGACAGATGGATCCCAGACAATCTCATCTTCATAGCTTGCAACTACAAAAGCAGCTGATGCTTGGATCTTGCAGAGAACATTGCTCCTGGGAAGAACTTCATGTTTCTTTATTTTTTTTATTATTTTTTGGCAACTTTAATTACCACTCTGAGAGAGACAAAAAAATCTGCTGCCTTCTTTGCTCGTGGTAGCTGACTTGCCAGCATTAAGTGGAGGGGGGAAGGGGAAGCCCTGAAAATTAATGAGGCTAAAAATGACACCACTTCTTAGCATGAGGAGGTAGAATAATGCCAAGAGGAATACAGGTGAAATTCTGGGAGATATGCATCCTTTTACAGGAGTCCATAGACTGTACATATTCATACATGTCTGCTTCCCTGGTGCTTTTCTTGTAAAGTCATCCCTGCTGTGTGTGGGAGGTGTGGGTTACACTGAGAAATGCCAAAGTCGCTCTTGAAGTCCTTGCTGCATTTTAAAGGTTAAAACTGGGAACAGACTGGCATTCTCCTAAAGGTCTTTAAATGGAAGAGCTGCTTAGTCACATGCACTGCAGCACGAGTAGAGCACTGTCTCTTCTATATAATTCTCAGCTGGAACTTGTGAGCTGATAGGCACAGAGTTTGTTTTCAGCAAAGGCAATACTGTGACAACTACAGTTTGCTCTCTCCTAGATCATAGAAATGCAGCAAATAGTGTTTTGAGACCAGGGATGGTTTCACACAGTTTTTAATTGGGTTGCCTAAAATGTGTAAATGCACATTTAGGGTTTACAGTAATGGAGCAGTTGAATGCTCTCACCTTCCAGTGAAATTCCCCTCCTTGCTGAAGTGAAGTCCCTATGAAATGCCAAGGTGCTGAGCAGATGTGGTTGCCTTCATTTCAGTGAGTTTTCTAGATATGAGGCTATTTTTCATTTGAGTGTCTAATTAAGGATAATAACATAGTTTTAGTCCCATGCAACTCTCCTCAGTTTATGATATTAGCTTGTTTGGGGCCTCCTAGCCAGGACTCTGTTGCAATAAGCACTTCAGAAGGAATGGGAGTATCTACCCTCTTTGCACAACATATGAAGTGCAATCACTTATCTCAAGGCTTTCTCTTCTCACTGTGTCCTTTCACATATTCTAATTTTTCATGGAATCCTGCCCTAAATTTGTTCTCCTCCATTTAGATAAGCACCCTAATAATACCACCATTATGTACCCAAGAAGTTTGGTCTTCTCCTTGGTCCTCACTCATCAAACCCAAGCCGTGGGTGTAACACCCCTGTCAGCAACTACTCCCTGCTTCAGATCATATGTCTGACTCCACTGTATGGTCTAATAGCCTGTCAGATTGCTTGGTGTCTCCAAATTGCTCACTCTCAGCAGGAGACTTCTGCCAACTTTTTGACAGTGGAACTCTATCGAGCACTTTTTGCCAGAGATGGCTGTGCCTTTAAAATACTGCCAGCAAAAGCTTCACTCTTTCCTTTCCCGTCTATATGGAGTGACCAAAACTGGTCCTCAGGGCTGATCCAGCAGAGGAAACAGCTGCACACCAGCAAACTGGAAGGGTTAGGTGCTGAGTAGGCTGCCTATCAGGAAGAAAGAGCTCCTTTCTAACCTTTATACAATCCTTCCTCTTGTTTGTCTCAGCTTCAAAACAATAAATTTTAAAGGGTTGTAATGAGCTTGTTTATTTCGAGTGCTAAATTCCTAGACTTATCCTTTTTCACACTGCTAGCCAGCAGTGGGAAGGTTAAAAATGCAGTCAGTTACCAGTGGCAACATACCAGTGTTGTAAATCCTGCCCACACATCTTCAGATCTACTGACATTTGAAACATCTAGGTCTTTTCTGTTAGCTATGCCACTGTAATTATGTCTTGGTATAGCTTTTTTTCTTACATGTCATCCTTCAGGAGTGCTCAGATAAGTATATTTGAAGGATATAAATGGAAGGAGAAAGAAAGAAGGAGGCTGAAGTTACAAAGAAAGAAGGGAAGCCATTGCAAATAGTTCACTGGGGTGTTTGAAAAAGCAGTATCACATATTAATAGTTGCAATTTAATAGCAGATTACTGATCCCTTTAAATTATTTGAGATTGTTGCCTGTGAGCTGCAGGACAGGCTGTGCCAGTGGAATCAATTACATTTCATATCAGAAACGTATGCTTATCTTGCACAGCAGGGATGTGGAGGTGCTGTACGTCCTTCTAGTCAGCAGTGCTGTAAGCTAAACAGGCTGTATGTAGTGGAACAGGCATATATGCTAAGGCAAACATGTGAAATCTCCATGTGAAGACCAGTGAGTCATTGCTGCTTCTCTTTAGAGTCAGCAGGGAGACGAGACAGCTTTGTTGTTGGTCAGGATTCAGCTTGATGCAAAACTGGCCTGAATGAATGTGAGAACCTTTTGTTTATAGTGCACACACACACACACATACACACACAAATAAATGAAATTTCCAAATGGACTGTGTTTCCAAATGCTGAGAGAAAAAGGCTTTACTGTTTGGTCAAGGCCTTTCTGCCCTGATCACTGCCTTGCTCGGTAGCCAAGACCACTGCTGTTTCTGCAGGACTTTGTGAGAGTCTGCCCCAGTACAGGTGACAAAATGGAGCCACAGGTGATGGGAAGGGCAGCCATGACTTCAGCTGGATAAGTCCAGGGAAGCAGCAAGTCTCAGCTAGAGCCTGGCCCTTGGCAACTTTCTTCTGTGCAGCACTTTAGAAGAGGGCAGGGGGAGAGGGTCATCCCTTCACACCCAGCTCTGGTAAGTGATCTTGAAAAGTTTGTTATTTTTGTTACTTGCTGCTGGCCCAGAGACAGCAAGGATGGGACTACCCAGAGCACTGGTTCTCCTGAAACAGAGCATCTCACTCATCATCCCTCACACAGAGCAGTATCCAAATATGCATGCGGAATTAAAGGCAGATAGGAAACTGGAGTACCATGCAGTTGTTAACATGTTTTAAAATTCCTTTTTATTGATATTTTTACAGAAGTAATATAGCTTAGATCAGTGCTGTATTATGGCCATCTTAATCACTTGTGCCTTCGGGCATGGTATCTTTCTAAAATGTTATTGTCCTTAAAAGAAAATGGGCCACCAGAGAGAACAAAGTAATACAAGCTTATTATTATGAAGCAATCACTAGAAGTTTATACCCTTGTCCACTCCTGTGGGGAGGACTTTTTATGGGGTGGGCATGCTCCAGGCTGAGAAAGGTGGCAATAACCAGTGGGACTAATCATAGGAGTAAAAACCACACCAATGAACAAAGATTTGGCAGTTGTTCTCTGTGCAGATAAATCAGTTAATTATGTGATCAAGGCCTGCACTTTGGTCTTTGCCAATGTGAATTATTTATAACACCATGCTGAATTTCAGACATATACACTAAATTCTTTCAACAGATGTAATGAAGTCTGAGAAATTATCCTTTGTGATATGAATGTATGTTAGTGGGCCCTTGTAGATTGCTTCTTCCTTAGATGCAGAGTATAGATTTTAATTTGGTAATGGACTGTCTGCTGCCTTCAGCCACTATTCTTGCATTTGACAGTAGTGAGGCCATTATTACAAATCCAGCACAATTTATCCACAGTTTATTGCTTGCCTAGAAGGGGCATATCACACGCAGACTTTCCTTCCTAAGACATGAAACACCATTTCCAGCGAGGTAGTCAAATATACTTTTTGTCCTTCTGAACATTCAAACATTACAGCAGTCAACAGTGCACCCAGTATCTCCAGTGTAAGTTTGCAGAATCACATTTATTAGTGTACACTGTGCACTTCAGACAAATTATATGTATATATAGACAAAAACTGTATCTTAATTTGCATATAATATTCTTGACAGTATTTTAAGAGTTACTATGTATTTGACCCAGCTGACAATTTTTTTTTTTTTTTTTTTTTAAATATGCTTCAGTTTTATCTCAACAAACAAGGAGATATGCAGCTAGCTACTTCAGACATCTCTGTTGACATTAAAAGGGAACTTGTCTGCTAGTTTTGGTCTTTCAAAAGTCTTTGTCCAAAAGTTAGATCACCAAACCAGCCTAATAGAGATGATAATGGATTCCCTTATAACAAGAGCCTGTTACTGCACTCTTTTTTTGCAGGTTCCATTTCAAATACTCAGCTGGACTGAGAGCATGGATGGGTCTGCAAATTGAGCTTGGAGGAACTGTAAATTTATATCCACACCTAGTCTTGATACATCATTTACTGCCTGATATTACTAGATTTGGTTAGGAAAAGAAAGATGCCTATACAGAGAGACTTTTCTACAAGCAGAAGCAAAAGAATGTTCCTTTGGTGGGAATAACCACCATCTTCACTCCTCAGCACCATCCCTGTCTCTCAAGATCGGGGAAACTGGTCCTTGTTCAAGAGCAGTCCTTTTTTTTCTTCATCCCTCAGCAACCCACAAAACTCTCACCAAAATAAGGAGGCAGCCTGAGGCTGCATTATCATTGCTTAGAGAAGTATTTAATTAATAGCTCAAGGTTTGTCTGGAGCTAGACAAAAGTTAGGAACTCAACAGAAACATGAGATGCCATCTCCTATTTCCTCTAGGTCCTACTATGATCCTTCTTTGCTTTTCAGACAATTCAATCATACATGCATTATCCCTTAAGACAATGATAATTTTTTGAAAACCCCACACTTTTAACTCAGTCAGTAGCTAAACTGACAAGAATATGCATACTTTACCACCTTCAGAAAACAGCTATGAATATATGAGGATTAAATGAAAATTAAATGAAATTGCTTCATTATCATGATATTTTTAATTCCTTTCTCAGTTATGACCAGTGATTTTGTTTTACAGCAGGAAGTCATATTTCAGCAACAAATTCATAGGGCTGGAAATTAATAACTGGCCTTTTTCAGTGCTTTCTTAAAAGCCTCCAATTTCACCTCTATTTTCTCACTTATCCTCTTCTGGGTCTTCTGGTTAGTTTACCCTAATGGTAAACATTCAGTCATTTTAGAGCAATAGTGGAGCTTGTACCATACAAATGTACACATTTCTTATGCAGTATTCTCTGAATTCTTTTCTTGCTATAATTTCAACAGGCGCAAATATTAGCTGGAATATCCATCATTTAGAAGATAAAATCTGGGACAGGGCAGTGCCTTGTTTTCTCTTAAGAAAAGTGCAATTTATGTATATTATTTGGCTGATTATGGCTTTAGATTTCAGGGTCAAAGTATAGAAGCTTGGTCTACTTTAGGGAAAGCAATCTTAGTAAACACATTATAAAAGATGTCTCTCATAAATCCCCCATGAAAGGAACCAGCTATCAAGGTCTGTTACTGTCATTAACTTCTTCTTGTCTTGATTTTCTTCCAGTAACTTAAAAGAACATTAAAATATGTGAATGGCTGATCTCCCATACCAAAGGATCTAACTGATACTTTTATTTGGCTTTTTTCTCTAGATCCTGTGCAATTTTTTTAGCAGGGGTATTTCATATGTTGAGTGAGTGCTGTATTTAGGACCACAGGTATGTAATCTCCACAGAGTATTAAAAGTTCTGAGTACGGAATACATAGTTTTGTGAAGCATTTATAGGGTAATATATGGCCTTATATACTCAGTGTGACATTTGCCTAGCCCTACTGCCTTTATGAATATAGTTTTCCTCCTACTTTGTCTTTCACTCTTTGAGTTTATTCCCATATGCTTCCTGATTTACAGTGTTTCACACTCTGCTCCTTTGTGTTAATCTGTAAGGATAGACTCCAGTGCTGAAAGTGAAGGATCCCAGAGCACCCACGCAAACAGACTGAGGGAAGGGACTGTAGTGCACATCTTGTAATTAAGAAATGTGCTCAGAGTGTTAACAGCATCAACAACTAGTGTTTCTCAAAAAAAAAAAGATTTTAATTATGCTGCCACTGCTCTTGTTTAGACTGCAAACTGGCCTGAGTACCTGGACTATCTTCTCCATTACATTTATGTCAGCTTTTGGAAATCAATTAGTATGCCCAGGTGAGGACAGATCTGCAAAAGCATCTGCTTCGTTTGGACACATGTATGCATTGAAACCCCCTCTTTTGGTAGTAGCTCCGGTTGTTCTGTAAATTCATCCTTAAAGGACTGGACCCTTAAAAATTGGGTTCAGGACAAATTTTAAAAAGCAGATCCTATGGAGCCTACCACACTCTTTCAGCTGCAGTGTGATCTGTAGGTATTATGGTGGCTTGGGAAATAAATATGGCCTCGCCTCTTTCAGTAGGTAATTTAATATAGGCTTTTTTTTCAGTGTGTAGCTAGGTCAATTTTTGTCTATTCGTGAGACGCTCAGCTCATTTTTTTATTATAGGGTATTCTCAGATCCCTTCTATTTTTCCCCTTTGTTCACAGTTAGCAAATCTCCCAGTTACTTTATGATATTATTGTGTTAACTTCTGACAAAAACTAGCCCGTGTATTCCCATTTTTGGTGAGTTTTTACGTGAAGCTTTCCTATCAGTTTTGTTCTCATTAGCTGAAGCAACAGATGGGTATCTCCATAATAGCTAGGAATTGATTCTGTCAGGTGTGGGAGGGAAGCAGGGTGAGAAGGACTGGGGCTCTCCAGCAGTAACAGAAGCTGGAAACCCCATGAAGCCAATGTGCCTGCAGTGCCTGCATCTTTCCATGTCAGCTGAATGGGAGTTTCCACTTTCCTCCTTACTTTGTTCTCTGAAGGTGCTAAACAGTCAGCAAGAATTTTGTTCCTTTGGCTATTGTTAAGATGAAGAATCTGGGATTCTAGTCTTGCATAAATAATGAGTATACTTATGTAAGGATACTTACAAGAAGCAATAGAGATGAGAGAACGGCTGCTCCCTCAGGCCATATTGTTCCTATATGCTACCTGCTGGGTTCATTGTTAGATGTAATGTCCTGCTCTGCAATAGCTGAAAGAGAGGCTAAGTATGACAGATTTATTCTCAACCTCCCACCACGACACTAATTCCAGTTTCAGCAGCTATTTGTTCCCTTGCCTTTAGACTGTTCCTTCCCAGCTTTGCCATGCCGCTCCCTTCCCGCGATGCAGGGCTCCACTCCGCAGGGAAGGAGTGGGGGCAGCCTTTGGGAAGGAGCATAGCAGACTCCAGAACAGCACGGTTGGATGTGCTTTGCACCTTCTCTGCAAAGAGAAGCATGTAATTTGCACCCTCTGAGAAGCAGCTTCTCCTCGAGTCCCACTCCCACGTCGTCAGCGAGACTCGGCGACACGCGGTGACCGCCCGAGTGGGGAGCGCAGGACTCGGCTGGCTCCGTGCTCAGCTCCCTGCCGGGGGCAAGGCGGGAGGCGCGAGCTGCGGGAGCTGGACTTCCAAACTGCGCCACTCACCACAAACAGCCAACTGGGCCTGCCATAAGGCAAGCAGATGGATGTGGCGCCCTTTGGTTCTTTCCAGCTACAAAAGTGATTCTTTTTTCTTGAGTCATGCCTAGCAATGGTACAATTATTTTTGGACCACCACCAGGGCAGCACTGATATGACGGTTGTTTCTGTGGTACAACTGCTGGCCATTACTTGTCGCAGAAGTATGAAACAGTGTGTTTAGACCCATTGCTTTTTATTTTTAGATGTTTGTCCAGCTCAGTTTAAAATTTTCTTATTGTCTAGTAAGACAGTGTATGAGTCTGAGTGCCCAAACTGAAACACATTAATGGACTCTGAACCTTGATAAGCGCCACAAAGATTGTCTGTCAAAGATAACCATGTAAGTCTGTGGGACATTCCAAATGTACTTTTTTCCAATACCTTTGTCCAGACACCTGGGTATATTTCATAGACATTGCTGCCTACAGTTGTGCAGTTTGTGTACTTTTTTTGGTGCATTATTCAAGTAGTAAACCGATATGGAGCTCATCAATACTGATGTGATGATGATTTTTGCATTATTGTTATGGACTGATTGTATTATTATGTGTTTGCTGTGTAACATTTTTAGAAATGGGACCCTAGGATGCATCTTGAGTGACACTATTGGAATGGCTGGGTAAGGATCCAGCATTTAATTTAGCTGAGGTCAGAGGACTAATTCTTACGCAGAGCAGTGAGTACAGAGCTGAGGCTCTCCATACAGTTAACAGTGAGAGACATTTTCCTTTAAAAGACAGACACCAGTCTAAGTTTTTCCATTACTCTAGGCTGTATGTAACTGCTGCCATCTCTCCCGTCCTCCTGTACTCTCCTCCATATGGGCTCCTGCTTGCATCCTTACCTCCAGATGAAGTGTACTGCTTTATAAGTGGCCAGTGACACTTCTCTGCTTCTGTGGTCCCACATGAAGGTGGTTTTGCTCCAGAACGAGCCATTAGGAGATGTTATGTATTGTGACTTTCATCCTTTGAGGGAACTTATTTGCCTGACAGCTGATGACAGAAAATTTACTTGTCTATCTAAGATCTACAGCAAACAGGAGACAGTACAATAGACTCTGGTGCTGATTTTCAGGACACTTGAGCAGGATTGTAAAACTGTGTTTTCCCCTCTTCCCCTTGACACTAGCCATTGTGACATATGGTCAGCATTTGACATGGCCACAGCTGAGCAGCTCTCCATTTAGATCTGGGCTGCATCTGCCTCCAGAGACTCAGGTGGAATGTGAGCCATCTGTCTAATGCTAAATGCAGAGACAGCCCAGGGATTGTGCCCTTATATGACTTTTTCTTTTATTTCCTTTAAATAAATAGATTAATCATTCTTGATCTTACAAGTTTGAAAACAATGGAGGGTTAGAAACTACAGCTGGGAAAATGTTTTGAGGGGCTCCTAAGTACAATAAGCTCATTGACATATGAGAACAAGTCCAGTGGAGAGCAGCTAGGCTCTGGACCATACAATATAAGAGGAAAGACTGCAAGAGCATCTGGGTTTGTGCAGCTTGGAGCAAACCCAACCTTAATGGGATGTTATAGAGAAAATACAACCAGTCTTTCCACCTACAAGTTGCAACTGCTGTATATTAGAAAAAAGCTTACAATAATCAGGATAGTCAACACTGGAAGCAGAGGGGACCTCCATCACCAGAGATCCTTGAAGTTCCAAGGGCTCTGAGCATCCAAATGCAAGCTTGGCTCTGCTTTGGGTGAAGTGTAGAAGCAGATGACCTGCAGACCTCCTTTGCAAACTAAATTATTTGATAGTAATTTAGCATATGGCATGAAGGCAGGAAACCAGCAGCTGCGTGCTAGGGGATAGCATGAGCACAGGGCAGCTGAAGCCATACATAATTTATATCATATGATCATCATGGCATGAACTATTTCCCTGCTCTTTAACCAGGTGTGTTACTAGACTAGCACTATCAGATCAGATCAGATCAGATCAGGTCAGTGCTGCAGTGGTTCTTGTACTGCATTACTTGGTTTTGGCTTGGTGGCTTGCCCTTTTCTCCAAGCAGTGAAATGAATATTGGCAATGTGGTGACTATTTTGGCATTATTTGCACCAGGCAGTCAATACTCAGTCACATAACAACTGCAGCTGTGTTCATATCTTGTTATGTGATACTTTACCTTCCTGCAGTGACTATGGGTACACCAGCCTCAAACAACTGAGCATTTCTTCAACTTTCAGCGTTTAAGGGCTTGTGAAAATATTAAGGCAAACACATGTATTACTTGCATGTCAACCTTCTTACCCAATGTTTTAGCATCATTTTTTTCCCTGTGCAGTCCCACACAGACTGCAATGGCAGTCCCTGCCATTCACTGCCAGTGGCAGGAACTTCCTTCTGACGCCGATGTCTGAAACATGGAAGATCCACCAAAGACCTCACATACCCGAGAGGCTAAAGACATCCTTTCCTGCTTGAGGCCACAAACCCATGGCTTGTACCCATATCAGACAGTATCCTTGACCTATTTCCTTCTGCAGATATCCTTGTCCCAGAACCCAGAATGCTGTGAGCTTGCAGAGTCACTTACCATTTGATCATAATTTAAGAGACATTTGGCTGGAATTTACTGTCTCTCCCTCTCTTTTTCTCTCTCATGACCTCTCAAAACTCTTTCCAGTCCTGTTTTCAAGAGCTATGCAGAATAAAACATAAACCAAAAATACTATCTCATCCAGGCTAATGTTTAAATATTAGGTTTAAGAGTTTACATATGAGAAGGACATGAAACAATGGAGTCAGAGGCCATGAAGAGGGAACTTTGAACATGCTGGGAGAAAAACACATATAATCTGTTCATTATAAATGCTGGAAGCCTGTATTGACTCTATAAGCATTCAGACATCTGGAAAACTACATATGTTGCAAAGAATATTGAAATCCTCACTGAAAACCAAAATTTTTTGCTGTCAAGCTGGAAGATGTTATCTTATTGCACAAGACAATGGCAAATAAGTTCACAACCCTTGACCTGAAAGTCTAATAAAACACTAGAGCTGACACAGCATCAGACTATATATAAAAAATGATAAACAGGAAAGGGGCATAACTTCAGAGATGCATGAGTAATGGGTAATTTAAGGGACCCTGGAGTAGTTTTGGCCAGTTTCATCAGGCACATCATTCAGCAACAGCTTAAACCCAGCCACTGCTTCTGGCCACCTGGTTCAAGAGCTCTTCTGCTGGATGGGAGTCAAGCAGACAAGGAAGAAACTTGTCCCGTTGGCTGTATTTAGTGACATGAGTCAGGCTTTTCTTGTCTGGAAGAACTTCTACTTCACCCCATTTGTTGCAAGGGTGAGAGTGAGGGGGTGACATCTGGCTGGGCAAGCAGCTGTGTGAGCATTTTGGGGTCCACCAGCACTGCTTTCAAGATGAATCAGAGGCTAAGAAGTAGGTGCTCAGTGAATGTCATAGCTTCTACCCAGCAAGGTTTTCCCTCCCACCATCCCCCATGTCAGTTTGATCCCTGAGCCTGTGGTTGTAGGCTTGGGTCACCATGGCACTGTCACAGACATCATGCTGCCATTGAGTCACCAGCTGCCATGCAGAGTGACCATCAGTCCACCAAGCAATAAACTGAGTAAAATTTGATACCATAAAGTGAAAGCGAAAGACACAAATAACACAAGTCTGTACCTAGTGCTCCCGGATCTCCTTACTCTTTAATTCCACTGGAAAACCTCCGTGGGTACTGTGGTCAGGACCAGGCTTTGAGCCACCCCTTAGGTGATCATAGGACTGGGAGGTGCCCACTGACACTGAAAAGTCTTTGCTTTTAACATTTTGTCCCTGAAAGTGCTGCTGCTCATCTTTTAGGTGCTTATGGCATGCAAACAAAGGTTGATGGTTAACCTCAGCTGTCTAGTGCTCATGGTAGTAACTGCAGTGACATTTGGCAAGAGTTTTGTTCTCAAGCACAGGGAGCACTGAAGTGTGACAGGAAGCAAGGAGAAAATGTGTGCAAAAACAGGAAAAGGAGGGGAAACTGGGCATGAATTTAAGAGGCTGGGGCTACACTGGATAAGGCAGAAGGTCAGCCTCAGCCTCAGAGTGGCACAGGTGAGGTGGCATATGATCTCAGATAAGATGCAGGGGCTAATACTACAGGCAGCCGTACTATTAACTACTAGGAGTATTAGTAGTATTATTACTACTAGTGTAGTAACTACAGGCAGCACTCAGGCTGCCCTGTCCCTTCCATCAGCTGTGCACTTCCCCCTGACATGAGGGTGCCGCAGAGGTTTGTGAGGAGAAGGGGTAGGAATCTTTATTTTCATCCTGTGAAAATGTTTGGGATTTCAGAGCTGGATAGCAGCCAGCTGGGAATACAGGAAAGAGCCAGCTCCAAAGTGACTGGAAACTCCTAGATTTGGTACAGGAGTAACCTTTCTCTGTAGACTGCTACTAGGAAAAACGAGGAATTCAACATTTACTCAGGATAAAGAGTTTGCCAGAAAATATTGTCCTTATTTAAGATCAGCAGTAATCACAGAAAAATCTTTCCCCTGGTCCTTCTCATTCCAGGGACTTGGAGAGGACAATCCTTACACCTTCTTCCTGAGGCACATCTTTGGTCTCTAGCAACAGCTTGGGCAGGGCTCTGGAGCTCTGCATGTGGCCTCTGAGGAAGCCCATGAGCATCTGCAGAGGTGGGGAACCACCAGCCTTGCTCTACAAATCAGCTGCAGTCACAGAGTGATGATATACCCCTGCTAAATCCCAAGGAATGGGATGAAATGCAGGAAAATCAATAAGCTCTAATTTCCCAGATGCTGTTAATTTAAAAACTAAGGCAGATGAGGCTGAAAGCTTTTCATTGCAGAGGATGAATGCAATCCACTGTTGCTGCTGCTGCTGTTGCTATTGTTACTAATAATGAAGAATGGCTCTTTTTTAATTTCAATTGCCTTTGAAAGTTTTCCCTGGCAGAAGCTGGATCAACTGCTTTTCCAGATAGGGGGATTTTTCTGATCCCCTGTGCTGTGGTGTGTCAATGCAATGTAAGGCATGGAGCCCCTGCCCTGCTGAACAATAATCAAGGCAGAATGCTTCTCTGGGAATCCTGCTCCCATGGCTGCTCTCACCAGCATTGCTCATGTGCCTGGGAGGGAGCACCACAAGCCTGTGGCAAGGGCATAACCAGTCCTATAGAGGAGAATTCCTTCAGAATTTTGAAATTAGAAATGCAGCATTCACACCCTCCGAAGCCTCCATCCTGTGAGAGGAAACAAACCAAAGTGCCACAACTTGTGGGGCACTGTCCTAGGGAAAGTAATGGATTTCCTTCTGCTGCAGACTTCCTGCTGCCGTTGTAGGGCTGTGCAAAGGGAGGCACCACACAGGCCAGCACAAGGCAGCTGAGCAAAAAGGCCATATGCCTTGGGCACATTGCTATGGGATCATTCTCACTGCTTGCTTGTCCTTCTGCTGGGGTAAGGTGTTTTGAAAGCAAAATCACTGATTTCCTGCAAATCAGTCATGCTGGCACTGTGTTTTGCTGGAGGCATTGCTTGTGGGGCAGGAGGCATTGCTTGGGGGACAGGAGGTGTATGGGCACTCATCCAGGATCAGAGGGACATGCCCTCCTGAAACTGTTGAACATTACCTAGGCAGCCCCTTTGGCACCCTTCAGCCTTACTTAGATCCCTACAATTCAGTCTGAATGGAACAGCACAAGCCTGTTGTGGTTTACACCACTTGCTCAGTGGTGCCAGCCAAACCTGGAGGACCAAGTTTTCAACTCTGAGTGCACTCACTGAGCCCTTTCACTCTGGAAAACCCAAAGACAGATGTGGTGGAGGTACTTGCACTACCTTCCCATGCCTCAGCAGTGAGTGATGGCACTTGGGCCCCAGGATGTTCATAAACATTCATGGGTGCTGCCTACACCAAGAAAGACGCTCATCTGCACTCTGCCCCCAAGGTGGGAGTCTAATAGGAGTTCTTTGAGACACTGATCTTTTATGAGACAGACAAAAAAAATGCCATAAGTAACAGCTTTGTTAGCATTTAAAATGAATGTCCAGCTAGTAGTACACATCCTAGCAGACCTTACTTGAAAATAACTGCAGTTTCATTTAATTTTCATCTTGAGTGCTGAAACAACAGCTTTTTAAAGCACTCCTTTTGCTCAGTGGTACCTGCTTTCCTGCTCCATGCTTAATCTCTTTCATACCCTAGCTGTTTTTTTATCAGTTGTGGTACAACGTCACTTAGGCAGAGACATGCTTTGGTCCTTCCACCACTTTGCTTAGTAAGTGCCCTGAGAGTGCTTGCTGAAGCTTGCACTGCATTTTAGCCAGTTTCAGTTCAACTGCAGAATCCTACTTGGTCAAATAAAACTGTTGAGACAAGTCTGAGTCGGCTCAGCCTTTTGTTTTCAAACAATGAAACATAGAAGCATATGCATCTTCAGGAGAAAAAAAAAAAAAAGGGCAGGAAGGCAAAAGAGATGCTTGAAATATTTTCCTGAACTACACAATGATGAGTGCTTCCGTGTTTGGTGCAATCTCTCTCTGGCCAAACATGGTAAGGAAGTGACTCTGCTCCCCACAGCACATGCTTGCAAATATCTCCGTTCAGCTGCCGGAGGAAGAGAGGAGGCTGCGTGTCTCTGCTGCTGGGAGCTTGAGTTCAGAGAAAGCCAGCAGCCCACAGAGACACTGTCTTTGTATCAAATCAAGGAGGAAGTGATTAAAAATTATTTATTTCAAAGATACATGCAGATTGCTGAATTTCTCTTTGTTTATCCCAAATGTGATAATAAAAAGAAGATCGAGGTTAGGATTTCCACAAATCCATAAGCCCAGAGCAAGCAAAGGGGTCTTACCAGCCCACCCTAATTCAAGGCAGGGAATCAAACACCTGGGGCTGGTGACAACCCCTTTCTGGCTTCTAGGCTTTCCCTCATCTCCTGATCACAGGAACTCAGCACCTAAAACTTGCATAGAACCACATCCGCCCCCATTTCTCGTTTGAGGCTCAGCAGCTGCTCTGACCCTTTACACTGAGGCTGCACTGTCAACCCAAACCCAACATTTCACCAGGGGAACTGCATTAGAGCACGTTATCACTGCAATATGCCCTGGTGTGTTTCTCACCAAGGTCTGGGAGCAGTGTGGGGGGGAGGAGGGTGGCTCATTGCCGTGGCTTTTGCCCTTCTCGTGTCTATGGCTTCTGCTGCCTCTGGACAGCTTCCCAGGGCTCAGCTTCATGCCTCTGAATTTGGCCACCTGAATTGGTAACTTCAATTGTGCTAGTCTGTGAGCTGGAGCCTCTCCCTTTTGTCCAATAAATGAATGGTGTATAATTTCATTGCATGGTGTGAAAAGCCTTGCGTTTACCCATTTTCACTGCATTCACTCAATTTCTGGTGAAACCTGCCCTGAATAGAGCTTTGGAGCCCAGCAGATCACAAGCACTGCAGAGAGGATGTGTCTGGGTCTGGCTCCTGGCTGCGAGCACATGCAGGGACCTGGCGAGGTGGTGCTGAGCTGGCCAGGGCAGCCATGGAGTCCTACATCTAGAAGTGACCGATGTTAAAGTCTTCATTTGCTTGAATAAAGGCCAGCTGTCTCTGAACACTGAGCAGGTTTCTTTGCCTATAAGTATATTAAGTTAAAGCCCTCTCTGCATCAAGTCACCAAAGACGTCATCTTTTGCCAGTCACAGAAGAGAGGTCTGTAAACCAGGGGAGGATAAAAAATATCAGGAAAAATCGACTTTGTTTTGCTTAACAAAGCACTGTCTGAAGTGGCACAATGTGAAAATATAAAAGAACTGAAAGAGAAGAAGGCTGGAAAGGGAAACCTGTGGACTGCTTGACAAGAGGAAGGCTGGGATCTGTTGATTTGGACCCTGTATTTCAGCTGGGCTCTGCTTAGAGCCAACCTGTCTGTCAGGGAGAAGCCTTAAGCAATGTTTCTGAAAGATAGGGAGATATATCTTTAGGCACAAGGAAAGGAATACCCACAAAAGCCAGCTCCCTATTTCTATCTCATATTCAGAGCTGCCAAGTTTCATATTCAACTATAAATCTACTGCTTTCTAACTATAAAGCTGCCTTTTTGTGTTTTAATAGGAAATTATCTGAGAATTTCACTGAATGGCATTTTCGGATGATTTAAGAAAAGGCTGTTGATTGTAGACCTCCATAAGTGGTTTGGTAAATAAATACAAAACTGAACAAAAAGATGATTTGATGTTTCCAGTGACAATTTGGTGGCAATTTTCAGAGATACAATAGTTCTGGATGCAAAAATACATTTCTTTTTGTATCATGGCTGGCAGGAATCAGATATCCTTCTTTCTTTTTTTCTTTTCCCCTACAAATTCATCAAAGAAATTTTGTGGTTTGGTATTAACAATGCTGTTTCAGAAAAACTCATTGACTACTGCTTTTTGCTCTCATTAATAACACCTTCTGGAGGTAGTTCCCGATAACTGCATAATGTATTGTAAACCAGGTCACTGCCCCAATACTTTTAAAGGTAATTTATGACTGTAATATCCTGTGAAGATTAGCTATTTCAAAATTCTCACACTTACAGTTAACTGAGAATTTATTTCCAAGTCTTACAAAGAGAGTGAGAAATAGAGGATGGGAGAAGTTGCAATAAATATCTGCTATGCAATTTCCAAGGTGTTATTTAACTTGCAAGTCACACTTGGTAACTGCACAATAGCAGAACAATATTTCTGCCAAAGTTAAACTTTATAAAAATATACTGCATTTAGGATGTTCTATCTAGTTTTTTCTTTTCATTATTTGCATATTATTTACAATTGCCATTATGCATTTAAGAATGCATTTTTCTTACTCTTATTCTTAATGTTATTGAGTAGAGAGAGCTCAGCTTCGGTCGTTTTAGAGTGCACCAGAAAACAAGAAAAAAATTACATTTATACATCCTAAGTTTGCGTCTTCTGATTTTTAATTTCAAAGATTTGAAACAATAAACTGACAGCCTACAATACAAGAGGAGGTCTTGCCTTCATTATTACTTCTGTCAAAAGCAAAAACCTGTGTTTTTAGGCCCAGAAGAATATTTTACTGAACACTTGTTTACTAGGCTTTCTGTAAATATCTGAATGTGACTTGAGCATTGCTGAAATGTAATTGCAACTATTTGAGTAACGAGGAGAGAGGGATTCACACAGGAATCTGTGGGGAGCAGGTGAACGTGGCACGGGGAGCCAGAATGAGCAAAGTTATCAGTGATCTTCTTCAGGAATGCATTTGGAAACCAATGAAATCCAATTCTTTCATTAGTAACCTGGGTACAAGAACGTGGCCTAAGCTTAAGACATTTGTCAGCAATATGAAGTGGCACAGGGTCACTAATGCTGAAAAGGATGGAGCATCATTCATCAGAGAGGACCAGAGGACCCATCAGAGCAACAGAAACAGTGAACTGCAGAAGCAGAAATTGTAAAGCTGTGAGCATGGACTCATAAGCAGGGTCCCTATGTCAGAGGCAGCAGGGAAGAGAGGGGGAATGTGGAATGGTGGCTGAAGATCTGTGAACCACCAGTGTGACACTGCTGGGATTCAGTCTCAGGGACTCTGAAGAGCAGGATCGAATGTCTGGGGTAGTCCCAGGTGGTCCTTTTCCAACCTCACATTGCTCCACTTCTATGATGCATCAATCCAAGCATGTTGAGCAGAAAAAAGGAAGCTTTAGTACAACTATAGAAGACATGTATCAATACCTGGAGAATATCAGTCTTTTTTATATTTGAAAAAAAAAGGCATTTAAACTGAAATGGGACCAGAGAAATTTTACCAAGGTGACAAGGAAACTGAAAGTAACAAATGGGAAGAGATTATTGAATCTTGACTTATTTAGCTAAGAGAGAAAGGTAAGAATAGGATTACTTTTCACATTACTCAAAGAGTGTATACTAACGAGAGAGAAGATTGGGGGAAAGTAGAGGATAAAAATAGTGGTACAATCAGTTCTGGATTTAGAAACGAAACTTTACCTGCCAACTTCCTTCTTAATGAGTGACCAGTTTTGGGCAGATTTAAGGGGATTTCTACCTTTGTCTTTAGCCTGAGAGGCTGGACTCAGTTAGGGATGAGAAGATGGGTGAGCACTGCTGGCAGCTACTTTGGCATGCCTTGCTCAAGGTTAGACTAATTACCAGAACTGGGGTCATAAACCAATTTACCCATCAGTTCAGTAGGGACTTCTGGGATAGGGAAAATGCAAAGTTTGAATAGAGATGAGAATTCTCAACTGACACTTTATAAACTCACTAACAAAGCACCCAGAGTAGTAAAACAGGACTTTGGTTTCTCATTTTCTCTATAAAGCTGTAGGATTGGCCCTTGTATTTGAATGGGGATGCTGAAAAGGCTTTTGTGGCTTGTGGAGAAGGCAATGACCAGGCTGGATAATAACTTTCCTGCCCACTGCCTGTGGCTATGGGGTGTTGGTCAGCCTCAGACAGCACTGGGTGCCTGGTCCCCTGGAAGAGTTACCATGGTTGGGACACTTTGTGCTTGCGTTTTGTGAAAGAAGCAGCTGGAGACCCTCACTTTGCTCAGGAAGAATTGGGTGTGCTAGGCTTGGTGCAGCCTAGGTCATCCATCCTGCCTGCTTGTCTGTGAGTAATTAAAGCACTCAAACAGAGGCCAGTCCCATGACAAATGATGACTTACACTTTCTAGAGCTCCAGGGGTTTTCTCAAAGGTATCACCAGAACGGAACTGGCCCCATCCTGCGTAGTTTATAAGATGAGCTCACACAGGGTAATTGCAGACTTACAATGAAGCACAATAGTAGGAGAAGCACTCAAGCCATCAGCCCTTTTCAGGGCATTTACACTTCAGACACGGATTGGAGAGAGAGGTTTTATTATATTAACAGTCTGGGAAAAAACTAGATTTTTTTTTTTTTTGCTATAAACACAAAAGGATGCTGAGAGCCATTGCCAGCTTCAAGAACTAATGTTTATAGAATTGAACTGCAAACCAATGTACTTCAGGAGCTGAGACCTGAGCTGTTGCTCTGGATCACCCTGTTAACCATGCTGCTTGCTCTTTCTCTACCTCTCTCTTCTTTCAGGAGTTCAAAAGCAGTTCAATGTATCTCTAGGCAGGATATTTCATGAGGAAAAAGAAAAAGACCTTAAATCATGGTCCATTCCTTGGTGAGGTGTGTCTTACCTTACATATGTCTAGCATAATAGCTAGGTGACTGAAATATATTATTAAGAATAATTGCTAGTGATGAGCAATTGCAGACTACCTTTTAAAATACACCCTTGTATGGAAGCACAAATGGCTGCAAAAATATGGAAAAAATAATGCTTCATAGATTTTTTAAATGAATGCATTCAAAACCACAGTACAATGCATACCTATGTAATAAAAATTTTGTCTTTTTTGAACCTGCAAAATATCATGCTGTATTGCAACAACCATTTACAATAAACATCACACTGACTCTGTCAGAATCATTTATATGCTAATATCAATGTGGCTTGGGCTTAATTCATTCTATTTCAGCTTAGATTGAAAAGATAAATTTTATCAGAATCACAAGCAGATGAACTCATAAGAATATTTAATAAAATTCACAATTGCTAAGAGAGAGAAAAAAAGAAAAATGTGGAAGAAATAGTATTTTGGACTTGCTGAAACTGAACTTCTGTGGATAAGTGTATCCATCTTCTGGATGTGCCCATTGTACCTGTTATTTTTTTTAATTTCCTACTTCAGATACTTATATCTACAAAAAAAATTTATTTATTCATAAAGCTTACTGTAGAGTTGAAATTTTGCAGGCAAGCACCTGTCTCAGGAAATATCCATTCCTTTTTAATCCAATCCAGCTGCATTTTGTAGTGTTAATATTTTCAGTGAAGTTTGCTAACTTTGTTTTAAATAGTGCATTCAAAGAAGCAGCATATTAACAAGAAAAAGTGTAAGAATCTCAATGGCCTGATGTTTTTCAGTGCTGTGCTTAAATTTAGTCACTGGGGTCATGATTTCAAGTATTGTTCCTTCATATTTTCATATTTTCTGGGAGAAAGAAGTCTTGGTAAATGTCAGAACTTTAGACACAAGCAGTGATAATGTGCAAAACTGGAGTCAAGTCTGAGAGTGTATTTGAAAAAAAATATGGGCGTCTGTGCACAGCACCATTTTACTTCACTGTGAGATTTTAATAACATGTTCTGAATCATTTAGTGCTAATGTGGAGAATTTTTGATTGATAAATTTCAAGGTTTAAGTTTTGTAACAGTGTCTGGAGACTTTGAATGCCTGATTTGCAAAATGTCCAAATAGCCCAATTTTTACTGCATCACCTGTTCTGGAAACCAGTATTCTTCTGGGCAAGGTGGGATAACCCAGTGCATTTTTTTCTGAAGAAGATGAGGAGGAGCTCACACAAGCCCTCTTTCTACATTTGTGTGGAGTTCAGGGAGTGATCTTTATTTTGAGGCAGGGACAGTCAGTCAAGGCAGTTCCATTTTCAGTCAGAACAGCTGTTTGCAAAATGAACATCGGTTCTTAGACTTGTGTGTGTTCTGCAACATGTAATAGAAAGATTACAAAACTTGAGGCAGTGGGCATAAAGGGTATGCAATGCAATGGGTTTGATTTTGTCAATCAAATCCTCAGGCTGTGGGTACTTTTATACTGGGGATTGAAGGAAAGCCACAATTTACAATTTAGATTGCTGCCTTCCTTTTCTGACCATTTCATAGCAACCCATCACCAATGCTTGTTTACCCAGGATGGATGGAGACTCAAGAAGGCTGGGGGAGGCTGACCCATCTGGGTCACAGTGTTTTTGTCCCCTGAAGTTTGTCTGTCACTGCTCACTCCTTTGCAAGTTTTCCTGCACTCTGTACCTGACCTACAGAGGCAAAGAAAGGGTCACTGGATCAGCAGCTCAGGGCTAATAATAGCTACTGACTAACCTTGAGAGGCTGTGGTATACACCTACCCTCTATCACTGTGCCGAGCATCCTGCCTGAGAAGGAAGGCAACTTAAAAATCAACAGCCCCTGCCCCTGACAGCCACATAATCCTGGAGCTGCAGAGGTTGCTTTGCAGTGGGAGGCCCTGAGGCCTGGTGCACCTGGAGCAGCTACAGGACCCTGAAACAGAAGCTGAGCACTATGGAAATACAGGATGGGCACTGGGAGCTTGTCTGCAACCTGCCAGTATACTGTGGGTGGGCCCAAGTATTAATTACATCAGAGCACTAAGAATAAAGTAAAAATGTTCAGATTGATGTTTTCCCCAAATTTTTTCCCTGAAGGATGGAGCAGGGCTGTACCTGTCTCCTAAAAGAAGGTGCTGAGCACACCATGGTGAATGAAGGCAGACATGCTGGTCTGACACCATGTGTGACTACTGCCTGCTCTGCTGGACTCCCTTTCCTTGCTCACAGCCCTGGCCAGGAGCTGCAGCCATCCCTTTTGCAGCCAACAGCAGTGGTACTTGGCCATGATATACCTGGGAACAAGCTTTCTCATTCATCCTCCTGGATTTATGCAATAATCCTTTTACATCTCTGCCTGTGCAGTCAGTCTTAAAGGAGAGAAAAGAAATCCAGCTCATGAGGGTCACTGGTTTTGATTCTCTTTGTGCAGCTGGAGAAGTTCTCACACAGTAAACTCCCCAGCTGGCAAAAAAATGTTGGACTGTATCATGTTAATCTGTGTGAAGGCTGGAAGCAGCCACATCTTCACAAAGACTTTCCTCTGTATCCACTAATGAGAGCAGGGAAGACCAAACCCCAAGAACTGCTCTGAATTTTAACTCAGGAGATGCTTAAGCATGTGCCTAAATTTAACTGCTCAGATAATCTGGTGCTTAAACTTGCTGTTTGTGTTGCCTGACTGTGGTCAAAAGGTCCTTGGAACTTTTGATGAATATAATAGGTTGGATCCTGCTTACCTAGTGCAGTCATGTCACTCCATTCATGGTTTGACTGCTCATATAAATAAAATGAATAGGATCTGACCCAGGCATTACACCTACTTGGAAAAAATCCCTTTTATGGTTTTTGAGAGCAGTTTCTCAGACTGCTTGTACTTTTTTGGCCTCTAAACAGATGGATTGCCTTCAAACCTTATAAAATTCTGATTAAATTGTTGTGTGGGAGTCAACAGGTACATATTAAATAGGCTGTGAGATTACTTTCCATCCTGATGGCACACCATACGTAATTAGAAAAAGAGAAATGAGGCTGGAGGAACACGACACAAAGCTCTGGCAGGAGCTCAGATGGAACCAGAAGAGTACATAATGCAGTCTGCAGACCTTTGACCGGAGATTTCAAGATCTCTGCTAAGGATTGATTAAGCTGCATCTTTTATTTTCTTTCTGCCTGCTTCTCATGTAAATTCTGCACGCAGAAGGACTGAGCAGGGGTTGGGTCCTTAATGTGTCCCAAGCAGCAATAAGAAAAAAAAATTGCCTTAAATAAATGCAGCAGCTGTAAGAGGATTTTGAGCTGGAGGATAAGGAAGTTCTGGAGTCTTAGAATAGGAAGGAACGCCTGTGTTTTACTTGCTGATGATAGTTGTTCTTCCTGTTGTGACCCCTCTGCAGTGTTTCATAACACCTTGGGAACAGCTCAGTCTAACAGTGTAATGAGGAAGTTCAGTCTAACACTGTAATGAGGAACAGGGATTCCCAGTTCCTCCATGCTATCTGCCAAAATTCAAGGTCTCTTTGGTGATGACAGAAATTGCAATAGGAACTGAAGAAAAAAAATGGCAAAATTCCCCACCAGCTGAAGAAAATTTCCAGCTTTGCATTTCCAAGAGCTAGGTCTCATGTACCTCAGTGCAGTCCTGAGTAACACTCACGTGGTTCCTGAATGGAAATGGCCACACTAATTTTCAAAGGGCTTTGTTAAAAGTCATCTGTACAGCCAGTCTCTGAGCTGCACTGTCAGACCAGAAAAGCAAGGACAGGATGAGAGGCTGCTGATGAGAAGGCAGCTCTGCGTCCTGGGGGCTGACATCATCTTGTACCATCTCCTCATGGGTTGCTCTGCCAGAGCAAAACAGGTAGCCTGATACACTGTATTCCTATTTCCAACTCCTCTAATAGGTGACCTTTACTGTGCACTTGAGTTGTGGTGAGTGGAGGTAAGGAAGGGAAAAAGAAAGAAGAAGAAGGAATTTTTTGGATAAAGAACCTTTACTGGTATACACCATGGCTACACGTGTCCACACAAACTCAAAATATTGGTTAAATTCCTTTTGGACTCATCGATTCAACTTTTCAAACATAAATAGACACCTAATTCTCTGCCTAGGCTTTTATACTAACTGGGCAGGAGGAAGGGACTCCAGTCTAAAGACCTGCAGTTCTGCAAGAGGCATATGGGTAGGAACATAGTATTTGCACTTTGATAAGGCATAATAACTTACTGCAGTTTAAATTCACAGCATTTTAAAGTAAATCTAGTTAGGCTGTGTTCGCTAGCATTACACCCACACAACAAATACTATGGTAAGTGGCAGTGAGATAAAATCTGGAAAGGCAGCTGTGAAGCAAAATAAAATATCTGAAAGGATAGGCAGCACATAAGTCATATGAACAGTTTTGAATAATCTTATCGCTGGTCCACATCTTGCATGGCTGTACTTTGTCCTACACCACCAGTGAGACAAACAGCATGCATAGAAAGGTTGTAAGATAGTGTCCACTAAGGAGATAGTAAGAGATGGCCAAAGAAACTGAGAAGAATTTAGTGGAATAACAAAAATTTTAGAGCACAGCTTGTGATGTTTACCAATGTATTTGCTCCATTGAAAAGCTGTATTTGAACAGAGAAATGCTGTTTTTCTTGTGTACCTAAATTCCTAAGCAGAACAGAACAAACTTTTCTTTTCACAGCACAATAATTTCATAAGTAATAGGTCACAGTCTCCAACATTTATCAGATCTTAGCCCTTCCCTTCTCTCTATTTTCTCTTATTCTCTTTCACCTTGTTTTGTTTGTTTTGTTTTAGGAAATGTGAATTTTGTTCCATGACTAAAACCATTCGTAGATGATATTTACCTGTCTGTAACCTAACAGACCTTTTCTGATCAAAGTTATACTAAAATTGTGCTGCAGTAACTGTTCAGTTTGCAAGAAAAGTGTATTTCTCTACAGACTACCAATATCATTTAACCCGAAGAAATCCTGACCTTCACCAGTTTATATGCTGTGAAAAATCTTTATGAAACTTCATGGAAGATGGAAACCTGGATGCTGTATACCACCAAACATGTGGTATACAGATTTCCCAGGGCTACTCCATCCATCCATCCATCCATCCATCCATCCATCCATCCATCCATCCATCCATCCATCCATCCATCCATCCATCCATCCATCCATCCACCTTTTCCTGACCTGGATGTACAAGCTGTCATGATCCCCCCCTGCCAGGGGTTGGTACTTATGGATTTTTGCACAGCAGGGAATCTTTCCATGCTGAAACTGAAGCAGTATTTTATCCCTTCTTGGAGACTGGATGGATCCCATCTAGTTGGAGGGGCAGGGTTGTGTGGCACAAGAACAGCAAACATGTCTCATGGCTAAGCTCAGGTGCAGAACACCCCACCTCCCTTCTGCTGTGCTGTAGCCATCTAAATGTCACCAGTGTGCTCCCCGAGTGCTTGGGACAGCACGAGTGATGTTTATAACACAGGTGCAGATAACATGCTGCAATGGTACCAACTGGTTTTAAAGACACTGTATCTAAGGGAATAAAGCACTGAGATTATAAAATATACTGCTTTGCATGGAAAGGTAAAAGCAGCCGAAGTAGGCTTTTAATCTCGTGTATACCTTCCATCCAAACTTATTAGATGAACTAGAAAATTTAAAATAAGTAGTCTAAACATGGATAAAAAATCAAGATGGAAACTCATTTTTATTTCAGGTGAAAATTTGAAAGAAGACAGCATGATCACTTGATATATCTTGAGAGCAGAGCCAGAAGTAGGTTTTTACCTACAAGCCTGAAAGGAACTCAGAAATCTGCCTTCAAAATTTTAGGTATGTTAGCTGCATCTATTCTAAGTTTGAAGGGGAAACTTTAATGTAAGAATTTCGAGTCTGAGAATCAGGGCTTGACTGGGACAGTGCAACTACATTGTAGGGTTAAACTCTCATTCACCTCATTTAGCCTTTATACCTTTCTAGTAATGTAAAAAGTAGAGAAAGAGAAATTTAAACAAGATGAAAATTCAGAGAGTGAAGTTTAGAAATGGCATAAGAACATGAAGAGGAAAATTATTAGAGAGTTTCTGTGATGAGAAAAGTCCAATGAGGAGCTAGAAAGGATGGACAGAGATGGTGAAATGTGCAAACAGTCCTACTGTACTTACCAGGCCTCAGAGAGTAAAATTCCATCAATTAATTCAAATTGAGTATTAGTTATTTTACAGTGATTCAGTTCCTGGCACAGACTGAGAGAAGTTAAAAATTAATAATTTATGGGAAGTGTGGTGCTTATGGCACAGAGTGCAACCAACATCAGCCCTGTTTCTGTACCAAAGGACCAAGCATCCCCACGTGGATTTGTCCTAGCACTGGCTCACAGCAGCAGGAGGGTCTGGGAAGCCCTACAAGTCTTGCCCCACACAGAAAAATCCATTCCACCTCCAACAAGAACAGCATATAAAGAGACAGGGACACAGTCCAGCTGAATGGTGGTGCTTTGATTTAGTGCTTCTCTTGCAACTTCTGCTATCAGGGCTTCTGTGATGGCTTAGCTGTGATTGAAGCTGTGTGAGGTGATCTGCTTGGGTGAATGAAAGCACAGAAGACATCTTGTGTTTCCCCAAGGTGAAAGTTACCAGGTAAATGGCATCTAAAATGGCATGGGCTTGTTGAAAGCTGGCTTAGATACTACAGTCTTGCACTGCAGTCTGCAGCCAACCCCACCACTTAATGTTGAATCTGTCCATAAAATGTTTCCAAATGCTACCCAGCTGGGCAGTGCGTAAGAGGCATTGTCCCCAGAACAAGCCTGTGCAGCTGCTTGACAAACGGGCTGCTCTGCGGTTTTCTGCTAGCTCAGGTGGTTTTCTTAAAGGCATTACGTCCAATGTCTGCAACAAAGGATCCATCAGCCCCTTCTACAGAAGATATAGAAAAGTCTCAATCAAAACTACTGGAAACCCGTTTGTCAAAGTAGCATTTGAAATGTTACAGGGTCACCATTTTCTTCTCCATGTATATAAAATGGGTGTGATATAACTTTTAGAAAACCTGAGAGTGGGAGCTGTACATATATAGTTAAAGAAAGAAAAAAAAACAAAAGAAAGAAAAACAATGGAGTAAAGGCTTCCTGGCAAAGACCAGCAGAAGACTGTAGCTGCCAAAAGAAGAAGCTGCCTTTGATTAACCTTTACATGCAGTGTGCACTCGTGATTCTTTTCATTTGGGTCTCATTGCAGCACATGCATAAGAAGTCCCTGATTAATGTGATTGCTTTAAAATATTTTATTTCTAACAGCCTCCAAATATAAATCTGCATATTCAGGACATCTGAATGCCAGTTGTCTTCCTGTCCTTCCCATAAGTACCTCATGGAGGCTGTTTTCTCTAGCATGAGGAGCAGTGTGTTCTGGTCTGCAGATGGGGCAGTACTGCCTCTCCTCCCTCCAACAGCTTTGCTTTGGCAGCCACATCTCTTACAGCCCACTCACAGTAACAAATGAGCTTGTACGAGGATGGAAGTGTGAAACCTGTGTGATGGGATTTACAATGCCTGGCTGTCAATGTGATTGCCAATGTCAATGGGAGAGGGAGAGGAGAGAGAAGAGACCACTACTCTCTTCTTGTCTCTCCTTCACTCCATTGTCATCACCTTTACCATCTTTCCCAGACCATTAACCTCTTGCTCTACTCAGTATGCTTCCTCAGCCAGGTTCTTGTGGCTCTGAAGCAAGTCTGTCAGTGGGAGCAGGACTGGGCAGGGTGTCCTGCCTGCAACAAGCCCTGGCCCCGCATGGAGCAGCAACAGGCTCTGTGTTGCATACACAGGGTGGTATCTGGGGACCCATCATTTTAAGGTAGCTGCCTAGTCTGAGCTAGTCACCTCAGCTTCTTCTCTGGTCAATATGGAGAGTCTAGGGGAGGTGCCTAAGCTGAGAGAGGTGGCTCTGCCTCTGGAGTTGTCCGCAATATCTACTATTAAGTGACTTTAGACAATAAACTCTGACTAGATATCCAACTTTTAGATAACTAGAGCTCCATAACAGAAATACCACTCTAGGGCATAAAGATGAATGGAGGATAAATAATACAGAATGGTGGATCATAAATAATTTACTCCTTGAGAACTCAAGGTCTATGAGCTCTTTCCACCAAGGATTTTGGAGTATTTTTTTTTTCTCAATAGACACATATTACTGTACCAATATTGTACCATATTATTGTAGACACATATTATTGTAGGTGTCTGAATAAAGTACATATTTCCTGATATTATCATCTAATGGAGCTATTCCTGTGCTAAATAGGTGGAGGCTTGTATTTTGGAGCTAGAGGCGTTACAAACAAGTCCCACAGACCATTCATTGTATGTGTCATTGCACAAACCCTGAATGAAGTTTCTTGGCATGGGATGAGTTCACAGCAAACCTGTGCCCATCTTAGCAACCAGGGCTGTGAGGATGCTAAAAGTGCTGAGTGGAGTCTGGAGCCCAGACTCTGGCTAGAGTAGCAGGAGGTTTTTTTGAGCACAAATGACAAGGCAATTCAGGGTTAATGTTACAGAAAGGGCTGTCGTTGCGCCTGGCTCCTGCAATGAAATGCTGACCATTTTCAGAAAATCTGTAACTAACTGTATTAAGCCTGGAAGATTTAACTGGAAGATTTGTCTGGCTGGCTGCTAACTGATGGAACAGAGAATTTGTATTCCAATCTTTGATTACTGATTAGGCTTGGATGGCGACCTGGCCAACCAGGTTAGCAGCAAGGCACTTCTAGGCATGCTCAGCTTTGCACCTCTAGGAGTGGAGGAATTTAAACCAGTAAGTATAAGGAAAAAATTCCCCAAGAGTCAGAGCCAGTGGTTTGGTTTTTGGGGTTTTTTTGTTTTGGTTTTCTTTTCCAGTTTAATTTTGGATGTAGGTCCCTATGGCCTCCCTAAATCCTTGATGTATTCCTTCAGAAATGGTCATTGGCCAGTAAAGCCTTTTGTCCTGACAGTTGTATTAAAAACTGTATTTAATATGTGTCAGAATTGGGATCTGAAATTCACTTATATGAGTTTCTCCTCTTAGCTGGGAGCAACTGAACTGAGATGCAGCATGTCTCCGACCAGAGTATTTCCCAGCAAGATGAAATAATCATGACATTGAGCCAGAACTGAGACTGAATGAGATTGAGGCCTGATGTCCTACTTTTGTCTGCCAAGCAGAATCCTTTCCTTTTACAGCCCCTGTTATGCAGGTGGATAAAGGGCCCTTTTTTATAGTAACTGTTGTCACAGACAAGGAGGAACTACTGAGGCCCAAAGCTACAGTGCTAGGACTCTAGCACTGGTGTGCATCATGCAACCCAGCTGCATTATTCATCAGGAGTGTGTTTCTGGGAAATGCAACTGTTAGTGGTATGGTGGACAGAAAAGTCATTTTAACAAAAGATTTAGTGTTACAGAGAGGAATGCATGCAGGGACTAAGAAAAAAAACCACAGTGTAAATGCAAAGGGCAGTATATACATTTTGGAGGAGGGAAAGGCAGGAGCAGGACCATTAACAAGAGGAGATGCTGTCTTTTCAGAACAGATAGCCAATATGAAATACCTTGATGGCTTCATCTGAGACTGAAGCACTGATACAAGTCTTTTAGTGTGCTGTCTCTTGAGACCTGTCTTTGAACACTTACATTTTCTTTGCATCATCATGCCTGAGATACATTAAGGTTTATTGAATGTGCAGGATGTTGGCACACTGTGATGACAGTGGCCAGCAGAGCAGGCCATTAAGTGGCTGGTGGTGGATCTCCAACACAGGGGATGGCAAAGTGGCAGAGAACTGGGCATTACTGCCCTGGAACAAAATGCTAGATAAGAAAGAAGATGTTCTTCTGATGGGTATGATGTGAAATGAAAACAGATGAAAAGTTTGTTATTTCTTCCTTGCTTTCAGAGTACAATACCAGCATATTGAATTGTGTGGTTACATGCAAACAGTAAGCATGCTCTGCAGTTTGTGTCAGTGGAGCCCATGAGAAGTCAGATCTCAACAATGAATATCTGTGTATGTGCTTGTATTCCTCAAGAGTGGAATGATCCCCATCAATTGCTGCAGGCAGGCTTGTGGGCAGGGATTGGGAGGCAATGGGGATATAAGCTCACTGGCAGCTCCTCACCTTGACAACAGAATTTAGCCTGGAACAGCTTCTTGGGTATAATCTGTTTAAAAGGAGAAAAGACACATGCTTTATTTATATCAAGAAATTTTGTATTTAAACTATGCTTCCAAGTGAAATATGCCCTCGAGGAATCTCTCTAGTCATGTCAGATGTTCACATGCCTCTCTTCTACAGAGGTGGCGAAAAAGGAGTAGAAAAGCCAAAGCAATTGGGAGCCTTCCCCCTTACACCACTGTAATTACTGCACAGAGAGCATTACATGTTTGTCTATCCTCCCTAAAGCACTGCTTCATGGCACTCTTCACATGAGCAGTGGATTTTCATAAGTGAGTGGTGACCTACATTCAAGGCAGAAGCCTTGCTGCTTGCTTTCGGGAGTGTGCCCTGGCTGCCTTCCAGATCAAGCCTGAGATTCTCAGCATTTCATTTCCTGGCTCATCTCCGTCGGGTTTTCTGGGGACTGGGTTCTCTGCAGAACATCTGCATGGAAAGGTCACTGCAAAAAGAAGGGTTGGAATGAATTTTTGTGGTAGCCTTAAGCATTACTCTGACAGAAGTTTTAAAAATATAGCCTATCATGAACACAAATCAATAGGCAGTTAAGAAAGCATCAGCCTGGTTAAAATCTGGGCTTGTAAAAATCAAGACTGTGATTCAGTCGTAAAGTATTTTTTTCAAACTTTGTCAAAGTCTTACCATTAAATGAGTTCCTGAATTATAGCTTTTGGCTTTGCAATTGATGTTTTGCCCTGCTGTGTACCTTATCACTGACAGGAGAAGCTACCAGCCTGTGAAGTGGTGTAAGAGTATTATATAGTGTAACAAAAGTGCCATCACAAATCTTTTGTGTGGACAAAACAAGAGAGTGTAAACTGAGTGCATGGTTAATTTTATAATGTATCACACAGCAAACTGGCTGTGAACTTCCTATTTCTGGTTTGGGTTTTATTCTGCAAGTAAAGCAGTTGTTTGAAGTGCTTCAGGGAGCTGTGGTAGGAGCATATGAATCACTGACATCTTTCCAAGGAAAGCTCTGCTCTAAGTGTGGCTGTCCCAGTGGTGAGGTGGCATGGAGATCAGACAGACCAAAACCAAAGCAGAAATTAAATTAGTTGAATCTGCTCAGAGATAACCATGTTTAGAGAAATTTAGGCCAGTTGTTCCTTTGGATTCACACAGTACAACTAGACAAATACTTCAGAATAAGCAGCACTCGCCTCACTAACCTTCTCTACAGCTGTGAGGGTAATTGAATATTAGGACGTGTTGCTTGGGCTCCAGAAGAGAGTTCCCTCTTCCAAGTTATCTCTCATTAATGTGAAAATGTGCAAGGGCTAAGGGAGCACATTCCTGTCTGCTCCAGCCTATCATACTACATAACCACATAGAGAAAGGCAAACAAATAAAAAGATCAAGTCAAATTATCAACTAGGAAAATGTCTCCAAACTTACAGCCCAAATACTGAAAATTCTGAAAATTCTGAAAATTTGGCAAACCAAGGAACTTTTCTTGGCTAGTGAACAAATAGGAAAAATATGGGAATGAGTCATTAGGGTCAGGGCTAGTTCAGTCTTCAGATCAGCTGGAGTTTGTTTCAGGCAACTGGCTTTTTTCTGTGACACAGACAGAGGAAAGGCTGACGAGGCAGAATGAAAATAACAAGTGACCATGACTCCACAAGGCTCCTCTTTCCCACTAAGCTGGCTAATTGCTGGGAGGCTACTTACTGTGTGGAAGGGCTATGCTATGCTTTTTTCAGTTTCTTAACTTCAGCCAACTGCAGTAACCATACCTGAAGCTACTTCAGCGTAAAAGTAGATCAGGAGTGATAACAGCAGCGATGGAAAGCTTTGAGATTTTGCATGTTTTGACCCCAGGCTATTTCTCCTAGCCAGGAGGGATTTCCCACCTCACTTTGCAGTAACCTCGCTTTCCAGAGTGCCTCATTTAGTACGGCTCTGCCTGACCAAGGGGAGCAGAGCAGGACTGTTTCTGTGGCAGCTGGCACAGCAGTGACCTTAGCTGCAGTCATGAGAGAGACCTCTGCTCTGGGCTTGGGCCAGGGAATGGTACAGGGCCTGAGTGCATTATGGCTGAGAAAAGCTGACCCGGCGTGACTGGGGCTGGTGTTCAGTGTCCCTTCGAAACACCCCCTCTTTCACTCCCATTTCTGCTTTTGTGCCTGAAATGCACCACTGTGTTTTACTTATTTCTCTGTCTTGCACTGTCTGCTTCTCATTTTCTTTCTTCTCCCTCAGCTCTTTTCTTCGCTTGTTGTCTCTTCTCAGTCTTGTTCAATGTGTGTTTCCCCTCTGGTCTTCTTCAAAAATTGCTGCTTCTACCCTCCATGATCAACACTCAGTGATCCTCATCCTTCTGGAACACTGAGCAATGTTAGGAGCTCAACCACCACCACAAACCTGGTGGATTAACTTAATCCTGTATATTTCTCTGGTTGCTGTGCTACAGAAAAGGCTGTTTTGTGCACGAAGATTTAAGGCTTGCCAACCATGCTTTACCTGGAGGAATGTAGCAGCCAAACCTACACCATATTAACACTAGCTTCTAGGTCCAATACTAACACAAGCTGCTAGGTCCAAAGCTGAACCAGGATTTAAATTTGCAAAAATAAACAAAACTGCAGAACTACATTGTTCAGTGTAGAATTCAGTGTTCTCATTTTCATGAAAAAGCATGGGAAACTGAAAAATAACACTCTGCCACCAGGCACAGCATGAAGTAAGATAAAGACAAATTAATAATACTAGGCTATTTTCTTTCCCTAATTGCCTGAGGAAATCACCTAAAGCAAATTTGGATGCTAAAAATGTTTGCAAGGATAAAAATATCAAGCAACTTTCAGTTAAAAAAAAAGATGCCAATACTCTGAAACTTTACTATTTCCTCAGTGCTTAAAAGTGAGTCTGCTGGGCTTCCATGTCTCCTCCTGGTAATGTGAAAGTAAAAGCTTTTCTGAAAAAAACCAACATGTACTCGTGTACCATTTCTCACCATTCAAGAAATGTTTCTTCTTCTAAAGCAAAAGAGTATCATTTACTGATTGCTGTAAATTCAGAAGTCATGTGTTGGTATCAGCAATCCACACCTTGCCATAATGAAACCTTCTGTTTCCTTCCTATCCAGCCAGCTGGACTGAAACACAACTCTAACATTGGCATCCCTTCATCACATTTGTATAAACTGCAAAAATACCCACTAAACTGAGAGAAGGCATTATATATCATTAATAAATATAGACCACACTGGGACATCAATAGAAAACTCACCTGGGAATATTCCTTATAACTCTTCCTTAAAACTACCTTGGCTTTTTAAAGAAAAAGAGAAAAATCTAGTTGCCACCTTGATTTCTTTTAGGTTGTGGTTCTTTTTAATCAAACCCAAAACCCCAGTCAGAGTGAAGGAATATGAGATAGACCAATTCTTCTCAAAGTGGGGAGTGTAGAAAAAATTTCAGATGGATGAGGGAAAATACGTCTCACCTTTGTTTCCATTCTTTCTTCCCTGGTCTTTGGGACTCCTTTCCCCTTTAATAGCCATAGGATGAAGTGCCAGAAAGAGGACATGAAGAAAGCTCAGGTTTTGTGTAGTACCTCCCCTGTGAGATGGCATGGCAAGCTGAGATGGGGGTCACAAAAGCTGTATCTGCCTACAACTGCTGAAGCAGCCCCACGAGGAGGCAGCTGATGGGATCAGGTGAGAGCGCAGAGAGCTCCTGCCAGCAGCAGTGATGCCTGGCACATGGGCCAGGACACCAGGCTGAGCTGGAGTCAGCCTCACTTTGAAAAAGCTGGTGATGGAAGGAGTTTAAAATGTTATCTTTAATGCAGACCTGATTGTTACTTAGGAACATTGCAATTTTTTATCCCATTATTTAATCAGTTCAAATGGATTGTACAATCTGAAGGAAACAAAGAGTGTGGGCAAGAGTGCATGGTGCAAATCCATATTACTTCTGAAATGGAGATTCTCTCTTCCCCCCTTTCTCCCCTCCCCTTTGCCAGCACTCTGACTGCAGGGTGCAAAGATAACTCCTTTGTTTGGTATGGTGAACATTTCACTTCTTGCATTCTGTGGGGAAGCAAGGCACCCAGATGCAGGGAGACCACGATTCATAGCAGTGGTATGTGTGCACCAGGTCAGCTGCACTGCAAAACTCTACCCGTGTAAAAAATAACAATCTTATTCTCAACTGTCTCTCTTCTTGCATCCACAGGGGGTGTATTACAGACAAAATTAGTATGTATTTCTCAGGTTTTTTGTATTCTCAATAATTCAATAGCTACTCAGTTTGTTTAAGGAGATTGGAGTTCTAACCTTGCTCAAAAAACCAAAAGGAACAGTACCTTTTCTACTACTTTCTTGCCTACTCCTTTGTGCAACTCAGTAACCTGGCTTAAACACTGTGATAATGGTTTAATTGCCTACACACTACCTGTTTAAAAAAACACATCCTTCTTGGGTTTCCTGGGTCTACGTCTCAGTAGCCTAAGTCATGGCCTCAGAAAAAGAAAGGGAAGGTTGTTTCTTTCTTTTATAAAAGACTTATTATGTTAGAAGCTGGACAATTTTCAGGGATTCAAGCAGTCAAGGATATGTGAGAGCAGCAGTGGAGGGTCTTGCCACTAAACTGTTTGCTTGGATCCTGCTTCTCAGACAGAACTCCAATTTTGTGTGTGTCTGACTGATGTACTTTTGTGTACATCTGACATGCAAAGCCAGGATTTGTGCATGCACAACCCCGTTGCATGAGAAAATATAAAATTTGCTGAGACATAAGATTTCTACCACAGGCAACGATTGAATTTCTGCACTATGATAAAGCCAGGTTTACATACGATTTTCCTTAGTGCTTTGCAGACTAGAAAGACAAAACAGTGTGGTTTGGAAGATTTCAGAGCAAGAAATTTGGTGCATAAGGATTTAAGAATCACTGTTGTACACAAAAAGCCGACAAATGTGTGTGGGTGGGAAGGAAGGTCAGCCTGTTCCATAGGCAAAATCATGATCAATAAGAGCAGAGTTTTGGCTAGGGTGCCAGAAGGGGGTTTTGTTGCAAAGAAGTGGGATAAGTGAAACAGCAATAGCTGCAGTCATTATAAATCAGTTCAGATTTTAATCATCACTGTATACCACAAGAAAGAAGCTGTTTATCTCTTGTTTCTCCCTCCCAAACTGTCACCAGCTGCCCTACCCTTCTGCTTTAGGGGCACAACCCCTGCGGCCTCTTCTTCTTTTATCAGATTTCACCATGGACTGCCTTCTTCCTGGCATGCCATTTTGTCTACATTGCTCTACTTGCACCCTAGTGTGACTACACAAGAAAGTGCTGCACATCTTCTCTACCAGAACATCATCTGGTCTATGCCAGGCCCACCAGATCCCCCATGCCTCCCCTCAGATTTTGAGTGTATTCACTACAGTGTCCACTGCTCTCTAGTGCAGCTCTTTAAATGCAGCTTTAAAAACATCCTTTGCTGTGTTGCCTACAAAAATCTGAACTACAATAAGGAAGTGATACCTTCAGCTTGCCGTGCTGTGCTGTAGCCTCCTTTGTTCTCTTACTTGATCCATGTCCATCTTCTTCACAGCTGCTACTTAATGGAACCAAGAAAGGCCTTAAGTAAGCCCTCTGGTTGGGCCATGCATAGCAGAAACCACGGATGAAGTTGCTGGGCGCTACATCCATTGAACCTCTAATATCAGAAATACAAAATGCAGTATCAAGAAACATTTGAGCTGGTCTGTCTTGATTGATCTCTTGAAATAAGCAGTGTCTCAGCTGTTCTGGCTCTTCATTGACTCAGAACTTGTTGCCAGAGTGCTCAGGTCCCATATGCACCAGTAAAAATGTGATGTAAGTATGACCCATGTTACAGGTTAGTATTTATTCAGGAGTCAATGAATACACTCTTTAGATTTCTCTTGTAATAATCAAATAATGAGAGGTCAGAGACTGGGAAAACATTCAGGGGAAAGAGTTTAGACTCTTGGCCCAGATTGCTTGTTTCCTTCCCAGTCTGTAAAGTGGTTTTCTTCCTTTCACAGAAACAGTCTCTGTTCTGTGTCATACAGCTACACATCTTCCTGGGGTGTGACATGTGCATGTTCAAAACCTCCTGGTGACAGTAAGCAGAAAAAAAGCTCAAGAGAGCCTGTTCCTGTCAGCCAGCTGGACATCATCATGCAGGTACTGTGGGGGTAAAGCCTGGTGCATTTTCCATGGCAAGTTTTTGCTTCCCTGCTCACAAAGGATTTGCAAAATCTCCTCTGCTGGAAGCAGAGTGTCATGTTTGCAAATGAGAAATCCTCTTCCCTTTTCTCATCCGTTATCAATCATCTCTGGTGTGAACAAAGCAAAAGAAACCCCAGAGAATAAAAAAAATGCTGCTTTAGGCCACAGAAGTATTTTGCAGTTCCTGATTGTCAAGTTCACAGCCAGGACACAATCTGTATTTGCGGCCAGCCCTCATCACTTCCTCAGCAGCTCCCCAGACACTTCTGGGCATGCTGGGGGGCATGTAGGGGACAAGCCCACACCATGCAGGGCTCTGCAAGGGTGCTCATGAGGCACCAGGAGCAGCATGGATGGTTAGCACCTACATGTTCCTTTACTGGAGATACTGGGTGGACTTTTCCAGGTGTTTAGACAAGGGAGGGGCTGGGGACCACAGGTGGCAGGAGGAGAAGGAGGTGCTGAGAACTGGAGACAGAGCAGGCAGCTGCCCTCAAAAGACAGAAGCAGTGATGCCAGTGAGTGGAGCTTGCTGGAGGATGTCATATCTACTGTTTCAGGAACTGACTGTGATTTCAACAGCAGTTTTGACCAAGGTTGATCAGTTACTTACAGCACAGCCCTGGCTTTTGGCTCTGCAGCTAACCCAGCTAATGTCGGTATAGAGCAGATATGGCACAAAGACACAACGGCACAGAGCAGACAATGCCATAAAGAGGGTGCTACAAGTGCAGGAATGGGAAGCTGTAATTCCTTCTCCTTGTCTTTAAGTACATTGGCCTCAGTGTAACTCAGTTAATATGTGGAATTGCATGGAGTTGGTGCACTTGGACCCTTGTATCCATGCACAATGCTTCTCTGGATGACCACTGTGCTGTGGGTGGGAGACACAGAGGCGCAAGATCACAGGATAAGCAATGTTTAGGGTTGTCCAAACAGCACAAGGCAACATGGAAACTAGGTTCCCAGATCACCTCCCATTATCTTTCTCCAGCCTGTTTAAGGAAAGCAGTAATACTCCTGCAAGAAGCAGTGTCAGATATGCCGTTCTCTACTGGAACTGGAGACGACTGCAGACCTACAATGACCTTATTTGCAATCCTTTTCAAAGTATTTCTTTCTGGATCTTCTTGTCAGCCATTTAAATGCCCACTCCCTGGGCTGATTTAGTGAGGTGTTCAGCCAATCCTCCTGGGAATAAAGCAGTCTTAACAGTGTTCTGCATTCAAGCCAGTATCCCTTCTTCTACCATCATCACCCCAGGATGACTTCACAGCCAGCCAAAGACAAAAGCCTGTGACAAAAGTGATGACAGCAGTTTCCCAGCCTAACATGTCTCAGGGGCTCCTCAGCTGGGCACCAGCTTTCCTGCACAATGGGGAGTGAAGGGGCTTTCTCCCACAGGGTAACCCAGAGCATGGGGCATCCCAGAGGATGTTTATGTTGCCGAAACACAGAGTGGAGATGGAGGTTTCAGTGACTACAGTGCTGGGAGGGCAGTGGTCTTGGCTGACTGCTCTCTTCAGGAGCAATTAGTCAGCACCACCAAGTGTGTGTGCCCAACCCTGCATGCACTGCCAAGGATCCATTCCAGAAGGGATGAAATGTATCTGACAACACCACTGCAGCTGTGAGTCTGCTACACTTCTGTGTGGAGAGCCCTCTTGCTAAGTACCACTAGCAGAGTAATTTACTTGCTGCTGCTGTGTCAAAAAACATCATCTGTGCTGTGGTCCCTGCAAATTCATCCTCAGCACTTTCCCTCTGCTTTGCTGTCAGATAATATTTTCCCAGAGCAGGAGGTCTTGCTTCATTCCCTCTATTCCACAGAAATAAAACATAAACAAAAGCACGATATAAACATGTGGGTCTCCTGTGTAAAGCTCCATTAACCAATGGTCCTGCAGGGCTGGATGAATCAACCCCAGGGATGTTTCTAAACACACACCGTATGTGCTTTAGAGCAAAATAGGAAATACCTGCACTTCAGTCTTATAACAGTTGTGCTTGAATCAAAGCAGATGATACGTAGCCACGGTCAGGGTCATAAGAAAGGGCGAGGTTGCTAGAAAATCAAAATGATAAAGCTTCCTGTTTTTAGAGATAGATTTCAACAATGATTATTGCTGCCTCAGAGAAGGAAATGGATGCCTGCTAGCTGAAAAGTACCTCACTATATCTCCTGGCATTTGTGTGCCAAAAAGTCACAAACAAAAAGTGAGTTGTTCAGCAAATGAACGGAGGCTTCCTTTCGGAGTTTTCATCTACAGTAAAGTTACTACTCACTTGCAAAATTAAGGCTGCTCTGTTTTTTGCTGTTATGCAAACTTTAGGCTTTCTCCTAGGCAACGCAGAGTGCCCTTAAGAACTAGAAGTGCTCCATGTCTTATGACTTTCTTTTCCTTATATACACAATGATTAAAACAAAAGACAGCTGTTAATTTCAGGAAAAAGCCACCATGCAATAAATCTTTTGTGCTGCACCATAATAACACTCCTCTTCAGACAGACACAATTGAGCATAAGAGCTGTCTACATTTGGTACTACTTACCATAAGAAGGTATCCTTTTATTTCCAAATATAAGGGAAAGTTGGCTGCACATCACAGAGCTGCTGATCATGATATATACAAGAAGTAAAATCTCATTTTTCCTTCTTAAGTGATGCTTCACCAAAGGCATGATGTGCTTTCTGTGTCATAGAAGTATATAATCACGGAATGCTTTGGGCTAGAAGGGACCATAAAGATCACTTAATTGTAACCCCCCTGCCAGGAGCAGGGATCTTGCTCACTAGACCAAGTTGCTGAAAGCTCCATCCAACCTGGCCTGGAACATTTCCTGAAATAAGTACCCACTGATTATTTTTCACCAACGTCATCATGTGCTTTTGTGATACTGGTGACAGATTCCATGTTTGCTGTGAATTGCATTAAGTCAGTCGACCGGAAGGGTCTGAATCACCTCTTTGCTACAAGGGCTCACCTTGTCAGAGCTGAGAGAAGCAAGGCAGGAAGAGGCAAAGCACTGCATGTCTTCCTGGTTATGCGTCCCAGAAACCATTGTGCTTTACTCCAGATGGGAAGGCACAAAAGCAAGCTTGAATATCATCAGTTCCTCTTCTCCCTGGGTGTGATGTCTAGTTTGATTCAGTGCCTGAGGAGCACTGGAGATGGGGCCTTTCCCACAGCCAGGCTGTCATGTAAAGTCCAGGCTTGTCCTTCCAGAGGACTTAATCTGCACTCATGTTTCATTTTTGAAGGGTAGTTACAAAACTGAGTGGACACCTGTATTTGGAATAAAGCTGGGTTTCATTCAGTCTGTGCTGGTTCTGACCAGATCAGGGTAACTATTCATAATGAATTAGAACAGGTATAATAAAATAATCTTGTTTCAAAATAAGACACCCACCATGGGATATGCTCTTCCACCAGAAGCTGTACAAGTATTTCTTTAGTCAGTGTCTTCCCATATGAAAAGCATTTCCTGTTTGTATCTTCAAGACTCAGGGTCACTTGAACACCCAAAGCACCATCAAGCATCCCCCCAGCTGCAGCAGAGCACACACCCTCACAGGGCCACAGCTCTACAGAAACAGATCCATAAGACAAGTTGATGAGCTGCTGCCAAATGATGAGGCCTGGATAAACACACTGAGGCAGAAGCATGCAGATTTTCATTGCAGTGCTTTGATACAGACTCCAAAATTATCAGATGCAAAGGGGATCCTGCCTGGATGCATTAGCTCCTCAACAACACAAGTTCTGCTTTTGTTTTGAATCACTCCGAACAATTCAGTAGCACAGAATTCATGTAGGTAAAAAACACTGAGTCAGCCTGCCTGGTTTAATAATTTCTCAGGCTCTGCAGGTAAGCTCCATTAATATCTCTGAGGATTTTGAGAGAGATAAGATTTTATGTGCCAGGTGTTGTAGAGGATTTAGTGATCCTCTTGATTTCAACCATACAGAAGGTGGTACAAACAGTTCTTTTTTAAGTCCCTCCTACTCATCTCTGTTTTTGGAGGCTGAATATAAGTTCAGTGTCACCTTGAATCCATTTTTTTCAGGATATTTGTTGTACAAGTAAGTAGGTAATTGGATACAAAGAAGGTACAAAGAAAGTAATTTGCATAGATTTGATGTTTTAGAAACAAGAGTACTTATGAAATGGTGTGTGAATTCAGGGTCATAGTTCATCTTCTGGATTCAGTTCTGAAGTTCAGATTTGAAGCCAGGTGCACTTTTCAGACCATTTGCTAGGTTTAGCACATGGGAAATATGGTAATTGATAAAACATTTAAGAAAACATAACAAGAACTCCCAAAAGGTCTTTTTCAGGTTTATTTGCTTTTTGAAAAATGTCTTCAGATTGGGAGAACGCAGACTGGCTTATGAAAAGTTTCTCTGCATTTAGAACCTATTCCAAATAAAAGCTTGTGTAGGGAAGAAAAAGTATGGCCAGAATATTTGCTGCTCTTGGAGAAATTCTGGGATTATGAAGTGGACCACTTCAAGGCAATGTGTTTTATGCTGGAAAAGGATTTGTGGCCAGATGTCCTAAGGACTGTGGGAACTATTAAGGTAGTTTAAAACAACCTATACCTGTTCAAATCTCACAAGGAATTCAGCAACTATTGAAGAGCATGCTTATAGTGCTAAGTAAAAGCGAAGCAGGGATACACACAAGACTGCATCCTCCTCACTTGCCCTGTCCCACTGCTAACTCACCTCCAAACCCTGATTTGGGCCATTCCAACAAAAGAAATTTCTTCTGGAGTGGAAAATGAGACTTGGCTTGGTGGTGAGAGACAAGCCCCTGTACTTCCTTTATGTAGTCATAAAGCCACAGAATCTCAACCAACTTGCAAAACTCATCCAGTCCCATGTAACCTAAGCATATTTAAACAAAGAAACAACAACAAAAAATTAATTTAGAATACTTAAAACTATCAGTAAAACTGTAGTTTCGTCATACATGGAGCTGGTCTCTTTAGCTGAGTACCATCCAGCTGGTCCATGGTGCAGAGAACTGATCTGGTAGAAACACCAGATTACTTTGGAGAAGATGACCTCCATAAGGCCAGGATGCCCTTGATACATTCTCTCCAGCCTCAACTATTTTGTGATTTAAATTTCTGTGAAAATCTCTTTGTCCCAGAAAACTTTATACCTTGTGGTATATGCCTGTCCATGCTATTCCAATTCTGCCCTGATAATTTCTGTTTCATAGCTGGAATAGCATGAACATCGTACCAAAAGAATGAGGTAAACACCTTGCTGGGAGCCATGTCTTATTCAACAGAAGTGCCATTTTATGCCCAGACTATGTCCAAATCACACCTGACTGCTGGTATATATTTTTGATATTGTTCATCACAGGATCATGTTCAACAGTCAATTAGGAGCTGTAGCTTTTCCTGGCAAAATCAGTCAAGGCTCCAAAACAAAGCAGCCAGCCTGATTATTCTTATAAAATAGCTTTGTTTTTGAGCTATGAGCCAGTAAACTGGATTTTCTGCTATGCTCAGCACCAAGTTTAACTAAAACTGTCAGTCTTCCTATTGCTGCTGCTTTCTGGCCACTGGACTTCAAGAACCTTTAGCTGTGTTCTGCTAAGTTGGACTGAGGGCTGGTATTTTCAGGACACAAGATTGTTTCCTCTAAACTTGTGGCCATGAATAGACATGTGCACACACCAGGAGGCCAAGCCTCGCTGAAGAGAGAATAACACCAAAAGAGATTCATATAATCATCAGTCTGCCTGAGTTTTTAATAGACCATGACCCTTGTTTAGAAAAAGAAAAGAAGCCCTTCTGCAGGCCAAGCACATATCTAAACACCTGAAACTCAAGAAGTTTGGGTTTGGAGCAGTGCACGTTCACTTCACAAGGAATCCTGGAATCCCTTGGGACAAGGTGGAGCGAGATTACATTTCCTTATAGTCTTCTTTAATATAAATGAAGGGAAATGTTTTTACGCTTCAATATAGACACTTCAGAAAAAAACCAACATAGGGCTAAAGTGTGCATTGCAGGCTAGGGCTAAATCCTGCTTAAACTTTGGGATTTCCTAAAGGTCCAGAACAGTGATAATGCCAATGTGTTTCTGATCATGTGTATCAGCTTGCTAAGACTGTTTTTCCATGAGTTAATGCTTTGAAACCACCAGCAAAACCTGTAGGTACTGGCTGATTGTGACCTGGATGCTCATTGTCTAGAAATAGGCAGGACCAAATAACTCTCAGGTGACCCAGCACAAGCATGAAGAATGTCAGGAGAAAATATTGCACTGGGATTTTTGGAATAGTTATACTGAAGGCAGTTGCACACCAATGGTATAAATTGTATTTAGCACCGGCTAGCTGGAATGGGCCTATATTGCCATGCACACTCTGGGTTATGAGAAGAATGGCTGGCCATTAACATCCACTACATCCCTTCTCTTTGTATTCTGAGTTATTTTGTCATGAGATTCTTATATAATTTTACACATAAAAGTTATTTTGTGGGTTTGTTGGTCAGTATGGCTTACACATAAATGATCTTTTGCAAAAGCTACTTTCCTCTCCTGCAAAGGCTGACTATTTAAGTTCAATGTTTGGTTGCACTTTTGAGTAATTGTTAGTTCAGGGTATTAACCATTTTATAAGGAGAACATGCAGAGATTTTTCAGTCATTACAGAGTGTGTTATGTGTACAAAGTAGCCCAGACTCAGCAGCAGATATGGTCACAGCTTCAGCTAGGTGGAAAATAACTTAGACTTCTAATAAATGAAGTGAAATGACCACCTGGCTAGCCCAAGCTATTTTTGGTCCAAGCAACAAAGAAACAAACAATCCCCACTCCCCCCCCCAAAAAAACCCACCCCAAACAAACAAAAACCCCCAACCTAAAGTAAAAGAAGAAGAAAGATTTCTGAGGAGGTCTCCACCAGGACGCCTGATGGACTGTTCTTGTGTGGGCAAAAATATACCTGGGAAACCAAGTATGTTTAAATGCAAGGCCAAAATGAAGAGGAGGGCCTTGCAAAGGGCAGCCTGAAATCCCAGATGGGAACTGCCTTCATTTGTGACAGATGAGAAGCTAAGTTTAGAATTAGGAAGTTTACTTGAGAAGCAAGTAAGTAAGTAGAGGACTCCTCCAAGTCATTAGCTACTTTGGATTAGGGAGAGAAGTATTTTAAACTCCTGTCCTAGACACCAGCTGCAAGCCCCCACTAGGAGAAATACAGCAAATTTTCTTGTTCCAAGAAGCAGTGCCACTGCACAAATCACAGTCTTTGGACTATGACTTAAGCATACGTTGCTAATTTGACATATGGCAAACAGAGCATCATTTATGATTTTAAAGTGCTCAGCCATAGATTCTCATCCAAAATTCCACCAAATCCTGAAGTTACTAGAGCTGTATAATTATTTACTTCACAAGGGTAGTGGCAGTGGGAACTGATTTTCAAGTAATGACAATTTGGGGTTTCTCCTTAGTTTTGGTTTTGTTATGGGTATTAGTCTCTTAAAAAATACTTAATGTGCAGATTATTTTGCAGCAAAAGCAGAACTCCCAAGCACTAACCAGTCTCTGAACTGTAGAGCAGTTTGATTTCTCTTCTGCTTTTCAGCTGCTGCTGGGATTGCTTTTACTTTTCAAGAGGCAAAGTTGAGCAACTGTTGCAGGGAATTCCTCCCCAGCAAGCAACCTGCTTTTAAAATTCAAGCAAACATGAGTCTCCCCCAGTGTCTATGAATTCCAGACATCCAGCTGGGTGCTGCTGATAATGAAAAGGAACTGACAGCTTTGTCCCAGCTGTCCCAACACAGAGTTAACTTCTCTGTTTCATGAAGCCCCAAGTCTTGCTTGTATCCCAAGGTGGAGAGGGTTGATTGGACATTAAAAATGGGATCTGGCATGGGTGAAAGTAGAATAGCAAGTGGTAAAGTAAGAGAACTTTCACTTTTAAGAGTGAAAAAAAGCAGTAAGCTTTTCGATGTTGAGTGAAGTATGAAGCAATGCATCAATTTCACATACAATATATTTCTTTCCACTTGCATCCCTGCCTGCTGTACTCTTCTGAACTAAAATACCAACAGTGGGGCTGGATGCACCACGGGGCATGATGAGAGGATGATTTCTGTGGACACAGAGTGATACCTCTCCAGCAGCAGCAGGCTCTGGCAGCAATGTGCATCCATGGGTGTCACTCTGAGCATGTACAAATGTGGTTCTTTGTTCCATCAGCTGCTCTGCAAGTGACAGGGGGCTGTTTCAGAAACAGGAGTTCCTTGTTTATGCTGCCCCGAGGATGAATGAATATATACTTACTTAGTAAGATATCCTTACATCGAAAGTCCAGCTTTTCAGCCACGAGGAATTAAAATCGACATGGCCTTCCCAAAAGAGTTAGCAATTTTGGGGTTGTGTCCTTGCCCCCTCTCTCCAGTTTTAGTGAGTAGTACATGCCAGCCCTCAGTGCTTTTCATTTAGCTCTGCATGGAAACAGCAGTGGTTTGGGATGGTGTGTGGTGCTGCCTGCTTTCTTCCTTGCCAACTGATTGTTGCTCTTAAGGCACACAGTGCAAACCTGCTAATCATAATCTTCCTGCACCAGCTGTTTTTATGAGTCAAGAGCTTACTGCTGGGGCTACAGCATCCCTCAAAGATATTTACAGCCTCAGTTTGCTGTGCTGAATGATTTTTCTATGTGAATTAAGTCTTAACTTTTTAAGCTTCTAAAAAGACCCTTTTTTTGCATTCTGTCTCTCTAGCTGTGACCCCAGCAGAGACATTTTTGCGTGGCCTGATTGCTTCTGTTTCCTAATAATTATTTGGTAATTACCCGTTGCTGGTGAATGATTGCTAATAATTAGCACAGTGGTAACTAGGAGAACACTTCCACCCTGTAAGCATCTAAGATATCTATAGTAACCATGGAATAGCATCTAGAGTATAGAAACTTTTTGAATGAAATACTAATGCAAGTTAGGGGTGGTTTTAAATGATCTACACATGGTTTTTTGAGAAGCAACTCAGCATACCTGCAATAAGGAAAAAATATTTTACACCAAACCCTGAAATTTTCCATGTCCAATTTGATAAATTTTGTTCTTCCTTGACAAATGGTATTATTTCCAGTAGTCTCTACTGCTTTATTGTTATTCTGCCTTGATATCTGCCATTAGCATGTCCAGATGAATTAAAGCAAATCAATCCAAAGGCACAGTATGTTCTAGAGGGAACAGGTGACACTATGGGATGTTTCCACATGAAAAAAAAACACACCACTGACAGGCACAGAGAAATCTGGGGGAAATTGGCCAGAAGCCAGGGAATATGGTTATACGACCAGTTCTCTTTCCTACAGGGATTGACAGCTGCATCATAACCCAAGATTAGTCAATGTTAGCTGCTCCTGCAAGGTGTGTAGCACAGTCCTGTCTCTGGAGGACAGAGGGAGAAAGAAGGTGCAGTGGGCATTTAGAGCAGGAGATCCACCCTCTGGACAACAGTTTAGCCTATGTACACACTTTCCCGCACAAAACCACTCTTTTGCAATTCTGCCTCACCACTGCAGATGCCTGGTTCCTGTGGGGCAGAGGGAGGAAGTAGGATTTACTGACTGTGTCTCAAAAACATGGTTAACTTTTGTAGCATTTTGTCTTTACTACCCAATGGTGCCCATTGATATCAGAGTGCTGCATTCCCTTCTGTTTTACACACTAACATAGGATTCAAGAACACATCTCTGTGTTCCAGGCCTGTGCTTTTTTTCTCATCCCCATATTCATTTCAAGCACCAAGTAATCTGTGGTACAGAAGTACATCTCCTAAGGTGCAGGATGCAACACTCTGAACATGAACAGGCTGCCCAGGGAAGGGGTTGAGTCACCACAGCTGGAGGTATTTAAAAGATGTAGATGTGTTTAGGGACATGGTTTAGTGGTGGACTTGGCAATGTAAGCTTCACAGTTGGACTCAATGATCTTAAAGGTCTTATCCAACCTAAATGATTCTATGACTCTAGTGATTCTATGTTGTGTATAGAACATGCACACGTAGATGCTGCCACTGCTGATATAGTCCTTTCAGATCTTTAAGCCTAAATTAAGACTGCAGCTTTCATGTCTTTTGCTGATTTATTAACCATAATCTCATTTATGTTATTTTTCTTTCCATTGCCTTACCAGTGCACCAGAGCTGATGCGTTGATATCAACAGGCACCGAGGAGCAGATTTATGCCACAGAACATTTCCCAGGCAGCAGTGGCATGGTGGCTGCAGGAGCACAGATGAATGAAGGAAGCTACACTACAGCACAAAGATCTGAGCCTACCATCACACTAATACCTACCTTCACTGAATATATTCTATAATACATCAAGAGCAGGTGCAGACACAATGTGAGTGAGGAGGAAAAGAAACCAAGCGTCGCTATCCTGGGTTTGGCTCTCCGGTTCAGCCAGGACCAGTGTGGAGATATTTGGACATAGGTTACCAAAACATTTCACCAAAAGACAGAGTGGAGCATTGCTAGGATCTCAGGTTAGTGTGGTGTGAGGACTAGTGATGAAAGCTGTGGGGCTGGTGGGACTGACCACAAGCAAGACTTAGAGGAGGATCTCTTTCCACACAACTCGCTGTTTCCTATTCCCCGTCAGCAGTATTGTGCCTTTGAACTAAAATACAATATACACTGGAATTTCAAAATTGGAAGAGCAGTGGGATCCTACAAAGATCCCCTCACCCTTTCTAACAAATCCACCTCTGATTCATTAGTATTGAAAGTAACCAATGGGAGGAAAGGAAAAGTGAGACGATAGGTGATGCTAATCATCTGCCTGAGGATGCTTTACACAAATAGGGTCAAGGTCACAATGGAAAAATAATTCTTACATATGGCCTCTGTTGAAACACCAAGGTTAATAACCTTAGAGTATATTTAATGTATCCCTTAAGCAGATAGAATAGACACAAACCCACACACTCTTCAGATAAAACTTTTGTGCAAATATGACCTCCTATTCAGAATGGTATTTTGAATACGATTATTTATTTAGACAAATATTTACAGTGGTAGTGAATTCTGCAAAGATCCTGTTGAACTAAAATCTACTTGTAGATTTGTTAATGAATAGCAAAATAAAAGTGGTTTTAGGCACTGCCTCAATTAATGAGCTGTCTTATTTCCGGTACTCAAATACCATATTGCTACATTCACCAAATGCATTGAGAGGGTAATAAAAGTGATTAGTGAGCTATAGCAAGTGACTTATTAGAAGGAACTAAATATCTCAGTCTTGCTGACTCTGAGGGAGCACCTGCAAATATTTATACAGGAAACTGTGAGTTCTTAAATCTGATGTACTGCTGAAGAAAGGTTATACCCACCAAACAGCATCACTGAGGTTGTCAAGGTGTCTTCTGGATCACCACACCGGTACAAATGAATGATGATAGTGGTGCCAGACTTCAGCAGAGATAAAGGAGTTATTAACCCAGTAACCCAGTTATTAAGCCAGTTCAGGGATAAGCTGGTAAAGAAGAGGAAAAAGTCCAGAAGTTTAATGGCAGAATAAAAGGTACCATCTATGGTAAAAAAAAGGTATTCTTAAAGGTACCATCTATGAAGATTTCCCCAGGTGAAGGAAATTCCTGTCTTTAGGGTAAATAAAACAACTGGAAGGTTGTTTTCTGAATTGGACTGTGATGGTAAGAAGATGGTGAAATCTGCCAAATATTTGTTGATGTCCTCTAGCTCTAACACTTCTACGATTCCACAACCTTGCTGTGACATGTAACAGTCAAGGCTACTTCACACAGGCGTGCAGCACCTCAGCTTCAAAATGATGCAAAAGTTCTTAGAAAAGATTATACCTTTTTTGTGGCTCATCTCTGTGGTTCCTTACCTTTCCCTCAACTATCAAGAGCCTGCAAAATGAAGGCTGAATTCAAACCTTCGAAAAATACCTAGGTCACTATCTAGCAAGTACAACAAGGAGCTTCTGAAGAGAAGCTGTAAACTTTCTGCGTCAAGAATTTAAGCTGCAATGATAATGCAGAGAAATGCCTGGAGATGGAAGGGTGAAGAAGGAAGAACTCATTCATTCTCTCTTATATTCTCCATTCTGAATTTTACATTTCCATGGATTGAGGTTTTCTAGATGCATAGGAGTCTCCTCCCATGTTCCTGCAAGTCATATTAGTGCCTATCCCAGAGCTACAGGCTGTGATGTCTCCTTCCTTCCTGTTCATTTTCAGCTGAAACAGGAAAGCAGGCAGAAGTATGTGGCTGGCACTCAGAGGAGCAAAGGAAAACACTTTTATATTGTGCCCACAGCTTTCAATTAAGGTTCCAGCAGGATCTTTCTACACAGGGACCGAGATTACCTTGTACAAAACTGAGAGGGTGGGACATGAGGAATAATGAATACTAAAACACACAAAACTGTATTCATGAAATCAATTTGGGCTACTGGGAGGCCAGGGAGCTTTATGGAAATGAGGCGACCAGTAAAGCAATGTCTAAAGACTCCAGGAACAATGGGCTCCACTTTCACAATCCTGTCTGGGAGGCAAAAACCAAGTGCAGGGCCTCGGTGCCCGTGGCTCCCGCGTCTCCCTTGCGCTAGCGCAGCTGGCCCTGCGCAACAGGAGATCTCTCCTTCGAGGGGCTGGCCCAGAGAGGCGACTCCTGCGTGACTGAGCATGCACGCTGCTGGGGCTCTGGCAGTCTTTTGTTTGTTTGTTTGTTTATTGTTTGGTGTTTTTTTGTTTTGTTTTGTTTGGGGTGGGGTTTTTTGGATTTTTTGGGTTTTGTGGTACCACCACCCTGAATGGTTTTTGACTGCCAGGCTAAATAATTTCTGCCCTGCCTCGCCCCTTTTCTCCTTTTACAATCTTATGTTGTTGTGGACAGTTACCAGGGTTTGCCTTTTCATTGTTTCACCAAATGTAATATTAACACATATTTTGTACTCTGCAGTTTTCTACCCATGCCATTCACTATTCACTCTACTTTTTTTTTTTTCCAGAATTTTCTCTGTTTTGTCTGAGTACTTTTCATATGGAAGCATTTAAAGCTGTGTGCAATAATATGTTATCTACCATAGCAATTATAATTTAAATTGTGAGAACAGGAAACTCTTTTAAATACTTTAACATTAAATTTATTGTAGAGTATCTTAAAATATCTTCTAGAAGACATTTTGGACTACCTTGAAGCAGTAGACTCCAGATGCACTTCACAGTTGGCAGGTAGAGATAAACACAGCTAGCAGATCCCACCTGAATTTTAGGTTGGGACCCAGATCAACATGATTTTCACTTTGGTCCCAATGATGGTCTGTGTACCTTGCTTCCCACAAAAAGCAGCCCAGTGCTTTCCCACAGATCTCCCAGTGAGGTGAAGCAAGGGGGCAGGACTGAAGTGCAGAGGGGCTTGCAGGGAGCCTTGCTCATGGAGGGCTCACGGGCTTAGTGTGAGCTGAAAGGGGGAAGGAAAATAAAGGGAAGAAGACAAGGTTACAGCAACACGTCTCTGGGTGGCACAATGTCTGTGGGTGGTAGAACTCTAGAGCCCAAGCTAAATTTTTCTCATTAATATGGTGTGACTGGCTATTGTCAAAAAGCTTAACTTTGTAGTGACTGCTGGCAAAATATTTGGGAGTGTGGTGAAAAGGAAAATGTTTAACTTACAATCTAGCACTGCAAAGGAGAGTGTGATTTGATTCGTTGTATAACAAGTGGACAAAGCATTGTACAAGACAATGCCTCAAAAAATAGTCTTAGGAAAACAGATGTAAAGTACAGTCCGGTTCTCTGACTTACCCTCAGCTTATTTAGTCATGACCAGGAGCAGAGATGTTTAAAATCAGAAAGGCAAGCCTTATTTAAGGGAAAGCAACAAGTGCAATTTCAGTTGTGCAACTGCACAGTTGTGTATTGAGACTGTCCTCAATGTTCTCTCCTGGCTTGATGGCAGGGATAAAAGCAGAAACAGGAGCTGGATGTAGCAATTTCTAGCTTCCCCTCTAGCTACAGATTCAAACTTTTGACTGGACAGAAGTGTAGAGGAGTCCAAGGCAAATGTACCTCCTGGTATCTCTTGATTCTGAGCACTGCATTTCATTTGCAGATTTTCTTTTCAGCTATGCATGTGCTAAACTTCAATCCTGTCCTGTATTCTCCACCATTCTGCATGCATGGTATACAGAAAACTTGGTTAAGAAAGGGATGAGAGTGGTGAAATAATGCTTCAGCTCTCCCCCAGTTCCTCAGGTTTTTCAGTTCCCTTCTAACAATATGGAAACTTTATTTTTACTGTCTTTATTGGAAAATGCAGAAAGAAATTTTGCCAAGTCCTTCCAGTACTGGAAACTAGTATGGTGGTTCAAATCCAAAACTGAGTACAGTTTTGTGAAGTCAGCCTGGGTCCCCAGAGACTTGGTTCCTCTTGCTACAAACACAAAAAGTTGTGATCTTGCTGCAACCAAGATCTCACATATGTTCCTACATGACTTAAATGAACACATCTTATCATAGTTTGTGCTAATGCCTAACCTCTTTGCTATCAAACATCTTGGATAAAATCTTGAAGTGAATAAAAAACAGGGTGTAGCAAATGCCAGGCTACCCAATATAACCAGATTTATTATTCAGGTAGTTTTATGAAAATCTGTTTCCAGTAGACTTTTGTCCTCTGGCTGATTTACATCTAGTGAGGTTCAAGTTCTGATCAAGTGTTGGCTTTGTGGGGGGTTTTCACAGCTTCATCTTCTGTGTATTCACTCTGGTGTGGTAGGGCCTGACTTTATAGGCTCTGACTGCAGCCTTGCCCTCTGTTGCACCACAGCCTTTCTCCTACACTGACAAAGAGTCTTCTCCTCCCAGCCACTGGCATTCATGAAACAGATTTTGTTGACACCTCTACCCCCTTACAAATTTTGTTGGCACCTGTGAATGGGCTCAGATCTCAAACAGTCAGGCAGAGGCAGATGGAGAGTTACACACATACAATGTGGTTGCACAAGTGCTATTTCCTTTGGAAACCAGACAGAAGAGGAAATTCTCTCAAAGTGCATTTTATGAGCCTGGGTATTTTTGCTCTTTGGCTATTTGAATCCATGGTGTCCAAGCTGAATAAATGTATCAGCAGTCCTGCTTATACTGTGCTGTTTTGCTAGTGGGGGCCTTGTGCAAAACTACCATTTAGAAAAAAGTACCATAAGTGCATCTTTGCCTGTGGGAACTAAGCATCAGTAGGTGTTAATCCATGCTTTGCCTAGTGAAGCTTTGTTCAGTAGCAGTGATAAACACAGATTGGAGACAGACTCCATGCTATTTTTACAAAACTTATTATTTTGATGCCTTCTTCACTTAACAGTCACAGAGGATCATAGGATGAGTGTTGATATATCCATAGTAATATTATGTCACATATTAAATCCTTGCTAACCAAACTGTGAAGTCAAGCATTATTATTATTTCATATGTACCATAACTACTAGAAAAGTTAGTATTCTATCTTGAGATTAATGGCCTTTCTTCCAAACAAGTTAAACCTTCCTATGCCTACTTTTCCCTAAATAAAACAAACAAACAAACAAATCCAAAAAAACAAATTCTTCCCAGTGATACCAACATCTGTTCCTTTACTTGGTTGTCTTTCATTTTTGCCAGATGAACTTCTTTGACATTCGTGTTCCTGTGAAGCTAATAGAACACTTAATTTAATCCCTATCCTTTTCTTAGGTATTTCCATCCCTAAACCATGCATACCTTTGCTGAAAATATGAAAATTATGCAGCCAATTCTGTTAGCAGACCACCAAGAGCATGGCCTTCACTTGTGTAAAGAGCTGGGGAACGTGCTGTGTCAGCAACGCAGTGTAAACAATCTCTGTTATTTTATACAGCATCTTTTTTCTGCTCTGGTAATAACAATATGAGTTTTGTTTGTGACTGTGGCAGGATTTTGCTTGTTTATGGCTTTTTTTTAAGTCACAGCACTTCATAACAATCTCCAACTCTGCATTTTACTCCCTAGCACTTTCATCAAAACCTCCAGAGAGCGTGCTAGAAGTACTTTTCCCCACAAGCTTTCTTTTTGATTAGAAATTCGTGCTTTCGAACTGAAAATCACTTCTGTTCACCAGAGGAAAGAAATAATTTATGGCCAGGTTCATTTAACAGTGCCTTCTCACCAGCAAAGATCAAACATTTTGTGAAGGAGGGGGTTGCCCTCCCTTGCAATGGTCAATGCCAAGGCTTTGTTAAGAGCTGGCCTGCACAAGATGCCACTGCTGCTGTTTCCAGTGATGCTGGGGACTCGGGCATGCTCTGCTACAGAGCACAGCTCCTCTCAAGCTCTTATTCTCTCATGAAAACCTTTGGTTATGAACAGAACCCAAAAGGGTTCCCAGGGCAAAGTGACATGACCACAGCGCAATGTTTATCCAAGGGCCTCTTCCAGAGCCCTGCTGATGCCTCAAGCACTGGGATATATTTAGCCCCCATCTTCTATGCAGAAGCATCTCTTGTTTTGTCTGGTGCAAAACATTTGCTTTTTTACTTCCTTTGTTCTTTAGGATTTCTTTAGTGAGAGGATCTGTTTTTCTTGCCCAAGTGGCTCTTATGCTTTCAGGCTGCGAGGCAGTGACGCTGCCCAGCCTCTCTCCCAGCACCTCTGTGAGGGACATGTGTTGCAGTAGTGCAGTCCTTGAGCTCAAACACTTCAAACATTTCTTATTCTGTTTTGAACCCGTGTCTATCAAATGAATTCTCCTAAATAAAAGATAAACAGTCCAACACATTTCAAATACAGCAACTGTTTCTTGCCTCTCCCCCATGTATTGTTGCTGCCTCAGTAATGCTGAGTTCATGTAACAACTTAGTGGGGACAGAAAGTAACACTGTCCTGAGTTTCACTTGTTTATGCCTGGCCCTCTGTGCCTTTTCCTTCATGTCACTGTCAAAGGGATGACATTATCATGAACCAACGTCCAGCTCAAAAGGAGGAAGAATTTGAATTGGTTTTGCACTGATAACCCAGGCATCCTCTGATGCAATGCAATCCACCAGTCCCAGGCAGAACCCCTTAGGGGTGACACTGCTGTCCTTGCCCCAGCAATACAGATCCATTTATGAAACTCTATCAGCAAATGATGTCTCAGTGTTTCTTGCAGCTGTTGGTGTCAGCTGGGTCTCCTGACAGCAACTGTGCCAGTCCCTCCCGTTCACCATCTCAGCTCTCCAGCTTTCAGCCTTTTGTGAGCATCTCTTCCAGCTCTCTGGTTAAGGATGAACTTCTCACAGGTGTGGAGCACACCACTGGTGTCCATGGCACAGCCTTGCACAGTCCCAACAGAGGTTTTTACCAGCAGATCCAAATGGCTGTCAGAGTCACAGAAAAGGAAATGAAGGAAAATCAAAGGGCTGTGGCTGACTCGAGCAAATCCTTAATTCACCCCACACTGCTGCCTTCCCTGCAGGCATGTCTAGGATAGGAATGAACCACAAGTTTCTGATTCATTGCAAAATCTCTCAATTAGCTGATACTGAGGGATTTGCCTTCACCCCAGTGCTATGCTAACCTCCAGGCAAAAGATGCTCTGATCCCAATTTCTGCTTGTTCTTCTCACGCCTCATTTTTTCCTGTTAGCCAAACAACAGAGTGAGGCAAACAGGCTTATTAGTGCTAATGTTTTCTATATTTTCTGAGAAGCTGGCATTACCTGCCTCAGCCTGTTGTGTGTGGGAGGGACCTGCTGGTCCTGCTGTGAATAACCACCACTGGTTTTGTGTAGCTGAGCAGAGTGCTGAAAAGCTGATGAGAAATATGCCTCCCACCCATAATAAAAGGCACAATCTCTGGCATCATTTACATAGCTACCTTCAGAGCTGATCTTGACTGTATCTGTGTTCAGTTTTTTAAGTGGCAGCACTAGAAAAGCATTCACATAAGCAGAGCATCCAGAATATGCTATCCAAGAATAGCCATGTCTGACAAATCATTAAATGGATTTTTTAAATTGGAAAGTGTATATGTGTACATTTCATTAGAGTTTGGGGGACAATTTGTCTCAGAAGTCCCATAAAGAAAAAAAAGCAGAGCTCTCTACCATGAACTTTATGTGCTATTATATTGTTGAACCATCTTGTTGCATGAAAATTCAATTTATGTTTTACACATAATTTATTTTCCATTTAAATGGCTTTTTAATTACTCTCTAGGCAGTAAGCAAAATCAAATATAATTTATGGCACTTTTAGTAACAAATCCATTGTTCATTTTCCTACAGAGCTGAACACACTAGCAAGGCAATGTTGAAGGAGCTTTTATTCAGACAGCTCTGATGTTTTCTAAAGAAAATGTGTGCCAGGTCCACAGCCTGAGAGTGAGAATACACTTTGTTTTAGGAATGATTCACATACAAATACATAAAATGCCTTACCAGACAAAAGGAAAGGTGCTAGCGAGGCTTTTGGTGAGACTGCACAGCAGAATAACACAGCAATTGGTATTTTCATTTGGCAATGTTGGCTTTTGCTCTAAAGAGAAACTGCCACAGTGCACCAGACATGAATAAAAATCATCATGAGTAAATAGCAGGCTATTTATTTGGAGGTTATACTTCCCTATCATCATTCAGCACAATGAAGTTACATGTAAGTTAAATAAATTAAATACATTTCTCATTTGTATTTTTATGCCTAACTCCACAGTCCCTGGTGCCATGCAATCATGTAATGAGAGACAGATGCTGCTTTAAAGATCTTGCAGCTGAAACAAACTACGGGCAGAAATGGAAGATGTAATAGAGATGCTGAGTTATCAGATCTTATTAATTTAGTGTTTGGGTTCAGAGCCATCCCAGGAAAATTTTTTCTGAAGTGCTGCAATTAGGACAAGAATCACCAGGGCCCCATGTAGAAACAGTGAAGAGGGATAGTCCTTGCAGAGGGGGATCCAGAGCTCAGCTCAGCGCTGAACAAAGGGGAGGTGAATCCAGCCCTGGGTGCTGAGCACAGCAGCAGGATTAGCACCCACCGAGCCTGGCAGGAGATGGAGCCAGCCCATGATCCTGGCCTGGTTTCTGCACAGGCTTATGTCATTTCCACTCTCCCTGCACCAGCAGGACACCTGTGCTGCTGTCCACCACCAGCCATGTGTGATCTCCACCAAAGCTCCTGCTGGGACCTCCTCTTGCACCTGAATGCAGAAAAGAAATCTCAGCTTTCCAAGAGATTTTACATGGGTTTTTTTCTGCTTAACACTGAACAGTTGCTATGTGCCCTTGGTGCTATATTTGGTTGACTTTCCATGTCTTTATATTTTCCTGTTTCTGTTGTTTTCGGTTGATCCTACGGAAAGCTTTCTGAATCATAAATACATCATTCAATGTTCTTGTTTTGTCCTCCATGGAACAATTTTTATCTAAAGCTCCATTATACTGTGTTTAATAACAAAAGAGCTGTGTACCTATCACAGCACCATAGCCAGCCCACAAGGCTTTTATCTTGAATAACATCCAGAGTTCCCATTTTTCCAGTGGACTTTTTGATTAAACCAAGAAGTAACAGCTTTGCATACAAAAACTTAGCACTTTGTGACATTTTCTGCAAACCAGTTAGCATTCAGATATTTTGTTGAAAGATATGTTATTCATCAAAATTATGGTTTTTAGGAAGACAGAAAGTATTCCTAGAATTTAATGAATCTTGTGATTTCTCCAGGTAGAAAATGAATACTGAGAAAAAGGAAAAAAATGTTATTCTCATTACTTTTCAGAACAACATTTGGAATAATAAGCTAATAATAAAAGGGGTTTAAATACCAGAAACTGAATTCAGCATTTACTTTTAGATCAAATAAAATATTTAGTTTCTACCAAGAACAACTTAAAAACTTCCTCACTTTTTTTTTTTAAAAAAGTCATGTAATTTAAAAAGTGTGCTTTAGATATAATGTGATTCAGCCATCAGACTGAAAATGCACCACTCTGGTCTCAGTTTGGGCATCAACAGCTGATCTAGCCTCAAGAATGATCACAAGAAATCTTGGCTTCTAGGCCCTGGTATTATAGAAGTGCTAGTAGCAATTCAGTATCAGAATTTCAGTACAGACTACTCTGTCTGGTGCTGCCAAAATACTGCACAGAAGACCTACAGTGCTTGGTACAATTGTCGAAAGCTGTGACTTATTCCAACCCAAACCTCAGAAGGCTTTGCAGTAGTGTCTCAGATGGGCACAAGAAGATCAGGTATCACTAATTTGCTGTCTCCTTTAGATCTCAGAGGAGATTGGCTGTGGTTGGAAATCACTAACAACACAAAATGGAGGAATGGGTAAAAAAGAGTTAAAGCTGCTCCACTGCTGCACAGTTGACATGATAATGCCAACTACAGAGATTTTACACCAGCGTTGGGGCACCTGGTGCTGAGTGCAGTGGGGGACTGGGTACCAGCTAAGGGAGGTGACTCTTGGATTGCACCCTGTGACTTCCTAAGGCCTGTGTCAAAGTCTTGGTGTGAGAACCCTCCTATTTGTCAGACAAGCTTGCCCAAAGAATAATCACTGTTGGTGGCATCTGTGACTCCACAGTGACAAAAGGACAAGTCAAAGCCTGGCATGTCCTGAATTCCACAAATTGTCTGTTTTTCCTCCCTGCTGTAATGAATGGGGAAAAGGATGATGGTATTGGCTCTGGAGGAAATCCTACAGGCCAGTAAGCTGAGAGCCACCAGGAGGCTATGATCCAGCTGCTGAACTGAACCTTGTAGAAACCAAATCCAAAGAGGATCCACAGGGAAACGAATTCCCACAACCAAGCACAAGTTGATTTTGGGAGTAATTGCACCTTAGAGCTAATTTGACACTGCTGTAGGGTGCAGACAACCAGGGTACAGGGCCTGACAAGCTGCTCCTAGTCTTGTCAGAGTGGACGCAGGTTTCTGAGTTAGCATGGTATTTTGTCATGGAAAGCATTTGCAAATAAAAAAACCTCCAATAACCCCAAACCTGACAAGCTCTGGGTATGCTACATGTGTGTATTTGATTATGTGAAAATTACGTGTGGTTGTTTTTATTTTAAAAAAAAACTGATCAAAAGTGTCTAGCATATCTCATGAATATTTAATTTCCAATGAATTCAACAGGAATTCCTTAATAAATTTAACTGAAAGCAACACTGAACCACCAGTGCTTTTTTTTACTTATTCTGACACTTTACTTTGTTTAATTCTTATAATCAAAGCTCTTTATTCCTACCATAGAAAGAAAATAATGGAGGGCTTCATTTAGACTTAACTCTGTACAAGCAGCTCAAATAACTTCAACTTTACAAACATGTCAATCATCTGTTATAGGTCTACAACATCTGCTCTAGCTATTTGCTCCATTTGAGGTAACCAAGGCAAAGTGATAACTTTTAAAGAACCTCCAGGACTTCAAGGTAATTTTTAAAAAGTGTTAGGCTGGCAGACGTTCCCACATTTAAAAACATAAATCAAAAAACAGTCTCACAGATTGCCTCAGGGTGAGCCATGCAATCCCACTGGATATAGTTCTCCAAAGCACCCAAATACTGCACTGAGGGAAGTGCACCCCTCTTCTCCCCACCCGGGCTCATTGCCTCCACTGGGTAGGTTTTGGAGGGAGCCCTCACATCACACAGGGAACTGAAATTGGTCACAGGGTGGTTTTTCATTTCTCTTTTAGAGTCTGTTATGTCTTTCACTACTTTTTAAATAGATTCTGAGAGAGAAGAAGGCCTAGCTACATATTAATAAAAGTACACAGAGGGAATCAGCAAAATGAGGAGTTGTTTCTACAGAATTAGCTCAGTTTTAAGTAGCAGGCACATTTGGTTTTGTTCTTGCAGTTGATTTGCCATGGCTCTGCAGGAACTCAGAATTTGACATGTACAGGAATAATCCCATCCTGACAGATCTGACATAATAAACCACCACATTTCTGTGGTATTGCAAAATATGTAAATAATTTTTAGAGTCTGATTTAGTCATTTTTTTAAATGATGAAATGTTGATGACTTATTATTCATAACGTAAACTGAGTTGGGAGTTCAAACGTCTACACATAAAATTCAACAGTCTCCACATATTTTAGAGACCACAGAAGACAAGACTGAAAGAGCACAGGGAAATACTGCCATCAGCACTCATGGATCCTGTTGCTCACCACTAGTCAGGAGACTGCTGACTGAAAAGCCATTTCACTTTCTTCTCTCCAGCTGGAGACAAAAAGCCTGGCAGTGTGTCGGAAGGGTCTTGCAAACAGCAGCCTGAGGAAGAGCTCGATACAGCAAGGAACACGAAAAGTGCTTGCAGCTGTAGTTCCCACCCAGCTGAATTAGGACCCAGCTTCTTTTCTGAGTGCATCAATGCATCCAAAGCTGGCATTCTTCAGTTGTGCTCTACTCAAAGCCCAGTTGCAATTACCTGCAAACAGAAAATGACAGGCATCCTGAGAGCATCCCCAGCATTAGGGAAGGTTGCTATGACCCAGACTGGCTGGGAAAAGGATGGTGACAGCCTGCCTGGGAAGCCAGTGTCTCCAGGCTGTATCTGAACTTGTGCTCAGCATTGTGCCTCACAGCCCTGACTCCCCAGGCAGATGGAATTGGGGGCTTGTTGAAGAGCAGTGACGTTCCCAGCTGCCCAGACTTCCCCTGAATGCTGGCAGAAAAATGAGGGAAGGTTGTGCATTCCAAGGGGCAGCTGGGATGAAACAGCATCCCTGGGAAGAGCAGCCAGGCACTGCAGTTTCCATGTAACCCTGCAGGGAAGACAGCAGCCACCATGCATGCCACCCAGTACTTTGGAGTCTCCACTTTGTCCAGGCTTTAAAGCAGGGTTTACAGCATTCTGTTTCAATTGTTTCTTTCCATTTGCTTATGCTTACAACCATTTATTAGCTCCCTAGCCTTTCCTTATTTTTTTCCTTCTTTCTTTTTTTTTTTTTTTTTTATTAATTAAACTTTCAGAGCTACTGTTTACCTCCTGTGAAGGAATTTGAAATGTGCTATGTATTTGACAAAAAGCTGCCTGCCTGCTCTACAGTGTGGGCTCTGTGACTATTAAAGACAGGAGAAAAAAGTGAAGACTGCACAAGGAGCTTCAGTGTCCAAATCATCATGGCAAGCAGGCAGGAAGTCCCTCTTAGTGGCGTGCCGCAGGCTGTCCCACAGAGAGCTTGCACAAGGCCTTTTGAAATTAGAAAATAGCATCATGTGCTTCCTGTGCAGATTTGAAACTGAAGAGGCACTTTTTGCCCTTAGCTCCTCCCCTGAGCTCTGGCAGGGGCTCAGCCAGCACAGCTTTCAAGAGGGATTGGTTACACCTCTGCAATTCCCCCTGCTCCCACCGGCCTTTCTTCAGTACATAAATACACTTAGGGCACTTTCTGGCCCTTCTACCGGGAAGATTTTTACACTCTTTGAACAATTAAGCATTTAGATAATTCAGCTGTCTCATCTGGAAAACTGGACCTGATATGCTGTGTCTTAAGATCAGTTACAGACCTGGAAATCTTCTTGTATTAGACTCCTCTTTCTTTATTTCAGTTTTGGGTGCTTCATTTTTCTTCAGTCCCAGTATCTGTCACGATGGAAGCAAGGATATCCTTGCCATTTCTGAAGGCTGATGATCGCTGGGTTTGGGTGGGAAGTATGCAACTCGTGATTCTGCAGAAAATACAACCAAGTGGCAGAAAAGTGAGCCCATGCATACTGCTTATTGGATATATATGTCCCCAGTTTTCAATGCCAAAGGAGCTGGCTTTCAGATATAAAACTACTTTCTCAGGTGTTCTGCACTTTCAAGTGGAGAGACTGGAGTCAAACCTCAAAATATGCCAACCCCCCAGTGCTCTTAGCTAATTACATTCATGGACATTTGCATCTAGTGTGGCAATGGAAAATGAGCCTATCTGAAAATCTGTCTGCAGTGATAGGACTAGGCACTGTAAGAAGAAAGATCTAACAGAAAAAAGAGTTTCAAATCCTAATTAATAAAGCCTTTCTTTAGAATGGTCTTTTCCTGGAGGAACCTCCGCTTTTCATAGTTTTCTTCTATTTGTCAAAAAACTCCAAAGCACGAATTTTTTGTCAACAAGAACACCAACTACTTTTCAAATAAAAATTTAGTAACACTAAGCACATATGTGTGCTAAAAGCATACATGGCAACATGCGAAAACTGTAATATGCTGTTCCAATCCGTTTCATTACTTTTCTTCCCTGAATAAATACCATTCCCACAACTTAAAAAAAGAAAAAAAAAAAGATGAAAGAAAAACTGTAGACTCCACAAACAATCTCTTCATAGCCACTCTAATCTCTTCTATCAAGACTCATTTTTAACCTTCAGTAAGAAGCCAAGCATGACAATTAGAAAGTAATGCATTAAGAAAGGCTCTTTTGAAAGTGCCCGTCCCCACACAGTACTTCCCCAGTTTAGAGAGATTATGGCAATTATGATACAGACTATGGGCTGGCAGCACAGGGTGACAGGCAAGTGGGAGTATTCATAATCCTTAGTCCTTTCTTTGGCCTGTGCAGAGCAGGAGGAAAGGTGGATTTTGTTTCCTTAGGATCCCATTGGATAACAGTGAGGAAAGAACTGCCAAATCATGAATGTGTGGACTGGGAAACGTAGGTCCTTGTTGCACCTAAAGAGGTTTCAGGCTACTCCCCAGAGCTGACTCCAAATTTCATTTTGAGACTGAACAGTTGATCCTGGTAAATTGCAGTGACTCTCTTTCAAATGCTGGACAGGAGCCTTTATGATAACTCTTCCCCTTTCAGAGCTCTGGTGCATGGCTGCACAGTCTCCCTAGCTGCTGCTCCTAAAGCAACTATGTGTTGGGTTGTTGCAAGAAAACCCACACAGGTTTCCTGTTGCTCATGGTTCAAGATAAAGGTTGCACACGGCAAGAGCTCAGTTCTCTACAGAAGCTGATTTCTAGTACGACTACAGTGAAGGATCCACAATTAACTCAATTTCAAGCAGCTTATAACTTCTCAGAATAGTTAAAGCCATTTGGCACAAAAAACATCATCCCACCTCCTAAAAAAAAAAAGAGGAAACCCATAAGAGCACAAGATATGTGTATCTGCAGTGCCTAGTACAGCCTCACTAAAATTATGAACATGGCCATGCTTCAGATCAGAGCAAATGCTGGTGGTTAGCGGCCACAAAAAGAGAATGTCGTTGCAGCATACAAATCTTTCCACTGCAGTGGATTGCATCTCCTGCACTATCCCCCCACAATGGCTTCTCTTCAGTTTGTTCCCCCTGGAAACAAGAGGTGCCTGAGGCATGAGAGGGAGAAGAAGGTGTCAGTCAGTGTGTGCCAGCAGTGCAGTGGGTGCCCTACCTGCCCTGGCTGTGGATGTGCAGGGGAGTCCCTAAGCAAACTGCCACAGAGGGGTGGCTGTGGCACTGCAGAGACACTGTGGGCTGGGGACAAGTGGGACATGGCCTGCACAGAGACCTGCACACACGTGTTCACCTGCACGGGGTCTGCACTGCAGCTCTGACGTTCACCTGTGTAAACTCGTGCCCAGAGCTGTCGTCAAGGAAGTTGCTCAGATATAAATTGTCTTGGAGATAAGAATCACCTTGTCTTCCCTCATATGAAGTCTCACTGGGGTTGCTGCTACCACGGCTTTGGGGTTTGTGTTTGTCAATGCTTCAGGCAGGCGCTTCAGAGAAACGCAAGGAGACTACTGGTACATAAAATTTTAGTATCTCTCCTCATCTGACAGACAAGGCACCCTTCAAAAAAGGCAGGAAGAAGCTGGCACCGCTTCCAAAAACTGCTGTTCTAAGGACCTGAAGGAGATGGCTGTCACTTGACAAAGCTACAGCACCTCTGTCACCTTTCTCAAGCAGAAAGCAGGAAGCAAGGCTGGGATCGGATCACTAAAATTTTGTGTCACCACAAGATCCTCTGCTATTTTCCATTATGAGACTGGAAAAGAAATACTAGTTGACAGAGTCTGAGAGCTAAAGATACCCTGAACTGCTGGTGTAAGGGAAGTGAGACTGAGAATCTGTGTTAAGCATTACCTAACTCTGCTAACAAGTGAACAGCACTTTTCCATTTTTCAAGCCTTGATCCCAGAACCCCCAAAACTGAGAGAGGAAGTGTTACTTGAGCCCATTACCAGATGATGCCAGCAGTACTCAGAGAAACATGCAATGTTCAGCTCTGCTTGGGTGGGGGCAATCACTCCGACGCCACTATGCAGCAGTGGGATGTAATAGTCCTGCTGGTTGTTTTAACCTCTATGGTGTAAAGCTCTTCTGCTCCTACCTGGTCCTTCCTGCCAATTCTGGGGCAGGTTCCAGACCTTGCAGGGTAAGTCAGTTCAGCTGTCTGAGCTGGCAAGGATCGTCTGTGCAGATACAGGAGGCAGGGGGATGAAAACATTTTTCATTAGCTCAGCTACGACATCCTCTCATCCTCTATTCAGACAACTGCCAGGTCCAGTTTGAGACAGAAGGTAAGGCCAAGAAGCAAAACCATTTGGAAGGTCTCATATTCAGTTGAGATGTAATACAAAACCACATCCTTAGAGGCCCAGGTAAGTGAATGCAGCAGCTGAGGCTCAGATACGCCAGTCCTTCTGCCAACCTGCTGAGGGGAAGTCACCCTTGCCAGCAGAGCAGGCACATTTTAAATGTCCACAGGTGTTTGCACAGTAATCTCCTATTACAATCTTCAGTTTCTCATGTGAGCTCCTGTTGAGAGATCATGGTTCAGCTGATGTGTCAGGCTGCTCAAGTCCCTGCAGCCAGAGACATTTTTCAGTAGGTGGAAGGTGGGTGTTCAGATAAACAGTGTTTGATGTACACTTCCAGGTACTAATCACTACATGATGCTCTGCAGAGGAGAGAGATCAGCTTGAATTTTTTAAAATAAACATAAAGGTACACGTTTAAAATAAAGATGAAGGTACATGAAGATATATCTCTTACAGGGTAGAGGCCAAACCCATCACTGGGTTGCAGAAGAGATGGGTTCCCTGTCCTCCTGCAATGCTGCACAGAGGTGCAGGAAACACAGGCCCAAATCCTAGGGCTGCAACTTAAGGGGAGAATACAGAAAAAATGATGCATCCAGAAGAAAATCTGGGGCAAAACAAAGGTTCTATAAACCTTCTTAGAGGCTTCCTGCTAAATGCAGCCAAATAACAGATAATGAAGAAAGCTGTCAATGTCTCCTGTTTTCTGATTAACCCCCTCTACTCTCTGCAGACAAGTGCAGTTTCTTTTGTCCTCCAAATGCCATTTTAGTAGCTGGAATTTATTTTGTACCACAGCAGAATTTTCTTTGTAAAGAGTGCATATAAATTGGCTTTTTATCGCTGATAGGTACACTTTGTGCATGTGTGTTTTATTTACATATATTTCAAACTTAACTGTGCCTGTCATGAGCTCTGACACAAACAGATTTCCCAAATGTTAAGGGTAATCCAAAGCCACTAATCACTGGCAAATCCTGGATATAGTGGTATCTGATTTAAAGCCCTTTAAGATCACTAGAAAGAATTCCAGTGTCCTTCAATTACACCCATAAAACACACATTCATGTCTGTACAAGTTACACAAGCACAGGGATGACAGAACACGGTGCAGATGGATGCCAGACTTCTCCTTTAAAATGTTGTCCAAATATTGCTGCTCTTGCTTTCAAATCACAAGCCCATCAGGCTCTCTAGGTTTGTATGTTTCTGCATTCATCTTTACTCTTAATGATGAAGACCTGCTATTTGTTTGGCAGCTTTCCCCCATACACAGTGTTCTATGTGTCTTATAAAGCCATACAAATATAGGCAATGAAAGTGTGTAGCTGCACAAGGTTGCTTGAATTCTAAGGAAAACCATGGGAAAGAGGGAACAAAAAAAACCAAAAGCTTGAGGAGCCCCTTCTTCTTCATCCCTGCCCTGTCCTCATGGGTCCTAACCGCTAAAACCAAATTGGCTTGAAGCAGAATTTTCTGTTTGGTAGAAAAATTCACTTTGTATCTAGACCCAAGCAGAAACCAGTTCTCTGGTAGTGTTCCCCTAAGCAAGTGCCTCATCCATTGCCCTGAGGGAATTGTTTTCCTGATTCTGCAAGATTTAATTCTACTGAGGTGAATCTGGTATCAGGAAAGTGGAGTAACAAATTTTCAAATGAGAAAATATTGCCAGGACCTGATTCAAAATGCATGCAAGAACAAGAAGGCAATTGACATGTCTTTGACATGTTCATTCATATTGCATCAGCACATTCAAGCCTTACTCATTCTCTCTGAATTCTGTTTTCTAGTGATACTTCTTCACTGGTACCATTGAACCCTTCTTTTATTTTCCTCAGACAGAATTTTTCATTTGTATAATTATCAGTAAGCTGGGTCCCAAGAGAAAAATGGCAAAATATAACCCAGATAACCATGCAGAGTGAGTGAACATGTCCCTTGTGACACCCACGCTCCTCCAGACATCAGAATCAGCAAGGGAATCTATGCATCAGCCGTTTCACAAGCAGCACTACACATCTTCCTTCTTCAGCTCAAAGAGAGCAAAACCCAACCTGAAGCTAACAGAGCTCAGCTGCTGTCTTTTAAGACACCCCAAATTTAACCCCCAACCCTTTTATTCTAACTGCAAATAACCTCTGCAAGCAACTATGATGCAATTTAGAAAGGAACTGCCCATATTTGGCATAACACTTGCTTCATTCCAGAAACCTTAAATCACATTAACTAATCACAGACATAGTTTTCATGTGAATATTAACTATTTTTTCACTATATTTCCTGATTCCCATGCTTGAAAAGAGAAGGGGAGAGCCAGCAGGGAATTTCAGCTTTTTGTCTGATTCATTCCTTCACACAACTCCTCATCTTCCTAAGCAAACACCTTTCATCCTAGAAGTGAAAAGCAGTGTGTGCATTTCTGCTTTATGGAAATTGTATTCATTGCATTAATACAAGTCCCAGATATGAAAATGGGCAAGGTAGCTGGCAAGTAAGTGCCTGTATATAAATTGTTAAAGCAAATTGATAGAAAACATGCAACACCATGGCTCTGGTTTTGCTGCTTCTCTTTATCAGCATTGTTAAGCCATTGTCCTGCAAGGTATTTTTCTATATTTATATAGACAGATACATCTATGTTTTAATGTAAATTATTCTAGAGAAGGGAAGGAGCTGCCAGAAAGAAAGAAAGACAAACAAATGATCATTCACTTCTGGTATCAAATAAGCAAAGAAAGACAGGAATAAATCCTTTCTTTTTCATTTTCTTCTTTTTTAGATACAGAACTTCAGAGAATCACCCAATTTGCCGAGATAAGTCTGTCTTTAAAAGCAAGTAAGAGCCTGTAATCAAGAATATGCAACTTGATTAGTCAGGTTGCTACTAAGCTTGGGAAAGGAATTAACTCTGTTTCCAAATATAGGCAGTTTTTTCCCCAATCTTATTTAACTGGTGGGAAACATTATATTAAACACACCCTTGCTATTTCAAGGGAAGCTTGAAATTTGTAATATGCCCCAAATCTGGTCACAGGAGAAAAGAAAAATCTTGAAGGCAATATGTTAGTGCCTATTACCAGAATTGAAGGTTTGTTATGATACTGAATTCTCCTCGCTGCTTTCTAAGCAGATCTGCCAAAAAAGGCAACCCTCATTTTTCCAGAGAATTGATAATATGGGCCAAGAAGCTGTGGGATTTAGGCAGTGCTTTCCCTCAGCTGGTTCCTGATGTCCACCTGAGTAGCACACCACTGTAACAGGCTGTGCAGTTTGGGGTGTTTTTCTGCATCCAGACAATGGGGTCGGATCCTCCACTCCATCCCTCTGCTCCCACACAAGTCATTTGACCCTCAGCAACAGAGTCTACCTGCCAGGAGGCAGGCACACACATGCATTTGATATTTTCAGGGAAGCAGCTGCTGTAAGCCTTTCCCCTTTCCTCTTTTCCTATTTCTATGTCCTCCCGATTCCCAGAACTTTCAAGAAAATTCCCTCCATTTCCCATAATGTGCCTTTGTTTTCAGCCAGCAAGTAACAACCAGGAAACTAATGAGCAACAACCATTTATTGTTTAATCTCCCTCAGTGCTTTATTACTTTGCTTTCCAAACAGGGAGCCTGCTTTTCTACAATCCTCATTTCCTTTCCAAAATGGCTCTTACAGTTCCTCGTCGACTGCTCAAGCACCTAGTCTCCCTCCACACCCAGAACAGCATCAAGTCTGGCAGCCCTGACCAGTAGCTGTTTTCTCTTTCCAACCCATTTCAAAAGAGCCCATCCCACCACCTTGGGGCCAAGGTCTCATTGCTGCTTCCACCAAGGTTTCCTATCGTTCCTGTATGTCCCAACCTGAGCTGTGTTCTCCTTTTGCTATGGCAGTGTATCTGCCCAGGAAGACCACCCCTGGTTATAGCCATTTGGTCTCTCTGTTTGCAGTTCATTAGATGTCAGCTGGATGAATACCTGATGTTTCTCTTAACATGCTGTTTGCAGACACATGGGCTAGAAATAAGTGTCCAGAGACATGCCAGCAGCACGAACAGAGGAGTGCTGCAGCCATCTCCTTCACCAACAGAGCTGGAGAAGGGCCTGGAGCAGAAGTCTTATGAGGACTTTTTGATGGAGGTGGGATTGTTTAGCCTAGAGAAGAGAAGGCTGAAGTCCCTGAGAGAGGACTTTATTGCTCTCTACAACTACCTGAAAAGAGGCTGTAGCAAGAGGGGTGTTGGTCTCTTCTCCCAGGTAACAAGTGACAGGAGAAGAGGAAGTGGCCTCAAGTTGCAACAGGGAAGGTTTAGATTAGATATTTAGAAAAATTATTTCACTGAAGGGTGGTCAGGCATTGGAACAGGTTCTACAGGGAAGTGGTGGAATCACGTTCTCTCTAAGTGTTAAAAAAAGTGTGGATGGGGCACTTGGGGACTTGGTTTAGTGGTGGATTTGGCCATGCTCCATTAACATTTGGACTTAATGGTCTTAGAAGTCTTTTCTAACCTTACTGAACCTCTGAGTCTATGATTCCTGACCCTGAGGAGGAGTAGTGGTGACAAGTGCAAGGCTGGATTTTGGGGTTTCCAGACCAAGGGTGTTGAGTGTGCAGGCTGCCGTCCTTTCCAGAAAGAGAGCACAAATGACACTGAAATGTCTCAGCACCACCAAGCCTTGCTGTGGAGAGCAGTGCTGCTCCTGGAGGAAAACCTCCGTGCTTCCACGCACAAGCAAGCACTAGGTCAGCAGCCAGCAGTGGGGGATGAGGCTGTGGACAGGATAACGTGTAACAGGAAAGCGAGCTTGAAAACAAAAGGAAGTGCTGGAGTGAAATGTCTGATTTCCATGAGCTTAACTGTTTAATCCCTCCAATGCATTGCAGTTTCGAAACAGTGACAGTCTCTTGGTGAGCAATGGCATGACAGGAGCCAACATAGATATTTAATATGTGTAACTATTTGCTCAGCAGCAACAGGACTTGTTCCTCTATGTACTGAACAAACACAGTGGGGCACACTGCCTGCTCCAAGGAGGTTATGTGATGGCTATAGAAGGAGGTGAAGAGAAAAACATGCATGCACAAGGGCAGGTCAGTGACAATGGCATTACCTGTGCTTCAAACAGTGGGGAGGACTGTAGCCTTGTGCATGGTGTTGTGCTCTGCCACAAGGTCAGCAGCACAATGAAATAATCTCGAGTCCTTCACAAATTGTGATAGCTGTGATCCCTATCACCATAAAGCTGTTCTACCCAGCAAACCAGCCAGACCAGGACAGACTGTCTCTTTCCTCTCTCTAGCAATGACAAGTGGTCCCTTCTGACTGAGCAAGGGCTTTCCCACGGGGAAGCCTATGCATGTGGCTATGTGAGACTTATTTTTACAAGACAGATGGAGCCTTCTGTTCTCATGTATTTTTTAATATCTCATCATTGTTTATATGAGTACCTAAGTGACTCTCTAAATTGAGGTCCTTTTATTTCAGGGACAGATGCTGCTAGAAGAAATAATATTTGATATTTTGTGGGCACTAACATGATCTTGGAATGGGGACAGCTCAATCGCTCTTGTGTTTTACTGAGGTCATATTTAACTGTCTCCAACTAATACCTCTTCTATTTTTTAAGTTAGGGGTTATTCTGATGTAGGAAACACATTTTTTAATAGTGAAGGAGATCAGCCACTGGAACAAATACAGAATGGCTGGTTCTCTCTCTGATCTTCAAACTACAAGAGATACACTCTGGCCAAAAGTGCTCTGACGCTCAAAGCAGTGGAAACCGGAACATTACAGTGTTCTGTCAAATGGGGGAAGCCAGAGAAGATCCAGCTTTGGTGAGTTTCTCCTCTGCAGCTCCTGTATATGTTCTGTATACATGTCTCTTTGTCATGGTGTAGGTAGAATCACAGGATCATAGATTGTTTGGGTTGGAAAGGACCTTAGAAATAATGTAGTTCCAATACCTCTGCCACGGGCAGGGAAACCTTCTGCTAGACCAGATTTCTCAGAGCTCTCTCCATCCAGCCTGACCTTAAACACTTTCAGGGATAGGACATCCACAACTTCTCTGGACAACCTGTTCCAGTGCCTCACCACTCCTACAGTCAAGAGTTCCTTCCTAATATCTAATCTAAAACTACTCTCAGTTTAAAGACATTCCCCCTTGTCCTATCACTGCATACCCTTGCAAAAGTCCCTCTCTGGCTTTCTAGGAGGCCACTTCAGGTACTGAAAGTCTGCAATAAGACCTTATTGCACTGGGAAGGCTTCTCTTCTTCTATTGCACCCTGAAGGCTTCTCTTCTCCAGCCTGAACAACCCCAATTTCACATACATTCCTCTATAGGAGTTCTCCATCCCTCTCATCATCTTAAGAGCCCTCCTCTGGACTTGCTCTAACAGGTCCATGTCCTTCCTGTGCTGGGGACCCCAGAGCTGGATGCAGTGCTGCAGATGAGGTCTCATGAGAGTGGAGGGGCAAAACCACATCCTTCAATCTGCTGGTCACACTGCTGTTGGTGCAGCCCAGGATACAGCTGGGTCTCTGGGCTGTGAGCACACACTGCTGGCTTATGTCCAGCCTCTCACCCACCAGCACTCCCAAGTCCTTCTCAGAAGTGCTGCTCTCGATCTGTTCACCTCCCAGCCTGCACTGATATGGAGGCTTGCTCTGACCCAGGTCCAGCACCTTGCACTTGGTCTTGTTAAAGCTCATAAGATTCCTGCGGGCCCATTTCTTGAGCCTGTCCATGTCCCTCTGGATGGATCCCATTCCTCAGGAGTGTCAGCTGCACCACTCAGCTTGGTGTCATCTACAAACTTGCTGATGGAACACTTGATCCCTTTATCTGTATCATTGGTGAAGGTATTAAAAAACATTGGTCTCAATAAGGTCCCCTGAAGGACACCACTTGTCACTGATGTCCAGCAGGACTCTGAACCATTGACCTCTGCACATGAGCATCTAGCATATTCCTTATCCACTGAACAGTCCATCAAATCTTTCCCTTTCCAGTCTGCAGAGAAGGCTGTTATGGGGGACTATGTCAAAAGCTTTGCAGAATTCCAGATAAATGATGTTTGTAGCCCTTCCCTTGCCCACTGATGTAGTCACTCCATCATAGAAGGCCACTGGGTTAGTCAGGCAGGACTTCCCCTGGTGAAGCCATTCTGGGTGCCTTGAATCACCTCCCAGTCCTCCATGTGCCTTTATACAGCTTCTAGGAGGATCTATTCCATGATCTTCACAGGCTCAGAGGTGAGAATGACTGGTTGGTAGTTCCCAGGATATTACTTTTGATCTTTTTTAAAGATGGGTACAATGTTTCCTTTTCCCAATCACCTGGGACTTCACCTGACTGCCATTATTTTTGAATAGCTTGGAGAGTGGCTTGACAACTACATCAGCTAATTCCCTCAGAATTCTGGGATGCATCTCATGAGGTCCCATAGACTTATGTACAATCAGGTTTCACAGGTGGTCATGCACCTGATCTTTACTGACAGTGGGAAGCACTCTGCTTACCCAGTCCTTGTCTTGCAGTCAACTCACTCAAGAGGTGTGGGAAGAGATGCTGCCATTGAAGACTAAGGCAAAAGGCCTGTTGAATACCTCAGCCCAGGTAGCCATCTCAGAGCTGCAGAGTGACAGTAGCCAAGGGATGAAGCTGTGTATCCCTGTCACAAATGACTGAATTGACACAGTGCCTGTGAATATGGGGAAGGGTCTCCAGAACCCTTTTGCTGAAGGTTTTTGGGGGCCTCTTTGTCCAGCTATGGAGAGTAACTTCATCCAAGGCAAGGGAATTGTGAACTACTCCAGCCGAAGCCCTGCACAAGAAAGGCACTTGATGTCTCACTTACAAACTTCATGCCCTTCCGTGGTATCCAGCCAGGGTCAAACCACAAATATCATATACATTTCTGTGCCACTTTGATTGGACTGGGCAGTTTTCTAAGAACAAGAGAAAAATCTAAAATAAAATGGTAGTCTAGTCAGTAAAATGTCAGATTAATAGAAAAGATTTCGATTTTCTATATTTCTTTGTTTGGGTGTTTGTTCAGAGTTTCTTTTTTCTTTTAAACTTTTTTCTTTTGCAAAGGTTTCCTGAAATCAATCTTTATTTCTAGTCATCCTCCCCTTTGTATGCATCTTCAAGAGCTTAGATTTAGAAGACCCACAAATATCTGGAGATAGAAAATCAAAAGATCTGATACATAGTGCTTGCTGAAGATGTCTTTATGAAGTACATCCACAGAGAAAAAGCCGTAAGAAGACCTATTTACTGACAGGTGTTTAGGCAAGACCATCCAATAAATAACATTATCTGTAATATGATTCTGTAATTATGCCATCCTTTACACAGACATGAAGTGACAATTTACAAAGTGGTAATTACTGGGAATCTGTCTGCTCAGGGCTTGGGAAGAGCTAAACTGGAGGATAGTTGCTCAGGGAAAAAAATGTGAGTTGCAAGCTTGAGTACCATTGTGTCTAGGCAGGCAGTAATGTTTCCTTATACACTCAGTTATCTGAAATTTTCAGTATTTCAGAAATTTTATACTTCTGAACTGCTTCATCTTATCAATGAAAATATTGTCTTAAGAAGAATTCACATAAGACAAAGCAGGATAAAATTAATCTAAAATCAGTTTGATAAACTTTAATAGATTACTTCAAGTCTATAAGTATTTTGCAACATATTTGATTGCCACCAAGGATGTATTTCTGCTTTTATAAAATGTAGCTTGGCTTTGCTTGGTCATGCATATGAAGGGTTGACTTACGACATTTATAAACGTCATAAGTCATAAATGTAAATGACTATTTCTTCTACAATAAACTTGTCTATGCTTGGTGTATGACTTACCTTCTAGAATCACCTGTTGTGCCACAGATAGTCAGTGGGAAGCTTTATTTAATTTTTTTCAGTTTTCAGTTTTGTTTTTAGAAAAGTTCATCTTAATTCAGAAGACTGTGCTCAGGAGGTTTAATTTCAAGTCTCATCAATTTTAACTTTTCATAGCATTTAGATACACAAGAACAAGCACTTCTATTTTCCTTCAGGATGGAGTTCCTTAAGGCCAATAGCTTCCAAATTACACTTATGAGAAGGTCTTATCATTCGGGAAAGCAAAGCATGGTCAAATTGTTTTCCATGGAAAATAAGAGCAGCGGGTTCCAAAACCCCAACATCACAAGGTAATGGACCCCAACAGAGAAATCCAGTTCAACCCTCAGATAAGCTGAAATGGAGCTCATGTCAATTAAACAGGCCAAAATTAAATACATGGATATTTTGAAATCAAAATGTTTCAGAATATTTTTCCTCATGGACATGTCATGAAAGACAGAAAATAGCAAATTCAATACTTGTATTAGCTAGAGAAAGAATTTTAGAATAAAAGTCCAATTGCTCTCAAGGCTCTTAGTTGCTCAGAGGGGCATTAGGTGGCAAATATTTTTTGGATGTCAGCCTGAGTTCTTCAAGGATCCTTCTGATGCAGTTTGAAAATTAAAAAGACAGTATATAGCCAGGGATAGATTTAAGAGATAACACTGCAAAGCAAACAAGGCCCCAAATTGTCAAACCTGGAAGACAGAAAGAATGTGCTAGAAAAACAAATTATAGTAATGAACACCCTTCTACAAACTGTTGTGAAAGACACAGAACCCATCCTAATCCCTCAGCACTAAGGAAAATAAATGGTTTGTATTTACATTTGATTGCACAGAAAACTGAACTTATTTGAATAATAATCATCTGGTCAAATTTCTAAATAGAAAAGATGGAAAAGATACCAAATTCCCAGTGTGTGTCTGCTTGGTATTTGCAGGCAGTCGTGAGCTGGTTCTGCTCAGCACAGCTTGTCGAGCCTACATTAACACACCCTGCAGGGAGTCGGTATGTGGGTTGCCAGGTGCTGAGCATCTCCTTCACCTGCCTGCCTGGCTGTAGCTCAGTTTGTGTGAGCACAGACCTACTCTTAACTCCTCTGGAAAAGGCTCAGGTGCTCTACGTGCCTGCTGCATGCTCAGGCTCCTGTTGTCATCCAGACAGTACAATCCAAGGGGTCAGAGTCACACCTATGCCCTGAATCCTTCTTTTGGCTCCACTGGCTGAGCTGATCAGGGCTCAGGTCTGTTGCTTAAGTATTTAGTGCAATCAAGGGTAATCAAAGATGGTGTTGGCCCTGCCAGATACTGATATGAAGGCAACTAATCAAGGCCCAGCTCTTCACTGCCTGCAGCAGGAGCTTGTACATCAGCTTCGCAGCACCTACATTACAGCCAAGTGAATGCAGCTGTCTCAACCTGGTTCTGAGGCTGCCAGCCTAGGAAAAAATCTGGAGCTGTTCATGCAAGTAACTTGTTCTGGATGTATTCATGTGAATAAAAGTTGCCCCAGCAAGTGAATACAGCAGTGGTGGGAGCTCAAATAGAACTACTGTGGGGTCACACCCACATGCATGGAATCAGGATCCTGTTTAAGAAGTGGATTAGATTTAATAACACCTTCCTGGAGCTCAAGTACTATTAAACTAATGAGAGAAAAATCTGAGCTGAATCACCAGGAGTCCTTTCTTTTATCCCTCCTCTACCTGCAGCCACTGAATGCCCAGGTTCTTTCTCAGTTGTCCCTGTTGAGGCATACTCCCACTGAAGTGGAGGGAGATATGAATATGATTGATGGTGGCCAAAGTCTGGCAGCAGAAAATTGTGAGGCAGAATTGCCTCAGTCAAAATGCCACTTTTACCAAGGAGTCAGTGGAGCATCAGGGTTTTGTTGTTGGGTTTGTGGGTTTTCTCATCAAAGGGTCAAAATTTGATTAACTCTAAAATCTATCTGGTTTTAGGACTAGATCAAAGAATTAAGTGCCTGAATTAACGACTGCAACAGCTAACCATGAAGAAATAAATAGATTTAAGACAGGAATGCAAAATCAACAAATAGCTCCAAAACAGGAAATCCCTTCATACCCATTGTTGGCTTTTGAGGCAAAACCACTGCTTTTCTTTAGTTATTACTGAGACACTGGAGCACCAGTCAGAAAAGAGGCACATTCAATACTTCAAGCAAATTGCATGTGTCCTCTCTGAACAATTTTGCAAATGTCCCTCTCACACACTTTCTTACTTTTTCGTTCTTCCCTCGTCCTTTTTCCCTTTTAGCCTCTTCATTATGGTGAGAGTTTGCCCATGACTCATTCCATTTTATCAAGGTCACATTATTGCAGGGGACGAAGGTAAAAAGGGGAGACAGAGGTCACCAAGCAGAAGAAGGGGTAGGCCGACTACCTCAAAATGCATTTGCATCTCAGGGTTTATACTCCTTGAAAAAATCTACATGAAATTAAATTAAATAGTTTCCCATTCGTCTTCTCTATTTCTTTCCCAGTCATGACCTTACAAATAACATGGTGTTAATCTCAGCTTGAATCTTCTTAAAATTTTGCATTTAGTCTATGCCTTGTATGATGCTTAGACTCCCATAAACTTGTTTTATGACCTCTTAGGAGAACTGATTCAGCCAAAATATAACAGGAGAGGAGAGG